>MSJE01000006.1:0-199810 GCA_001931935.1 Aspergillus aff. floccosus IMV 01167
CGCATAGTTTCACGCAACTCTCCAAATACCAATCGATGGCGCCATATTCGAGCAAGATGCTGGTGAACAAACCTCGACCACCACGGCCACCTCCTCCACGGGGGGCACCACGACCGCCACGACCAGCAGGTCCTCCACGTCCTCCTCCTCTAGGGCCACCGAATGCCATTGTGTTTGATAGGAAAAATTCGTTTGACGAAGTGTCGGGTTGGGATAGGTCGATATGGAGCTGCTACGAGCAACACCCAGGGAAAAAAAATTCGTTTCGGAGAAAAGGGAGATTTTAAACCCGGTCGGTCGGGGGAAGGTCGTGAATCGCAAAAGACACGGAACCTGGAAAGAGCAGCTAGTGCTTGAATATCGCACGCGCACAAAGATTGAAATGATCGGTCGAGGCCGAGCTGCTCGTCGTTGTTGCGGTCGAGATTTTTCAGACGGCGCCTTGGATTCTTTGAAAATCAAGACTGCCGCTAAGCCGCTTGGGGACTAGCGCACAACCTCCCTTCCTGTGGGACGGTAGCGTCACGTGAGTCGAGGATTCGGGTATAGCGAGGTCACCTGACGACGACAAGCCCTGCTCTACAACGCTGGCCTTGGAGCTGGGAGGATAGACCACCGGGCAGACTAACAGATTCAAACGACTTTATTACAGTTACCAAGTATCTCTTATATCTGCTATTTCCAGCATCGGATAACCTCCTCACGTTATGTACAACACCCAGCATCGGCCACAGGCGCCACCCACTTCTTCCACACATTAACTGCCAAAGAAGTAATAATTCGCCGCATACTGGACTGTGAACTGCGATGGCATGTTCTCGCATGTCTTCGGCGGCTGCCCTGCTGCGGTGTCCACCCGGTAGACGCTCTTGTATCGCCCAATGGTCCCGTTGACGGCAGAGAGATACAGCCAAGCGACCGCTCCATTGCCACCTTTGATGGCACTAGACGGCGCGTCGATCTGGGACTCTTTCTTGGTCATCGCAATCCCGTATTG
Source organism: Aspergillus aff. floccosus IMV 01167 (assembly GCA_001931935.1). Lineage (NCBI taxonomy): Eukaryota > Fungi > Ascomycota > Eurotiomycetes > Eurotiales > Aspergillaceae > Aspergillus > Aspergillus aff. floccosus IMV 01167. The sequence continues at coordinate 998 of MSJE01000006.1, forward strand.
GCGAGATGGCGTGGTGTCCAGGTTGAACACGGGTGTCGCCCCGGAGAAAAAGTGATGGCCCAACAGATCAATGTTTGCCGGCGGCAACGGGTCATAGTCGTTGGTGGGCAGTTGGATCTTGTAAGCAATGTTGGGCAACAGTTCTATGAGGTCTGGGAAGCTTGCGGCAATGCAGGTTGCGTTGTAGAGGCGAGCAACAGCGCCGACGGCCTCGGGCTTTGCATCGGAGGTTGAAGCGGCACAGCTGTAGTTCTATGCCTTTGTTAGACTTCCTTCGAAGCTATGTGGGTGTGTGTGTGTGTGTGTGTGTGTGTGTGTGTGTGTGTGTGTGTGTGTGTGTGTATGTGTATGCAGGTCTTACCTGAGTACCCCGACCCAGTGCAACATAGAGTGGCCTTTGATCGGCAGGAGAAGGCAGTCCCGAAGCATATGCTGGGAGGGCAATATTGGACGGATCGCATGTCGACGTCGCTGTGAAGAGGTCTTTGGCGTCCTCGATATGCTTGCTCACCCTTCCTAGAAATCCAGCCATGTCGTCTGAATAGTCATACAGGTCGTCAAAGAAGGTGGGAGCAGCAAGTGAGGTTGCCGTGAGGCCGGCAACCAGCAAAGGGATTAGATGCATTCCGGATGCTTGATCAAGTCACGATTCAAAAGGCGGGTAAAAAGTATAATGGAGAGAGAGGTGTTCTCAGAGATGCTTCTGAGGGAAAATAAAAGATAAATGAGATGAAATAACAGAAATAATGGCAGTGCACAACCAGCGTGCAAGAGCAAGAACGGAAGAGAAATGGCTGGTATCTAAACGACAAAGAACAACTCAACTGGGAAAAGAGACTGCCAACAACAAAGAAATGAGACTTGAAAGAACTGCTGGACAAGGAACACGTCGAAAGCAGCCATATATAGGGCTCCGCTTGATACGATGAACCATCTTGGGTGAGCGCAAAGATAGTAACAACGACTTACTCTATGTTTGAAACCAATGATGTAGGATCTATAAACAGCCTCGAGTGAGAGCTCCTCTCAAGCCGCTTGCTAGACGCCTGCAAGATCGAGATCTTCCATTGGTGCGGAACAGGCGCTGGCTGATCCTTCCAACTTCGCGAACGATTTAGCGGCCTGAGGTCCACGCGAAGCATGGCAGAAATAGCCGGCGGTCCATGCTACCGGTGAAGAGCCGTTAGGGGTCCTTATTGGTGCATCTGAGGGATCCGATCTGCCGTGAAGATGATTTGCTGGAGGGTAGGTATGGGGAGAGAGATGGCAGGCGCCTATTTGCAGATTAAATGTCCGGGAATCCTGCAGATCTAATTATATCTGCCGAGAGGGGGTCGGCGCTTACATTGCAGACAACAATACCTTGACCATAACAACACTCCATATACTCCATTTCTCTTCACCGATCGGTTATGATCTCTCTCCCCTGTACCTCTGCCATGGTTTGCTATTCTTGTTCTGTTCATTAATATATTATACTCCACCGCCGTTCAATATCCACTCCAGACAGTGCGGAGTATGCGCCCGAAATGTAACCCTCTCAGGAAAAGAACCAAAGGATTATTTTTATCAGCTCTACTCCGGTAGCTACCGATACTGCAAGGCCTTGGAGGTTTTTACCACTGAATATCCTCATCGTCATGGGCCTCAACTGGAGTCTAGATATTATCTATGTACACCACGACCCCCTTTAACTCGCGATGTAGCTAGTCTCTGATTGAATACTAGCAAATTATAGCACTAACCGAATTCCAGAGTCCTATTTACTATGCAATGCAAGGGGATTGATTGAATCCTGCATGAAAAGGCCAGAGAGCATCTTCCATATAGACAGGTACGCACCAAGACCATGAAGAACCAATCATCACGATGCCCAGATATCAATAGACAACAAGATACGTTGATTGTTTCATCATGCAGTCATCCTTTCAAAGTTCTTCAGCAGACCTGGTATATCTTTTCCCCTCACCTGCAACATTATTCCATGTCTATCCGAAGTGTGCTAGTGCAGCATCGTCCCCGGTCGTGTCGGACACTCAGTGAGACATCCGACAGGCTGAGGTCCTGCAAGAAACAGAAAATGGAAGCAAGCCGGACGAAATAACGCTCACTTATTGGACTCGTACCCTCTGTTAAACGCTCTGGGAGGCTTTGGGGGGACTAGAGGGTGCCTCCTGCCAAACCGGTTAGTACACACCTATGATCCTGTGACTACCTATCTCGCTACGAGGTTGGGATTCTGTAATTTTAGAACATAGATTGATTGTCGTCAATGTATATCCGTTAATAGAGCAGTAACCCTGCTTTTTGGAGTAACTCACTTGTACGGGAAGGGGAGATATTGTGAGCAAACAAGTACTGTCGCAACTATCTAGGTAGTCAGCTAAATTGTCTTCCTGCGGTGAGATGGATCCTCCACTGCATTTCTACGATATACCATATGGGACAAGGCCATGGCAGAAGTTTATACATGTACCATAGACACCAATTTTTCCCTGATCAAACTATCCTCTTGTTAATCTTCCTCCACGTGCCCGTATTTCTGATATGAAAAAGCCAAAGCAGCCTCGACAGCCCCTCAGATTTGGCCTTGACATCCTTTCTGAATTTGTTCACGCCTTTGTTTTCTCCTCCGAAACTGTAGTCTCCTCTTCATTATTGAGCCTGTTCATCTCCTCCTCCACCTTGTTGTATTTTCCGAAAACAGCCTGCGTAAAAATGGCTGTCACAAGTGCAGCGCCACCAACCGAGGCGTACAGTATTACCATCCACGGGTCCTTTGATACAGGTGAGAGCGCAATACCCAAGAGTGCTCCCACAGTTTCTGCAAAGAGAAAAAAGGACGACACAATACTTCGCATGGACTTGGGAGCTTTGGTGTACGCGTATTCCATACCAGCGACATAGGCGAAAATCGCTGCAATCGCTACCAATATGTAGATGGGCGCCTGCAGAAAAACATTCACCTAATTATCCATAGCCTTAGTTTGTAACTCATGTGGCCCACAGAGGCAGAGACGGTACTCTTACGTTATTTGGTATCTTCCCACCATCACTACATGACCCTTGAAGGGGATGGTCATAGCATGGGCCTGACTGGTAGATCACTATAATCTTTTAGCAAGTCATGGAAAAGAATTTATGGAGACAACCAACAAGCTTGAATCCCTGAGGAATATCCGTAAGCCAGAGCGAGAACAACAAACCCAGACACAATCCGCGTGATTGGCTTGAAGCCGATATGAAGCCGCTGAAGGAACGGAAAAACGACTTTCTCCCTACATGCGATCAGCTCCCTCGGTAGATAAAGGTAAATTTTCCTTGATATACATACATTACCGGAATAAGTAAAAGAACTCCAATTGTATTAAAACATCCCACTGCACACCAGTCCAGTTAGTAATCAGATTGATGGATGATGAATTGGACCAACATACTCATATCATTTGGAATTCCGTAAGTTTTCATAGACGCCGCCTGGCTGACCAGATTGTTGTATATCTGCGAGCTACAAAGACAGTAAATCGGGCTTTTGAAGACTGAGTTAGTAGGTGTCGACTTTTGAAGGCAAAAGCAGACAGTGACTACTCACAATATACATCTGGTTCAAGATGAGGGAGTGTTAGCCCCAACATCCCCTCGAATTAACCATATTGCCTGACTTACGAAATGCCACATGCAACAAGGCCTCTCTTCAATTCCTCGATGAACATGTCATCCCAGATTACTTTCATCTGGGGGTGACTTTCTGCTACAGCAGAAGGCTTTGCAGCATCAAGATTACCGCCATTCCTGAAGCCAACCCAAAGCGCACGAGCCGCTTTGGTTAGAATTGAGCCACAAGGCCTTTGGACAACTATGGAACCGTTCAGTGTCAAAGATGAAGCTGCAGTTTAGATGAGCCTACCATATACTTTGCGGGCGAATACTAGTACAATTCCTGCTAGGACCCAAAGGCCAAGGGGCATCAAGAATGTCGCCCAGAATGAGACTTTCAACTCAAGCCACTGTATAAGATCAGTAAGTATTTACAATAAGGGCTAGCCTCCAATCAAACCTACCGATGCTGGAATCACAGAAAGCGATCCCACGTTGACGAACCTACCGGGGAGTTAGTAGTCAGACTATGAAGGGTTGGACACGAAGAACCGACCAGTAGTAACGACCAAAGATGGTTTGTACTGTGATATTGGGGTCTATTATGACCTTTTCTCCGCTTGCGAGAGTTCGAAGTTGCATTGGCCGCCTTGTGTATTGCTCAGCGATGAGGGGAGCCACGTTACTCTTGATCCCCCCTGCACTATAACATAGTATCAGTAGATGTAGTATAAGATCCAACATCTTCGAGACTGTATACCCTAGTCCGATCAGAAATATAGCCACTAGAAGCCCAGGTAGGCCGGCCCCTTGTTCGAGGCTAGCAGGAAATGAAGTAGCGAATAAGACCAAGACGCCACATCCGGCAAATCTAGCAATGCACTTGTCAATAGATAGATCCTTGACCAGGAGGGGAATCCAATATATACCCCGTCCCTAAACAGATAGTTCGATATCGTCCCAGCCAGCTATCTGCCACAATGGCCCCTAGGGTAGGAGTCAAAAATGTCCAGCTCTTATAGAAGAAGCTGATAGCCGTTGCGCTTCCTTGACCCTAAATTTCAAACAGCCATCAACATTGATTCATCCGAGTTCTTCAGTACATATGCAAGCTCACCATTCCCAGGGCTCCAGGTCGTAACGGATTGTCATAAGAATGTTGAATATAGTTCTCTAATAACAGTCAGCTCTGGGATTTCCAGGGGCATGGCAATCGTACGCATGGGAGCTGATATGCTACGGTACGTGAACCTTTCTGCCAGTTCTGTCAAAGCAATACAAAATATTACCCAGGGAATTTTATCAGCCACGTGTTGGAGGTTTTTGACCTCCCAATCCGTAGGCTTCGGGGGGTCATCGCCGTCATGATCATGGTCCGGGGGTTTGATATGGTCGTCCTCCATAATTAGGGAAGAGTAGCAATTATGAGATGAACTATATTGTGTATAATCCAGTAGAGCTGGGCCCTGGATCATTTAGAATCTATGTTTCTAGAATCTTTCTTAAATCATAGCTTGTTTGGCACCAGGAGATCTCCGATCAACCTCCCAACGTAGCCCTTACTTGCTACCTCTTTACAAGATCGACGAAACACTCTCCATATAGATTAATATCTCTTAGATATAGGTATCATCTAAGTATATCTATTGGGTAACTACTCGTGTGACTCTAATATCTCTCTGGTCTGACCCTTGCTTGCCTTCCACAAGGGGCTTCGTAGACCCTGTGATTGCTATATCATCTAGGTTCTTGGAAAAACCACCATCTGCTTACGCTATTTAAAGATAAAAAGTAGCACATCAAGTGAAAATACCCCATAAGGAGACCAGTAACACTCTCCTTCAGGTTTACTCTCCCCTCGAACTAAGCATATCCGTGGCATTTATTCGTGATAACTCCTATAAAAATGTTCAACTCTGACCCTTACTTTCCCATCTCAAATGAGATCATCAGAATTGTGATCTCAGTTCGTTTCCCGGAGACACTGGTATGGAAATTGCGTCACCAATGCATACACCCTGTTTCATACGTCTGGAGCAAGAATTTAGGTGGTCTAAAACAAGAATGCATTCGTCTATACAGGTGGAGTTTAGATGTCACTTCAACGTGTTCCTAGTACGAATGTCGATGAGATTCTGATCAGCACTCTTGCGGTGTGGGGATCAACCCCCTTGCTTCATTGTCAATTGTTGGTGTGTACATCCAAAGATGTAATTCAACTCTGAGGTCAAGAAGAAGCTTTTCCAATAAACTACCTACCGAGGTTGGTTTCCTATCCAACCCAGTCATACAACATCGCAACCTCAATATAGCCATGGAATCCCCAACCGAAATCCTCCCTGGCGATTGCTAAATTGTGCTTTAAAGTGAAGCATTCCAGGTTACTTATGATGCCACATTGTGTTTCCTCATACTCCTGAATCTAGCCTCGTAGGTAACACGACAAACAGCCGCTCAGGCGGTTCCTTTCATTCCGCTTCGCTGCAGTCTATCTTACACGTTCCCAGAGTAGGCCAATCAATTTCCCCTCTTTTCTCCCTAGCACGAGTGAGATCCTGAAGAAAAGACCCCTCACAAACCCCACTCAGGCGCTCGCCTCGGGAGAGTGCATGAGGGGAACATACTCATCCCAACCAGCTATTCCCATGTTCTGTATGCTTGTCTGTAAGCCTTCGTCTCTGCCTCAAAATGGGTTGTTGTAAGTTCTCTATGCAGTCGAAAATGTCATCCCACTGACCTTGTAGCCGAAACGCTGTGTCTAGACTGCCACTCAATGCCTACGGTCGATGAGTACCCACCAAGGGCAGACCTACGCCAGATGCTGGCCCAGCATCCGCTTCCTACCATTGCTCCGGGAACGGTAAAGCCGACTACACTGACTGGAAACAATCCAACCAAGCAGGCGTGGGCGGTACTGGGACGTTTGAACGCCGCTCTGGCGAGCGATGATGCTCAAGCGCTCGAAAGATGTTTCGTTCCTACGCAGGCATACTGGAGGGACCAGTTGGCGCTAACCTACCACCTGCGCACATTTATCTCTCCCGGTGTAATCGCGGCGGCTCTGTTGGAAACAAAATCCCTACGAGGCATGACGGAACAGATCGCAATCGATGGCGTCGCCCAGTTCGTCCCGGTCATGTCAACCCTGGTAAGGAGGGACCGAACTTTTGTCGGGGCATGAAGCTAACCGATTGCGTGTCCACAGCAATTCATCAGTTGTGATATTGTCTTCCGTACGGGCTCGCCAGGTGCCACGTGCAAAGGAGCTATAATTCTTTTACCTGTCAAATGTCTCCCTTGGGGTAGCGATGATATCGTCGAGTGGAGGATCTGGGTTTTAACCACCCGGCTTGAGAACTTAGATCTACAGCCCGAGAACGAGAAGCTGCTCCGGGCCCCCAGGAGACGCATCGACCACCTCGAACAGCTTGAGACAGATGTCTTCATCATTGGCGGAGGAAATGCGTAAGTCAACCGTCCAGCTGTAGAGAGCGGTCTTCCTGATGCAACCAGTGCAATTGCTCTTGCTGCGCGTCTCAAGACTCTAGGTGTGGATAGCGTCATGGCCGAACAAAACGCCCACGCAGGAGACAACTGGGCCCTCCGCTACGATAGCATGCGTTTTCACATCCCGACGTCAACCTGTGACTTGCCCTACATGCGTAAGCGAGAAACATCCATGACTAGAGAGCTATGTTAACAATAGGCCTGGGACCAGCTTATGCCAAAGAGCTTCGCGGCGCACACTTCCTCTCCAAGGACGAGTTGGCTGCTCAGGTCCGGCAGTATGTCGAGGGCTTCAATCTCAATATGATCACCTCGTGTCGGATACGGTCGACGCAGTACGACCCCTCGACCAAGCGTTGGGTGATTTGCTTCCAAGCCCCCACAGGCCAACATACAGCCTTCTCCAAACATCTCGTCATCGCAACTGGTTTCGGTTCGCAAAAGGCGAATATCCCTCCCATACCCGATAGGCATCTGTACAAGGGGATCAGTATCCACTCGCAGCAATTTCAAAATGGCCAACGGCTGAGGGAACAGGGAGTCAGGGTGGGTGATTCCTTTACTGCAACCATAAGGTTGATGATCTTAACCCACACTGATTCAATCATCATTTAGTCTGTCCTTGTGATTGGTTCTGCCAACACAGCCTTTGACGTGCTGGAAGACTGCCACACCGCAGGGCTCCAAACAACAATGGTCGTTCGGTCTCCGACCTACGTCCTACCAGCAGATTATGTCTGCGACAAGACGTCTCTTGGTGCCTACGATCTAGGAGTCGAGGAAGCCGATGAACGCTTTATGACTCTCCCGACATACGTAGACGCTTATCTCCTGCGCCACCGGCTTGTGACCTTTGCCGAAAATGAGCCAGACCGTTACAAGGGACTTGCGACGGCTGGCTTCCCCGTTCTCGACAGCCGGCATCCGAACATGTTCTTAACGCATAACCTGCTCGAACGGGCTGGCGGGCACTACATCGATGTTGGCGGCACGAAGCTTCTAGAAGAGGGCAAAGCGGGCGTGAAAGCCGGGACCGAACCAATTGCATATACGAATGCCGGGCTGCGGTTTTCGGACGGAAGCTCTGTCGATGCAGACGCCATCATATGGTGCACCGGGTTTTCTGACAAGGACGTGCGTGATTCCGCTGTACAGATACTAGGTGGTGATGCAGCTAGTAGGGGGGAGGAAGGTCTGCTCGGACCCCATGACATTGCCGCCCGGCTGGACGCAACATGGGGTGTTGACGGCGAGGGTGAGATCCGCGGCATGTGGAAGCGCCATCTTCGTCTCAACAATTTCTGGATCATGGGTGGTTTTACCCAACAACACCGGTGGCATTCGCGGACATTGGCGCTCCAGATCAAGGCAGCCTTGGAAGGGGCCTTACCACCAGCCTATCGAGACAACCCTGGTCCAAGGCAAGGGAACAATCCTCGGGTTTGTTTATAGACGTTCTAAGCAGACATCTATTCTCCATCGAGTCAAAATAGGATATAGTTTCAGTTTTCGAGATCCTATCAAATATGGACACAAAAATATCCGCGCATCTAGCGCAAGATATGAAGAACAAAAGGTATTCGTGAGTGTTCGCAAGCAACGCCCATAACAAGTCAAGAAAAATCATATCAATAGCCTAAAAATACAGCGCAGCCAACTATCTGGCATGGTTGAACCCTTCCTGCTGCCAATCATCGCCATGTAGTTGCTGTCCCCCATTGTAACCACTGCCACTGCCAGCCGCACTGCCCATGCCCGCGACAGCTGCGCCTAAGCTGGCACTGCTGTGTTTCTCAATCTCCATGGTGCTCATCATATATAGCATGGCGAACAAGAGGATATGGATAGCCAGGCAATAGCCAGCAAAGAGATTGCGGCTGGTCCGATTGGCCAGAATGATACGAGTGAGTGAGAAAACAACCCGCTCGGGCAGGCTCATGCGTTTATACGCGCGCGCAGACTCACGTCCACGGAAAGCAGCAAACGGTGAGAGTTGGGCTTCGTATGCAGATTGGTATCGGTCAAGAGACAGCCCGGATGGCGTATCTGAGGGCTGCACCGAGGAGCCCGGCTTGTTACCATATGCAGAGGACGACGAAGATGCCCCCTGACCCTGTCCACGACTGTATGTGGACACATACCGCGTCTTTTCATATAGACTAAGGTTGTCTTTCTGGAGCGAAGCAACCTCCTGTCTGAGCGACTTGACGGTACCGTACAGCTTCGACAGCTCCTCCTCCAGCTCCGTGTTCTTCTTCTTGAAGCGGTCTCGCTGGGCCTGGATCATTGGCAATAGGCCCGAGCCGCCACCAACAGGCTCGCCTGCCCGAATGGAGTCCATAATGTTAGGCGAGCCTCCGGAATGATCAAATCCGGAGATTATAGATGATGTTGGGGATGTGCCGCCCCTTCGGGACGAATGATATTTGGAAGTATAGGTGCCAGCGACTGACATTGCTGAAGATGGGAATGCATTTGCAGCTTCCTGCTGGACCCGGAGTAGATCATTCTCGAGGTTTGTAGAAAGCTTCTGTGACTTCTCCAGCTCTTCTTTCGTAGTGGAGAGTTCGTCCCGGAGGGTTTCCAGCTGACCTTGGATATCACGGTGCGACACTCGCAGAATCGTGAGTTCATCCGTAAGTTTCTTGTTTCTGGCCAGCAGAAGCTGCTCCAGAGTGTTGTTCTTTGAGCCTTCCTTGGTTTGGGCTGAGCCATTGGTAGCCGACTCAGTAAGATCGGCAGCATCCTCGTCATCTCCAGCAGAAAACTCAATAGACTATGCAAGAGTGAGATAAATTCGTGAAGACCTCGGACGGGGCCAAGCTTACCTTAATCATCTCCAGCTCCCGACGGATATCTTCGTAATCGGCCAACTTCTCCAACTTGGATCGCAGCTCATCGCGTTCAGCAGTGAGCTTCGACGTTTGTCTCTCCGACTGGGAGATCTTCGACTCCCACTTATGCCGTTCAGAATCCCGGTCGAATCGCGCTGCGTCCAATTTGCGAAGGAGGGAAGAGTTCTCGGACTGGAGACGAAGATATGCAGGATCATCCTCCACCGACGGCGCCTGTTCCGGCTGCGAATGTGATACGGCCTGAGCCAGCTCAAGCCTCAGCTGTTCATTCCGTGCCTCCACCTCAGCAAGTCGGAGGCTGGTCTTTTCCAGATCGGCGGACACCAATTCCAGTTCGGCCGCGGTAGCAGCATTCTGGGGGCCGTCGCCACTCTCGTTGTCCTGACCCAATCGCTGCGACACTTCGTAGTTCGCCTTGAGATCCTTAATTAGGCGGTCTTGGTTCTCCACCTTTTCTTCCAAGCTCTTCTCCTTGGCCGTCCAATTGTTCGTCTTCTCCGACAGCACAGCTGACCAAGAAGCCTCCACCTCTTTGATCTTTGTTTCCTGGGTTTCTTCCAGCTTCTTCCTTGCGGCACGTTCTTCCTGGAGTCGCTTCTCTGTCTCCTCTAGCTGAGATGTGAGCCGATCAACAGAACCCTGGAGTTGGTCGCGTTCAGAGGTCAATTTGGGAACGGTTTCTTCCGAGTGGATCAGCGAGTCGACGGATGCTTCCAGCAATGGATAGGGGTCTGGTGCTTCAGACAACGTAGAGTATAGCTGAAGGAACGCGGAGGATGAGGCTTTGCCCTGGTTTGTCAAGACATCAATAAAGCCCTGGTACGCTGTCCAAGCTGTGTCAGTCGTAATCGCAAACGATGGAGACACGACACCAACCTTTCAGGAGACCTTTATACTCCGCCAATTTGGACGAGTCATCTAATTTCCGGAAGTCCTTGGTCTTCTGGGCAAGATCTTTTCTTTGCACAAGGGAATCGCGCTGTTGGGCGACCAAGTCCGAGGCGGTACTATCCAATTTCGCGATGGTGCTGGACAAATCAATGCCTGTTTAGAAGTCGGTTCGTTAGATTCCGCAAACACCTGGGACAAGAGATAGGGTGAGGATCCGGACCTCTCCATGCTGCAATGGCGCGTTGAAACTTGTTGGCGCCTTCTGGCAGCCTGCTGGAACTACCCTTATCGTTGTCGTGGCCATGTTGATGGTTTGATTCAGGGACAATGCCCTCTGTTAGAGCGAACGCATCCATTTTGAAGGAGGTCGAGGATCAACAGCACACAAAATCCGAGCTAAGCCACTCCCCCATCCAAAACGAAGAACCGTACAACAGACACCGCAAAAAGACAACAAATTAGTTGCGATGTCCGAATGATGCGGCAATGCGGAGGGCCTCATTGCGGATCGGTCCGATGATGATGCGAACGCGTCAGCATCAGATGCTTAGTCAGGAATTATCCAGGAACGGTGATCCGCCTGACTCAGCAAGGATAACCCCGGGTTCTCCATAAGCTCACGAAGCTCACCAGAAGCTCTTTTGTTCCCTCATTTTCTCTACACCAGAGCTGGTCTCATCATGGTGTCCGACGACGATGCCTCCAATCCGCGCAAAAGGCGCAGGGTCGGACACCTCAAGGCGTTCCCTTATACCCTCCGCTCTCTCTTCGATCAGATTCCTCTGACAGCCGATGATCCCAATGCCCAGGTCCATATCACCTGTGTCGAGTATTGGAGTGAGCTTTTTATCTCTCTTTCTTTTATGAGGTTATATCCCAACTGACATTCCGACCTTAACAGATGATAATCTATACATTGGAACCTCGGCCGCCGAGATCTTACACTTCGTCTCTCTGCCTCCTGATCCGGCTGACAACACTAGTGATTCAACCTTCATCCTAGCATCCAGATTACCCATTACCTATTCCCAAAGCGCATCCACCTCCTCGCAACTACCGGGCATTCAACAAATTATTCTTCTTCCCTCCGTCAACAAAGCATGCATTCTTTGCAATGGAACCGTCACTTTCTACATGCTACCGGAGCTTAGTCCCGCATTCGACAACACCAAGGTCGGGAACTGTCGCTGGATCGGTGGCCTTGATCAGAATGCGGACCCTGATGAACCCGAGAACCCGGTCATTATGATTGGCGCCCAGAACCGGATTATGCTGGTGAGAATCGGGGATGCAGCTCGAAGGGTTAGGAACATCGAGTTTCCAAGCTGTTTGGCCGCGGCGCGGAGGGGTATCATTGCTTGTGCAGCAGATGCTCACGGATACTCATTGTTAGATGTGGAGCATCAGCAGAAGATTCCCTTATTTCCTGTTTCGGTCTTGAACGAAGCAATTGGGTCCGGCCAGATCGAAGACATGCCCCCAGCATCGTCCCCTTCACTATCTACTCCATCGCCTCCCTCAGCGGACCGTTCGCACAACAGGAGCTCCAGCTTGAACACACTTGCAGGGATGCTCCAGCCGAACGCCCCGTCTTCGGCACGGGATCGCTCCAGTTCTGTAACCCCGGAACTGTCACCTGATTCTGCGACTCCCCGGCGATCACTGTCGCAAGAACGAGGCAGAAGCGCCTCGCCGAGAACATCTACGGAGCATCCGGAAGAAGAGTCACAACCTTCGGCTGGTGAGGCTGCGAAGCCACTCCCACCATTGCCGAAACAGCCGTCGGCGCAGCTAAAGCCCCACGTCCTTTCGCCTACTTCGAATGAGTTTCTGGTGGTTCGAGGGACCGATGAAACGGAACCTGGTGTTGGATTATTTGTGAATATGGACGGTGACGTCGATCGCGGTACTATCACGTTTCATAGGTACCCCAGATCGATTGTCATCGACAAGGGTGATGAAAACAACTTGATGCAATCTCCAGACGACACACGTGAACAGCTCGTTCTCGCGGTCATAGAAACGGAGAAGGATGGCAAATTATACAGTTCCCTAGAAGTCCAGCCGTGGGATGTTGACCCGGCCGAAGCTGAAGATCACAAAAACTGGATTGATTTCCCCTCTACCACAGGAGACTCCCCGCACGTCGGGCTTTGCCATACCACTAGCCCTAGCAAGCTCGAGATACACGAGATGGGGAGACTACTGCAAATGGTTCGCCTGAAAACTCCCCTATTGTCCCCTCATATTCCTGCAACCGATTCCAGAACTCAGGCGTCCATTGAGCAATTGCAGAAAGAGAAAGAGCTTTTCGAAGCTCAGGAGACCACCGATTCGGAGAGCTCTAGAAAAGGGAATACGTCTGAGCTCGGCTGGGAAGCAGAGCGAAATGCCGAAGAAGCGAAATTTGCCCGTGATCTGGGTAAGACTCAGAGCAGCCTCCTGATGTGGAGCGGAAATCAGATTTGGCGAATTGTACGGAATCCTCTGCCTATCCAACTCAACGACACTTTGCAAACCGCCCAAGATATGGAAAACGGACGCCATAGTGTGTTGAACCGGAACATCATTGAAGACACAATCGAACTGATCCAGAGCACCGAGCCAAAGTCCGAAGCTGAGTTTCTAGGGCTTAATTACCTGAAGCAGAAGGCAAGTCTCCTACTTCTGGGAGACCTAATATCTATGGACCCAGCCTCCAGAACTCCTGCCATGATCGATGGAACAGAGAGAGCGCTCATAAGTGGGAATCTCGATCCCCGGATCGCTCTCTTACTGGTCCCTTCTTTACGGCAAGAGGTTCTGCAGGGCCCACAAGGCATCTGGATCCATGCAGGTCTAGCAGAAATCGCTGGGTTGTACATCACTCAGTCAGAAAACACGCGCGCCGGTGCGTTTGACAGTGATGTTTTGGATATGATCAAGCGGTTTTTGGTTTCATGGCAGCAGAAGCGCGGGTATGGCAGCATTACTGACGAGACGTACGTCTTTGACAGCGTGGATGCAGCGTTGTTACGTCTTCTTTTGGACCAAGATTCAAGCGTAACAGTGGAGCAACGGTCGCCAGTCCGTGCAGAGCTTAACAGGCTTGTGGATAACTGGAAAGGCAATTTTGAGCGGGCAGTGATACTCCTGGAAGGTCACCGGAGGCTGTACGTTTTGAGCCGACTCTACCAGAGCCAGAAGATGTCAGGGAACGTCCTAAAGACCTGGCGACGAATCATTGAGGGCGGGGAAGATGTTGGGCGCGAGGTCAGCGCTCCTGGGGTCGAGATGCAGATGCGCAAATACCTGGTCAAAATCAAGGATGCACAACTCGTCGAAGAATATGGAGCCTGGCTAGCTCAGCGCAATCCAAGTCTTGGTATCCAGGTGTTCGCCGATAGCGCGAGTCGTGTCAGACTGGAGCCGACAGATGTCGTGCCGTTACTGAAAGAGCGTGCCCCAAACGCAGTTCAGGAATATCTGGAACACCTGGTGTTCTCAAAGAACGTAAGTCCCGTGAGATCTTCTTTGGTTCTTCCCTTCATCTCTAACAACACATCAGTATACACAATACGCGGATGATCTGCTCTCATACTACCTTGATACTGTACTCTCCGTTCTTGAGTCGTCTCCTGAAGCTCGAGCATCTCTTGCAGAGTCTTACTCCACTTACCGCGCGTTGCGCCCTCCCAAACCAACCTACATGAACTTTATCACCGAGAACACGCCCTCGGAACCTTGGTGGCAGTCGCGATTACGGCTTCTGCAGCTGCTCGGTGGCGGCAATGGTAGTCAATTCTCGGCACTACCATCAACCAGTTTTTCATACTCCATCCCCACCGTTCTTGCTCGCATTGAACCCTTTCAAAATGATCTAGTCTCGGAGTCGGTCATCCTAGACGGTCTTCAAGGCCGGCATCGAGAAGCGCTCCGCCTACTGACACATGGACTGGGCGACTATGACTCCGCCGTGCGGTACTGTCTCTTTGGTGGACCGCGTAGCACTAGCGCCACTGGCTCACTAACTGAGTTCGCCGACCGCCCGCTTCAGACCGAGCTCTTTGGCTATCTGTTGGACGAGTTTTTGCGCATCGAGGACTTGTCGGAGCGCATCGAACGCACCAGCGATCTCTTGGCGCGGTTCGCCTCGTTCTTCGACGTGGGTGAGGTCCTACGCCTCGTTCCGGACGACTGGAGCGTCGACATTCTTAGCGGATTCCTTGCACATGTCTTCCGCGTGCTCGTCGCGCAGGGACGCGAGACGCGAATCGAGCGCGCCCTTAGCGCAGGACTGAACCTGCGGGTCGGAACAGAGTACATCGATGGGATTGAGAAAGTCGGCGGATGGTTGGAAGACGACGATGGGCTTCGCCGACTCCGCGGAGGGAACGCTGGCGACGGGGACCGTCGGGCATTGGTCACGGATGACAGCGACTTTGGGGAGATGATCGGGCCGAGGTCTAATTAACCAGCTCCCGATTTACCATATATAGAGATACCTACATTACGAGACACATGTATGACATATGACATGAACTAGGAATTAATTCGTCCCACATAATCATCCAGTGTATATACAAGTTCTGTAGTCGATATACATAGACGCATAAACTCCATACCGTTTCGGATCACCGCTCAATCCAGCTCCGGTACGGGAAGACCGTTAACAATCTTCACCTTCCGCCCCAGCTTATCGAGGGCCTCCTTGGAATTGCGGGCCCGAAGCTCAGCCGTCTCGCTGTCGGAGACCAGGACAAAGTCATAAGTGAGTAGGGCATGGTCCTCGGCGACATTGTACTTCTTAGCGTACTCGGGGCCGGCGCGGCCGATATCGACGACGAGAGAGTCCTTGACGCCGAAGACAGCGTCAGAGGTTTCGTAGGGGTCGTTGCGGAGATAAAGTGCGCTGTTCGCCGTTAGCACAACACATCCTCCCAGGATAATCACCAACAAAATCGAGCTCCCACATACGTAATCAAATGGTCAAACCCCTCCTTCTGGAACATAAAGTGCATATGGCTTGGCCGGTACGGGTGCCGATGCAACTTCCTCAGGAGCTGACCGACAGGCCCGTCGTGGGGGATGGGATACGGCACAGGGGTGATAGCCTTGAACCAGAAGACGCCGCTGTTGTCGCTGCGGATGATGCAGCGGCCGTCGGGGCCGTCGCGGCCGGCATACTGCACGTCATAGTGGCCGGTGGAGTCGGTCTCCCAGATATCGATCTTGACGCCCTCGATGGGGTTGCCGTGGGTGTCGCGCAGGGTGCAGACGACGAGGAGCGGCTCGCCCTTCGGGTCGTGCGACATGGACTCACCGTAGGGCATTTCCTCGGCGTCGTGCGTGTGGAAGGGACCAAGCACGGTGCCCTCCGTGCTGCCGGGGGGCTTGGGATGATCGATGCTGTCGACCAGGATGGAGAGGCCGAGGACGTCGGAGAGGAGAATGAATTCCTGCAGTATTTTAGTTTTTTTCTTTCCTTCTGCATGGTAATTTTGGCGTTATGGACTAACCTGGCGCACGTCGGTGCAAATCTGGCCCACTTCCGTCAGGAACTTGATGCCGGCCATCCATTCGTCGGTGCTGAGACGGGTCTCGCGGGCAAAGTCGTGCAGATGCGTGACGAGCCGCTCGAGGACATATTTCGTACGCGGGTCCTGGCACTGCGAGTTGATGCGGATGGTGTTTTCGGTGATGTTGTCGACCGTGAGGTCTTTCATCGGGGGGAGGTCGACCTGGGAGGGATCCATGCTGTCTTGTCGGTGTTGGAAGTGATTGAAGAACCTAGGGATCTGGGGAGAAAGAGAGGAACCGAGTGGACCAGTCTGGATGGATGTATTATAATTATATACAGCGCTGGATCCGGTGGGGAGAAAGAAACACCCCGCATTGTTCGCATAATAATCAAATAAGCATCATTTGCGCTCCTCCCCGGGCCATTTGCTTGCGGCGGAGGTTGCAGGGGGTCGGAAATCCCCCCGTAGACGAATCGACCGCAGCATTGATATGGGGATACGGATATACGGCATTCATTTCAATTGTATTGCAGGAGAGGGTGCATATATCCTAGATTGTAAAGGAGGTGTTGATGGAAATCCCCCACCGCGGAATGATTCCTCTATGATTCATCAGCGGCGGATTGTGGGGTGATGTGGGAGCGGCTAAATCTTTAGGCCGCTTTTTCTTTATGGATCCAAGTTTTGGAACAATTTTCACCAAATCAAGGTGCTGTAGTGTAATGGTCATCATGCGACGTTGTGGTTAATCCCCAGCTCCGTCTCGATCTGGGTTCGATTCCCAGCAGCGCCAAGAGCGTTGACTTGATTTGTCTTTTTCCCCTCCAAAGGTAATAATCCTTTTCATTTTTTACTTCAACCAACACACTACTGTGTTATCTGATGTTGTTTGGTGTTGTTCATTCAAAATTAACGTGATTGTTTTTTTATATATCATATTAGAAATTATTGTCGATGTAGTGTGTTTGTCCATTGCGGGAATATATTTTGGAGGTGTCTAGAGAGCATTGGGGCCTTACAACTGCATATTCCTCTACTTTAAAAAAAAAAAAAGTCAATCAATGTCAGAAGCCCAAACTAAGCCTGGGATTTATAAAGTATGCCAGTAAAAGATTGAGCAGCTCATTGGGCCATCTTGTCAGACGGCATTATTTCACCCCGACACTGGAAACCATGCTACATCATGAATACAGTCATGAGGATCTACAAACGACCGACCGGACCATGAACGCCCACCATACAATGTAAACCAAATATTTTCATCAGCGCTGACCAGGATATCCGCTAATAATACTCAAATATACAAGAAACAATCCCCCCATGCCTCACCTACGCTTTCACCATCTTCCGTTCGCGTTCGCGTTCTCGTTCGCGCTCCTGTTCCTTCTCCCTCTCGCCCTGCCCTGATCCACCCTCCTTCGCCGCTGCGGCCCGCGCATGGTGATCGACCGTGTCCAGAATCGCCTGCATCAATCGCTGATTGGCATCCGGATCGTCATCCTCGGGGACTTCCTCCGGACGTCGGTGCAGCCCTATCGGACGATCATGGCCTCCGTGCCGGTCATGCGCACCCGCACTCCCGTGGATCTCGCTCACAGCCCGTCGCGGGGACAGCTCCTTGCCCATTGGCGTGCCGGGAGTTGGGCCCGTGGTGGGCGCCGATTCCCGACGGAGGTGAAAATCGACACCGCTGTCTCGTCCCTGATCAGCATAGCGCTCCCGCTCCCGCTCCAGGTCTGGGCCCGATCCCGCCGGCGCGCGAACGGGAGTGACAGAGTTCGTGCCGGGGACAGAGGGTGGTGCCGACGGGGCCGCCGAGGTTGCCGAGTCTTTTACATGTGCGTCATCGACGCGCTCGCGAGAGCTGCGATCGGACCGGAACTCACGCAGTTCTTCCTCCTTCACATCTTTCCACGAGCACTTGGCGTGCTTTTTCGTACACCCCATGCAGGCGGTGAGGTTCTTCAAGCAGTCCATGTGCAGCCGGCGACACCGGTCACAGGGCGGCAGAATGCGCTCACCGCGTTGCAACTCTTCCATGCGGGCAACCATCTCCATTTTGAACGGTCCGCCGTCATCTTTCTCGTGATGATGCGACTTGGGTGGCGGCAGGAGGGAAGACGGAGTACTCGGAATGGCAACAGTAGTGGGGCCGGGGGTGTACATATTGTAATCTGCGGCATCCGACGCGCGCGGCCGGGGTCGGGATGACTGGCGATTGTGTGACCCCGAGGGCTCGTCATAGCCACGCGCCTGGCGGTCCTGGGTGGTGAAGAACTTCTTCATCAGCTCAGCGCGCGTCGTTGGTGAGGCGCCCTTGATGGAGGTGCCGTTGATAATGGTGACGTTGTCGGTATTGGGATGGGAGAACATGAATTGAGACGACAGCGCATTGTCTTCCGTGGAGGAGTCGCCGCCGCCGGGCCGGCCGGCGTTGACAGCGACAAAACCGGAGGGGGAATGTGCGTTCGAATGAGTATTGCCATTTGATGAGTGTTGGGCACCGCTGGCGTCACGCCAGGAAGGGCTGGTCGAGCGGTGTCGACGCGAATGGAGGGACGCGTCGTTCTCGCGACGAGTGACAATAGCGGTTCGGCGGTTCTTGAGGCGGTGGTTGAGTTGTCGTGCGCGCGCGGAGACTGTGAAACAATGTTGTCAGTATGGGAAGGGAAGGGATCGGGGGTTGTCTCGGGTGGGCTACCTTGATCCGCGACTTGGATGATCTGTTGGAGGTTTCTCTCCAAAATCTCCAAGGCACCCAACTCCTTCTCCTCATCTTCGATGATCGGCTGGGGAGGGATCATCTTCTGAGGCATTCCAGATGCGATCAGAACGAAATCCTCCTCGCTAATCTCAACCCGGCATTGTTTCGTGTAAAATTGACAGACGCGCACGCCATTGCGCGTCTTCTCCAGGTTGAACTGTTCGGGTTTGTTCTTGGCGAACTCGACGACATCGAGCCAGGTGATGTTGGGAGAGTCCTTGCCGTGGGATTTGAGCACGCGGGGTGGGCCATCGAACAAGCGCTCGAAGCGCTTGATCAAGATAGGGCCGAGCGGGCAGGCGCCTAAGTTGCCGGCGATACTTTCGTGGCGATGAAGGACGCCGTCATATTCGCCAATTAGGTGGATGATAGCAGGCATGGTATCATCGATGGAGACCAAGGGGAGGTTGTCGGGGTATTGGCGGGCGAGATAGTTGATCTGCAGGTGATTGGAATGGGTCTTGGGGACTTTAGACGCGATGGGAGGAAAGTCGCCGCCGGATGGGGATCGGGGCCGTTTACTGGACGGCTCGGCGGTCGCTGATTGAGACTCCATGGTATAGAGAGGGAGGACAGGAAATTGGGATACACCCGATGATGGGATGGGAGGAGAAGGGTGACTGCAATAAGATACAAGAAAAACCCCCTCCGAGGAGGCACGGGAAGAGGGGAGGGGAGGGAGGGTTATTAACAGGTCGGGCTGCGATTGAGTAATGGGATGAAGGATGTGATGCCGATGGCGGAGCCTCAGGCTCCAGAACAGGTTTGCCTTAGGTAATGCGTCGGATGGGAGGTCGCTGAGGGAGTCTGGACCGAAGTCCGTGGTAGGGTAGTGGACGGAGGAGAAGGAAGTAGAGGCTGAGGGGGAAGAATGGAGGAGAGGGAAGAGAAAGAGATAGGAGCTAGGTAGAAGAGAAGAGGAAAAGAAGGAGAGGCGCAAGGAGAGGGGGGAAGAGACCGAATAGGAAAGGCGGACGGAGTTTGGCTGCCGGGCATTCTGATCCAGAGAATCATAATAATGGGGGCGGAGTCCCGCCGGGCTGTTCCGCTGTCGGGCGAGCCGGTTGCAGGCAGATAATAGGTGTATCGGATGACATATAACATGTAGATCTATACAAATATAAAACCATACTAATTCTACATAATTACTCTTCGAATTATCTGACAACTCTCTGTATGGGTATGAATGCTGTCCGCATGGGTTGACTGGCGCTGCGGATCCGATTCGCTGGACGAGGAGCGGAAGGTGGCTGCCTTAGGCTGCACAACACGCGGCTTGCTTATCAAACTTTTCCCACCCCGTGACGTCCCTCCCTGTATCGACTGCCGACTAACTGTACCTACCTACACCTGAGGTAGTAACGACCAGGTACCTTACTTACTCCCAGGTATGTACGTCTTCCGCTCATCCCGACTCAAAAAATCCCTCATACTCATTCCTCCCACCCCCTCTCTTCCCCTCTTTCTCTTCCCACTCCCTCCCTTGGATATCCCTCATCCCACTTGCGAGGGGTTCCCATTCCCACCACCTCAGGAAATCCTCTCCTTCCTCCCCAATCATCGTTCAACAAATCAATACATCCCGTCAATCCTTCTCTGCCCCTCAATTTTCCCAGTTCCACTTATCTAATTCCAGCAAAAAGCAACACCCCCAGCCAAGATGTCCGAACGAGGCTCCTTCCGTGGTGGTCGTGGTCGTGGCGGAGGTTATGACCGGTCCCGTGGTGGTCATGCCAAAAGTGGCGGTGCCGGTGGCGGTGCGCAACAACAGCAGGAGAAGCCCAAGAAGGAAAACATCCTCGACCTCACCAAGTACATGGACAAGGAGGTGCGCGTCAAGTTCAATGGCGGACGAGAGGGTATGTTTATTTTCATTTCCTTGTCTATTTCTTTCTTTCTTCCGGTTCATTCTCTCCTCGCGATCCTCTCGATCAAGTCTAGTAGGACTAGGACCCCCACTGACCATCGACAGTCCTCGGTCTGTTGAAAGGCTATGACCAACTCATGAACCTCGTGCTGGATGATGTGAAGGAGACTATGCGGGGTGAGTATCTAAATTTGCCCCATGATTCTGGTCCGAGGCGCATCTAACAGCTACGATAGATGATGAGGGTAACGAGACCACTCGCTCCCTGGGCCTCATCGTTGCCCGTGGCACCCTGATTGTACTCATCTCACCTGCAGATGGGAGCGAGGAAATTGCCAATCCTTTCGTCCAGCAGGAAGAGTAATTTGGAGTGCCAGCCGAAGGACGTGAATGTCGTCGGCACACCCACGAGAGCCGCGTGCTTGCTCGGGGGGCTACTGCATGATTGGAATTATTTGCGACTATGATCGTATAGATGTGGACGTCTGCATGACCTCTTGAGTGCTCAAAATCGGCTGACTGGGCTGTTGTCCTGGTCGAATGCGGTTGGACCTGGATGGTCATGCTTGATGAAGACCGGCAGGCCATCGTGAAGACTGCATGGGAGAAGAGAATTAGAGTGTTCCTGGATACGGTGCCAGTGATATTTGCCGTGGGTTGATGGCAATTCTCGATTGATATGGTCTACCAAGCTTGGTGTGCGATCGATGAGAGCGTCTCCGGGGCATACCATCGGTGCGGTGTGCATCTTCATACCGATACACCGATGTGACTACTGAATAAATACCATAATGAATCATGAATCATGATGTTCCTGTTGCCTTCCCTTATCTGTCGTTAATCGACATTGTTGTTCTTGTTCTTGTTGATGCAATGACTAAGCCAGGCGTGACATCATGATTGTCGTCACTTCTCCGTCCTCCATCTAGACCGCGGGCCGACTGGAAGAAAACCACCAGGATCTTGAATCTTATGATCCTTTGCTCCCCCGCTACTTAACTTGGCTTTCCTCCTTTCCCTCTTTCCTACTGACCTCAATGCATCCATCCTGAGGAAACTAATCACACCATGAAGTTTCTCTATCTCTGGCCGCTGGTGACCGTATGCTCGGCGGTCGTCACTCCGAATTATCAGCAAGTCCTGAGTGACCTCAAGGACACCTCTAGCCGCCACCTGGAGAATGACTTCCCTCCTCTGGTCGAGTCCGCAGAGACCTCGGTGGTACCCACCTTGCGAAATGTCCTAGACGATGCTCTCGAAGCAGCCAGCCAGGCATGGCGCTCCACTGCAACCGCGGCGTCGGAGGCCGAGCGCTACTGGCTCAATAACTACTTCTCCCGTCCCATCGATGACGACGCGGATAACCTCCCCAAGGATCTCTCCCAGCTGTCCCCGGTGTACCGGCTGTTCCCTCCACGCCACCCGCCGTCTAACAAGACCATCTACGAGCTTATCGCCGCGAGCAAGTACACCACCATCCTCGCCAAAATCATCACCGAGGACGAGGAGCTGGTACAGCTCCTCAACTCTACCAAGGCCAATCACACCGTTTTCGCTCCGACGGACGACGCCTTCAAGAAAATCCCCCATCACCACCAGCATGAGCCGTCCAAGGAGCTCATCCGCGCGGTCTTGCGCTACCACATCACTCCGGGCATCTACAGCGCACCGCAGGTCTTCCACAGCCACACGCTGCCGTCAATTCTCGAAGACCCGGACCTAGGCGACAAGCTCCCGCAGCGACTGGCCGTTCGTGTCGGCTGGAAGGGCCTGACCGTGAATTACTACAGCCGCATCATCGCCATCGACATCGTATGCTAGCCCTCCATCCCCCCTGCCAATGAAGAATAAACTAACCCACTCATCAGGCCGGCTCCAACGGCGTAATCCATGGCATCGACTCCGTCCTCCTCCCCCCGCCACACGCCTGCACGCTCCTCGAGATCGTCCCCACGCAATTTAGCACCTTCGCCCTGGGCATCCTCACCTCCGGCCTGGCCACCAACCAATCCACCGCCCTGGCCGGCCCGCACGCCCACCACGGCGGCACCATCTTCGCCCCCTCCAACACCGCCTTCCAGAAACTCGGCTTCAAGATCAATGCCTTCCTCTTCTCGCCCTGCGGCCACAAGTATCTCCGCGCCCTGCTGCAGTACCACGTCGTGCCCAACCGCACTCTCTACTCCGACGTCTACTACACTGAGGACGGCCAGATCAAGCCCCTCGGCATCAAGGGCTTCACGCACCTCGACTTGCCCACCCTCCTGCCCGGTCGTTCGCTGGCCGTCGATGTCGCCCGCTACGGGCCCTATGCGTCCCTGAAGATCAACGGCCACCAGCGGGTAGTGTTCGAGGATGCCCTGGCCCGTGACGGGAACATCCATATCGTCGACCACGTGCTGATCCCGCCGCGGAAGGTGGATGACGCGGCCCCAGCGTGGACTGGCAACGAGGACGAGCTGACGGTGGAGGATTTGAAGAGTCGGCTGGCGGATGTTGTCGAGGATGATGGGGAAGGGGTCCATGGGGAGGAATTGTAGGGTTTTTGGGTGGAAGATTATGAGTAAAAGTTAGAGTATTTTTTTGGTTTGTTCGTATGCTGCTTGTAATGAGGTAAATTTCTAATCAATTGCATCTGTCATCTGTATACCAATGACCATACTATCTTCAAAATCGAGCAAAAAGGACAAAGAATCAAGAACGCTGGCTCATCCGCATACATCAGGGAATATCCAGACGCGACATGGCGAAGAGGACAGAGACAGGTTATTCTCGCAGACATGTGGAAAATGCACTCCACCTTGTAAAAATGTCCATGTGCAGAATCCCAACCATCCCGTCGTGCCTCTGCAACCAACCCGAAATTAGATGATAGATTCATTCACAACCCCTTATGTCACTCTCCTCCACGTATATATGAGGGCGTGGATATGTTCTCGATCCGAGATATCATTCGCATAGGGTAGGGTGATGTTGGAGTGAGAGGGACTACATGATTTAATGAACCCTCCGGGTAGGCTTCAGAAGCGCCTGGAAAGATGACTCCAGAGCTTTCTTCAGCTCTTTATAACTGACGATGAAACAACTCTGCTCATCGCGACTCACGAGAGTGATCTTCTCATCGGAGCCCGCGTCTAGCTTGTTCAAACATGCCAATACATGGCCGAGATCCACGACTGGATCGCCGTGCGCGTCGACCTGGTGGAAGACGTAGTCACGGAAAATCTTGAGGAAATAGCGCTCGCCATTCTCAGACCACTGGCGGTCGTGCTCATACTCTGGCCGCTCATTGACGAGATTGAGTTTCGTCATGAGGCGCACGAGGCGCCCGTTCTCAAGTTCGCGGCTCAGGTCAGAGGTGAGTTGGTCGTCCATGTGGAGCGCCGAGTCGAAGGTTGACATCAGCTGGGACGAGATGCCAGTGATAAAGATGTCAATGGTGTGATCCTGGTCCTTCTGCATGCTGTTAAGAAGCCAGAAGACCGAGTTCTTCATTTGGGGGCTGTACGCCCGTGTAAAATGCTCCATCGCCTTCGTCGGGTTGTGCATGACGCTGGGTGAATTGGCCCCCAGGGTGACGATGAGTTGCCCGAAGCTGACCAGGTCCTGATGCTGCAGGTCCGAAATCGATCGCTGCGTGTCAAACTGAACGACGTCCATGATGGCACAGGCGTTGAGACGGATGCGGTTGCGGCCCGTTAGGAGGATCTTACTGGGGTCGATGATCTTGGCCGCGAGGCCGTTGCTGTGGATTGCCTTGAGGGCATTAGCAATCTGTGTCATGTATCCCCAGAGCACTTGTTCGGGGATGTGTGTGTTGCTCCGGCCCTGGAATCGGTTTCCGGCGCCCAGGTGCTGCTCGGCCAGCGTCTTGGAAAGAGGATGGTAGTCGGTGACGAAAATCAGAGAGCTGTCCTGGAAACTTCTACTGGTGAATGCATCATGGACAGTCACCACGCTTCCATTGCAGACGCGCTTCCAAGCTTGGACGGATCGGATAGCTTTCTCATTTGTTAGACGGAAGCCTAGGAGACGTTAGCTCCGGGTTCAAAGATCAAATAAACCTGTGCCTGGTCCTACCTTCTAGCCTTCGGAGAGCATAGAAATTCCCGTCTTTGCTCGACTGCGCTTTATACACCCAGCTGGGAAATCCGAAAATCGTCGCGTTCTTCTGATGATTGAGATCCAAAGGCACCAGAGAATGGAAATAGTCAACTTGTGCTGGAAGCTGTGTATCTGTCGCAAGTTAGCTAGGGTCCAAAGAAGCACTCCTGTTATACACATACTAGGCAATGTTTGTAACGTCGCGGCTGCCTTCTTTTGCAGCTCCTCGCGAAAGTCGTTAGGTAGAAAGAGGTCGTGTACGTTGCGTTGGTATCCAAGAGTGTTTTGGCTATGAGGGCCAATCGGAGCATACATGTGATATTGAACCTGGCAAATGTAAGCAGTGGACAAGTTTCTGTTTAGCAACCGACCTACTGGCTGTTGAAATCCGGTCTGGCCGGTAAAGAAGGTGGCTCCTCCCAGTGCAGCGGCAGCAGTATCCGGCGAGAAGGGGTTTGCCTGAACTGGGCCAACTGCGTTTGCTGCCGCAAGGGGGTTCGAAGTCGTCACGAAAGGATCGAACGGACTCGTCGAGGGCACAGGTCCATTCCCATTCCCCTGCAAAGAAGCCTGTCGAATCATGTTAGCACCGTGATAGCGAAGACCACGACGAAATCCTCTGCTTTTGTAGCCACGCCACGCCGGAGGGCAAGTAGGTATGCGTTGAGAAGGAGCAAAGTCTTCTGCAACGGCGTTCAAAGATTGACAAGTGCTTGACTCCATCCTGAAAGTACGTCGGATACGCAAATTCAGACAAGACATCTTCCACAAGCATGCTAGCAAGATTTTATACTCGCAGTGACATGGAATATCCCGTTATGAGAGAGCAACTCGCACACAAGTGAATGGCATTTCGGAAACAAGCAGAGATGGACGTATTCACAAGGAAAATCGGCGCACGTACCATATGGGAGGCATCAAAGCCTTGAGGTACAAATTCCTGGACTTCAGCTACAGACCAGTCGGGGGCCGCCGACTCGGCTCGAGCAGAGGGGGTGCTGGCATTTGATCCTGTTCCGGTCAGCTCGATATCGGGCTACATATCATTATTAAGATGGAAGATTTACGCGAGGATATGCCTCTCGGTTGAAATGGAGCGGCATTGGCAGCTTTGGGAGATATCGTGGTTGTTTTCTTCAACGTCGCAGATGATGAGGTTGGAGACGATCCATTGGAGGAGAGGAGGGAGGGCGTAAAACTTGGAGAGTCGACATTCAGCCGTCTTTTACTATTGGTGATGAGCCATAAGTATTCCGATAAATTCACATAGCCCGGCGCAGTATGAAGGTTGACACGAACCTGTCCGACTGGTATGCTGAATTCGTCTTATTCGGGTCATGGTTGTAGACGCATCCTTCGAGGGGTTAGACGAGACTCGAGATCGAGAAATCTCGGGCAATTACCTTTGTCTTCATATCGGCATCGACCGTAGATGGTCACGTTGCGGCATAGGGTGTCTTTCGCGTGTTCTGGTAAGGATGGGCGTACAGTGTCAGCAAGGTCCAACGTAGTAGATTCAGCTCCAAACTCGCGCGACGCCGAGCGTAGTCTCGTATGCTCCACTAGCCGACACAATGCTCTATCACAATGGTGACTCACCTCGTCCTTTCATTTTGGGAGATCCTGTCCCGCGACGGGAGTCAGAGGCCATTGTATATCTCGAAGCACGAATCGGCGGGATCAGGGAAGAGAACAGCTCTCCATTGAAACAGAAGAAAGAAAAACCGGGCGACCGAGTAGATCTGGAGAAAACCACATTCCTCTTCCGCGAGAGTTGGATGGCCTCGGTGAATGAGAGGTATGACGAAATGGTTCGGTTCCTATCGAAGTAGGTTGGTGGTAGGTTGGTTGGTAGGGTAAGGCGCGAAAGTATCCTACACCGATAAGCTTCCAGGTTCCTCCCTCACCACATCGACATGGAGAATCCAGCAAAACCAGCAGAGCAGATACTGCGCGAAGAGAAAAGGCGCACTGACACCTTCATACCAGGGATGGAGGGGAGGCCAGAACGGGCGAGGCTAGGAGGACAGGATAAAGGGCCCGCGGGGGGAACATCGATTGAGTGGGCAGACCGCCCGAATGGTCGCAGTTATGTAATGCCTGCCATCGCCCGCCTCCAGCCGCCATAAGCGCGCGCCTGGCGTCTATATCACCACATCCCGTCATGATGAGGAGTGGACAGCTATGTCGACCTTGCCTTTGATCTTTTCGGATTAATTGACACAAGACGCATCTCCTTACTTTTCTTATTATATGCTCCCGGTTTCGCTTAGCTCGTTCAAGTGAATCTGGTTCGGCTTCATTCGCTCCCGCATCCCGACAAGTGGCAGCTTTCCCCAGACTGTGTATAATCATCTCCACCCGGATTCTCATTTCCATTCTTTGCTTCACACCCTCGACTCTCCCGCTTGGTTTATGGATCAAGAAAGTAATCGATAATGTCCTCGTCTGGGCTTGACATTTCTGAACTCTCCGACAGTGAGAAGACTGCTCTGGAGACCTACACGGCGGTGACAGGCCAGGCACCTTCCGAGGCTATTCCACTGCTGCGTCGCTCGCAATGGAACGTGCAGGTACAGTCAATCGTCACGGACATTCCGTATCTCTTGACCCTGATGCTAATTACTTCTTCCATCAGATTGCGATCTCCAAGTTCTTCGATGGGGAAGGTCCCGACCCTGTTGAGGAAGCTCGTGCCGCCCTCAACAACCCTCCTCCCCCACGACCGACTCGACAGACCCAAAATCTCATGACCGACGACCTCACAGCTCGGGTATCCCCGGCAGTGACTACGGATCTAGCCCCTCGAGTGACGACCCAGCCGGAAGACCAGCAGGTCTACCGTCCGCCGTTCCTACTGGCGCTCCTCTTTACGCCATTCAACCTCCTCTACCGACTACTCTGCGGCTCTTTTCGGCTCTTCGGCGCCCTCTTCCCTTTTCTTCCCCGATTCCTCAACACGACTGCGAGCAATGCGCTCCAGGGTGCCCGGCGCAACACGAACGGCCGACGGCCGTTGGGCCCTCAGGACACGGCCGCCCGGTTCATCCGGGAGTTTGAGGAGGAGTATGGAGCAAACACCGTTGGATTTATGGAGAACGGATACAACATGGCGCTGGAAAAGGCGCATCGGGATCTCAAGTTCCTCCTGGTGGTGCTGCTTGCGCCTGAACATGACGATACGAATGGCTGGGTCCGGGACACGCTCCTCTCACGGGAGGTGACCGAGTTCGTGAACGATCCTCAGAATGACGTTCTCGTCTGGGGTGGGAACGTCCAAGATTCCGAGGCATACCAGGTGTCCAACTCGCTGCGGTGTACGAAATTTCCCTTTGCGGCGGTGGTAGTACACACGCCGGGGGTATCGTCGACAGCCATGTCGATCGTCGCTCGCATTGCGGGAACTACATCCCCGACAGAGTTTGTGGAGAAGCTGCGCACGGCAATCTCGCAGAATCGAGAGCCACTGGAGCGGCTCCGCGCGACACGCGCGGAACAGCAAGCCTCGCGTAGTCTCCGGGAGCAACAGGACTCGGCGTATGAGCGGTCACTTGCGATCGACCGGGAACGGGCGCGCCAGCGCCGCGAGGCGGAGGCTGCGCGACAGCGCGAGGAACAGGAGGCGGCTGAGCGCCGTGCAGCAGAGGAGAAGCGGATACAAGATCTACAGATCTGGAAGCAGTGGCGGGCGCAGAAAATCGCCGATGAACCCAGTGCTGATGTTAAAGACGCCGTCCGGATTAGCATACGTTTACCAACAGGCGAGCGGGTGGTCCGTCGGTTCGCTCCTGATGCAGACATCGAGGAGCTGTACGCGTTTGTTGAGTGCTACGATGTTATAAAGGAGATGGACGAGACGTCTACAAGTGCTGAGAAGCCGGAGGGCTTCGAGCATCAGTACGGATTCCGCCTAGTTTCTCCCATGCCGCGGACAGTGTATGAGGTAGAGACGGGGGGCTCTATCGGGGAGAAGATCGGCCGAGGAGGCAACCTGTTGGTTGAGCCGATCGATGATGAGAGCGAGGAAGAGGAGGAATGAGATCGAAAATGACTGGTTGTACTAGTATACCGTTGTTTTGGGATGGCTGGCTGGGGCTGAATAGACTGGTCGACTATGACTGCTGGTTCACATGACGATAATGAATCTGACTTGATTACTTTGTAAGATGTGATGTGCTGCATTTGGCTTGTCTCCGCTGTCTGCTGCAAGGGTGTCTTCTACGACGTCTGCTGTCTGCTGTCAGATGGTTCGACGCGGTTATGTCGTGTTATGCGGCCGGACGGCTTTGTGGCCTTCCGAGCATAGCCTCTTATACTCGTAGTGGAGAGGGATGATTCTCATTCCCCTGTACTCCGTTAGACTACGAGTGGGTTCCTCCCGCTATTTCTAATAATATGCTCTTCCTCCCTATGTGACCGATCCGATGGACCGCACCGATGCAGACAATGCCACCGAACTAGGTTCAATATGTCTGTCCTGGATCAATAGTGTGCAACCCTGCAGACTGCAGACGGGGTTTTCATGCTGCAAGGCCGCAACTGTGGATGTAGCGGAGGGCCATAGACGTAATGATGAGATCCTAACTACCTAAGTGAGTACTTCTGCTGACGAACAAGGCTGAATGACGCCGGTGTTTCGTCTGAGTCCACGATCGGGTCCATCCAGCGGGAAGCCCAATGAAGCTGGCGTTGGAGGGCGACGCAGTGACGACAAGCAGACGATCGGTGTCGATCATGGCGGGTGGCTAGTCAGGACCCGAGATCTTATTCGCAGTAACGTGGGTGGAGGGAGGATAGAGTTTGAAGTGCCGGTGGAAGTGAACGTGAACGGGAGTTCGTCTGGTTACAAAGTATAGGGTTTGGTTGATTGATGAGGATGGATTGAATCTGGAGCTGAGTTGAGATTGGACTTGGCGACTCCTGCTATCTTTGGATGATGTTGGAGAGAACGATGGCAGGACTAGTGTACTTGGATGGTTACGTGATTCTGCATACGGTTATGCATCTCGGATCTGAAGGGCTCCGAGACGGTACGGTAAGGGCGCTGTTACGATGGCGAACTGGCCGGGCTCGGATCGCAGCAATGCCGCCCCACCTTATCTGCGCCTTTGTGTACTGTCAGATCGCATTCTTGTCGGCAAGGGGGCTGCCATGTTTGCCACGTTGTGGGTGCATCCATGATCTGAGGGGCAGCATCCAAGATTGAGTTCTATGGGTTATCGAATTTTTCGAGGGGAAAATAAGAAGAGAAGATTGATATACTCCGTAGATAAATATTTTCATAAATCTCAGCATATGCAAATTAGTAATAATGTGATCGGGAGTGACTGACTCCGTTCAGGTACCATCTATGAATAGCGTGAGATCTGCAATGAATCCCGCGATGGGCCATTATCCCTCTGTATTTTGCTCCCTTCCGGACGGGTTTTCCTTGACATATGCTTTACCTCCTTGATAAGTACCTACTATGCTATTACTTTACCATCAATAAATTGTAATACTACTCCGTACTAATCCCCGGAACAACATTCAACAGTCAATGGATGGTACATCTAAATCCCGAAGCCAATGGGTCCCGCCAGGGTCTCCGGTTACCGTAAAGGGGAATGGCTCTGGAGATAAAATCCATCTTGTTCGCTTATCCGCCGTCTAACGCGATACGACCAGATACGGAACCACCGTCACTGGTTCCCGTTCGCCTGGTTGGGTCCGGAGTCGAGCCTTTCCGGCTCCCGATTCGCCCATCCGACCTGGGAAAAAAAAAAAAAAAGAGAAAATAATAATAATAAAAACAGGCCCTCTCCACTGCAAATTTACACTTCACCATTGCGCCTGGACTAGGTGGACTCACTACTTACTTGACCACTACGGGGTACTCCAGTCCAGAACCTCTTCCTCTCTCCCGCTACTCACTCTTCTTCCTTCTTCTCTCCTCACTCTCCATCTCTCTCTCTCCTCACCTTCTTTCTTTCGTTCATTATACATTCCTTTCGTTTGATTGTTGTTGAATTTCTTGTTCCTCCTCTCCCCCCTTATGCCTTCGGGCTCCCTTCGTTTCTTATCCTAATCCCGAGACTAGACGTCTCCTAATCTTCTCACCATGTCTCTTCTCGGCACTATAAATCCTAATCTTAATCCTTCTCGTTCCGTCGGGGCTCGCGGCCAGGGAGACGATGACGATGACCACAACAACCACAACAACCGCCATCACCACCTCGGCGGTCAACCCCGATCCAGGTCCAGCAGAGAATCCCAGAGGGATGCTGAATGGGGTGGTGATCGTCCCACCACCGCCAGTTCCGCCAAGTCGTTCTCCAAGTCCGACATGAAAAAATGGCGCGAGGAGCGCCACATGAGCACGCTGAGTACGGCCGAAACCGCCCTGGAGAAGGAAAGCGAGTATGGCGACGACTCCTCCGAGGAAGAGGTGGTCGAGCAGATCACCCGTCTCGCCCAGCAACTGACTCGCGAGTCCACCCGCTTCTCCACCTCCGACAATGCTCAGAACACCTTCCTGGGCGTCAATGAAGACTCGACCCTGAACCCTCATGGTCCCAACTTCAAGGCGAGGCATTGGATGAAGAACCTGCTCGCCCTCTCCTCTCGGGACCCCGAGCTGTATCCTCGGCGGGAGGCGGGCGTTGCCTTCAAGGGCGTCAGTGTTCACGGCTTTGGTAGTCCTACCGACTATCAAAAGGATGTGTTCAACGCGGTCCTGCAGATTGGCGCCCTCTTCCGTATGGCCACGGGAACTGGAAAGCAGAAGATCCAAATTCTGCGCGACTTTGATGGTCTCGTCAGGAGCGGCGAGATGTTGGTCGTCCTGGGACGACCCGGCAGGTAAGGCGTCAAGATATTCCCTCCGTTCGATCCATGCTTACTCATGCAGCGGCTGCACCACTTTCCTCAAGACCCTTGCAGGAGAGATGAACGGTATCTACAGGGACGAAAACTCCTACATGAATTATCAGGGTATCTCCCCTGAGCAGATGATGACCCAGTTCCGTGGTGAGGCTATCTACACCGCCGAAACTGATGTCCACTTCCCCCAATTGTCTGTGGGAGATACCCTCAAGTTCGCCGCCCTGGCCCGGTGCCCCCGCAACCGTTTCCCGGGTGTCACCAAGGAACAGTACGCCTTGCATATGCGGGATGCCGTCATGGCCATGTTGGGTCTTTCGCACACCATCAACACCCGGGTCGGAAACGACTTCGTTCGTGGTGTGTCCGGTGGTGAGCGGAAGCGTGTCAGTATCGCCGAGGCCACCCTGAGTGGAAGTCCCCTGCAGTGCTGGGATAACAGTACCCGTGGTTTGGACAG
Organism: Aspergillus aff. floccosus IMV 01167; assembly: GCA_001931935.1. Classification (NCBI taxonomy): domain Eukaryota; kingdom Fungi; phylum Ascomycota; class Eurotiomycetes; order Eurotiales; family Aspergillaceae; genus Aspergillus; species Aspergillus aff. floccosus IMV 01167. Next base: position 33,405 of record MSJE01000006.1, read on the forward strand.
CGCCAACGCTCTCGAATTCTGCAAGACTCTTAATCTTATGACCAAATATGCCGGTGCTACCGTCGCTGTCGCCATCTATCAGGCGTCCCAGAGTGCGTATGACGTGTTCGATAAGGTGACCGTCTTGTACGAGGGCCGACAGATTTACTTTGGCCGCACCGATGAGGCGAAGCAGTTCTTCACCGATATGGGCTTTGAATGCCCTGACCGCCAGACTACCGCTGATTTCCTCACCTCTCTGACCAGCCCATCCGAGCGGATCGTGAAGAAGGGCTACGAGGACAGAGTTCCCCGCACCCCTGATGAATTTGCCGCCGCCTGGAAGAACAGTGAGGCACATGCCAAGCTGATGAGGGAGATTGATGAATACAACCAGGAATATCCTCTCGGAGGTGAGGCCTTGGGCAAATTCATCGAGTCCCGCAAAGCCATGCAGGCTAAGAGCCAGTAAGTTCCAAACTTTCTAATTGATGATTCGCAGTGCTAAAAGATGTCCAGGCGTGTTGGATCTCCCTACACCGTTTCTCTGTATGAACAAGTCAACCTCTGCATGATTCGAGGCTTCCAGCGTCTCAAAGGTGATGCGAGTTTGACCATGTCCCAACTGATTGGTAACTTCATTATGGCATTGATCATTGGAAGTGTGTTCTATCAGATGAAGGAAGACACTTCTAGTTTCTACTCTCGCGGTGCTTTGCTTTTCTTCGCCGTCTTGCTCAATGCCTTCTCCAGTGCCCTCGAAGTATGTAGCCATTCCTAGGCCACCCTCATCAGACCAACAACTCTAACTGATTTCCAGATCTTAACGCTTTATGCCCAACGTCCCATTGTCGAGAAGCAATCACGTTACGCCATGTATCATCCGTTCGCCGAAGCCATCGCCTCCATGCTCTGCGATATGCCTTATAAGATCGGAAACGCGATTATCTTCAACGTCACGCTCTACTTCATGACAGGTCTCCGCCAAACCCCCGGTGCATTCTTCACGTTCCTCCTCTTCTCCTTCGTCACCACCTTGACCATGTCGATGCTTTTCCGGACAATTGCCTCTTCGTCTCGAACTTTGTCCCAGGCTCTGGTGCCCGCTGCCATCCTTATCTTGGGTTTGGTCATCTACACCGGGTTCACCATCCCTACCAAAAACATGCTTGGATGGTCGCGCTGGATGAACTATATCAACCCTATTGCATATGGTTTCGAGAGTTTGATGGTCAACGAATTCCATCACCGTCGCTTCCCTTGTGCCGAATCGGGTTTCGTTCCTTCTGGTGCTGAGCTTGGGTATGGCAATGTCCCGTTGGCGAACAAGATCTGTTCCACTGTCGGCGCCGTTGCAGGCTCACAATTCTTGGAGGGAGACGATTATCTGCACCAGAGCTTTGCCTACTACAACAGCCACAAGTGGAGAAACCTGGGTATCATGATCGCGTTCATGATTTTCTTCATGGCCACTCACTTGTTGACTACCGAGTACATTTCAGAGGCCAAATCGAAGGGCGAGGTGCTGCTTTTCCGCCGTGGCCAGGCTCCCCCTGCGGAATCCAACGATATCGAGATGACCTCCAATGTTGGCGCCGCCGCCAAGACGAACGAGAGCCCCGAAGGCGCTGCCATCCAGCGACAAGAAGCCATCTTCCAATGGCAGGATGTCTGCTATGACATCAAGATCAAGGGCGAGCCGCGTCGGATTCTGGACCACGTTGATGGCTGGGTTAAGCCGGGCACTTGCACTGCTCTCATGGTATGTATTTTGCTCTACAACTTTCTCTTGCGCCATATCTGACTAAATATCCAGGGTGTTTCCGGTGCGGGTAAAACCACGCTTCTGGATGTGCTCGCAACTCGTGTGACTATGGGTGTCGTGACTGGTGAGATGCTGGTGGACGGTCGTCCTCGCGATCAGTCCTTCCAGCGTAAGACTGGTTACGTTCAGCAACAGGATCTTCACTTGCACACTACCACCGTCCGCGAAGCCCTTCGTTTTAGCGCTATTCTTCGTCAACCTGCGCACGTCAGTCGCCAGGAGAAGCTCGACTACGTCGAAGAGGTGATCAAGCTTCTCGGTATGGAAACATATGCGGATGCGGTTGTTGGTGTCCCCGGTGAAGGTCTGAACGTTGAACAACGCAAGCGCCTTACTATCGGAGTGGAATTGGCCGCTAAACCCCAGCTCCTCCTCTTCCTTGACGAGCCTACGTCCGGTCTTGACAGTCAAACTTCTTGGTCGATTCTTGATCTCATCGACACCCTGACTAAGCACGGCCAGGCTATCCTGTGCACTATTCACCAGCCTTCGGCTATGCTTTTCCAACGGTTCGACCGCTTGTTGTTCCTTGCCAAGGGTGGAAAGACCGTGTACTTCGGTGAAATTGGAGACAAGTCGTCGACCCTCTCTAGCTACTTTGAGAGAAACGGAGCGCCCAAGCTCCCTGCCGATGCCAACCCCGCCGAGTGGATGCTTGAAGTTATTGGTGCCGCCCCCGGCTCACACAGCGATATTGACTGGCCTGCTGTCTGGCGCGAGAGTCCCGAGCGGGCAGCGGTTCGTGACCATTTGGCTGAGCTGAAATCGACTCTTTCGCAGAAGCCAGTGCAACCATCCCAGAATGACCCGAACAGCTTCAATGAGTTCGCCGCCCCGTTCACGGTGCAGCTCTGGGAGTGTTTGGTCCGTGTGTTTTCCCAGTACTGGCGTACTCCCGTGTACATCTACTCCAAGGCCTGCCTGTGTATCCTCACCGCGATGTACATCGGTTTCTCATTTTTCCACGCCCACAACAGTCAACAGGGTCTCCAGAACCAGATGTTCAGTATTTTCATGCTGCTGACCATCTTCGGTAACCTGGTGCAACAAATTATGCCTAACTTCTGTACCCAGCGTTCGTTGTACGAGGCGCGCGAGCGGCCCTCCAAGACCTACTCGTGGCAAGCCTTCATGACCGCCAACATTATCGTCGAACTGCCCTGGAACACGCTCATGAGCGTCCTGATCTACATCTGCTGGTACTACCCTATCGGTCTGTACCGCAACGCCGAAAAGACCAACGCGGTCAGCGAGCGCGGCGCGCTGATGTGGCTTCTGATCTGGTCGTTCCTTATGTTCACCTCCACCTTCGCCCACATGATCATCGCTGGTATCGAGCTCGCCGAGACCGGTGGTAACCTGGCCAACCTGCTCTTCTCGCTGTGCCTTATCTTCTGTGGTGTCCTCGCAACCCCAGAAGTGCTCCCCGGTTTCTGGATCTTCATGTACCGCGTGTCCCCGTTTACATACCTCGTGTCAGGCATGTTATCGACCGGCGTGTCTGGCGCCGACGCGATCTGCGAGGACTACGAGTTCCTCCACTTCACCCCGCCGGCCAACCAGACCTGCGGCGACTACATGGCCAACTACATCGCCGCCAGAGGCGGATACCTGGAGGACCCAGGCTCGACCACGAACTGCAACTTCTGCTCGATCTCGAACACGGACACCTTCCTGGCCGCCGTGCACAGCGACTTCAACGATGCCTGGCGCAACTTTGGTCTCATGTTGGTGTACATTGTGTTCAACGTGTTTGCCGCTGTCGGCATCTACTGGCTTGCGCGTGTGCCCAAGGGCTCGCGCACCAAGAACTAGATTTGTCTTTTTTTGAACATATTGCTTGGATAGATGGCTGATGTCTTGCATACATACGTGCGTTCAACTACTTACGCTCTTTCTGTGATTTCTGGCTCTCATGCCGAGTTCTCTGCACATTGATTTGACATACCTTCGGATAAATACCGAAACATTTCCTTCTTGTTTCCTTTGGATTGATTTTTTTATTAGCTGTGTGCCTCTATGCTAGAGGCCGTTAGATAGGAGTCACATTCCGGAATAAAATACGGCATACATATGACCTTTTGACGTGTAGTAAGCTTCTATTGACACACGATGTAACTACAATGCTATGCTATGTATGCTCTGCGCTCATGCTTAACACAAAAAATGTAACCAACGCCAATAATGCACTCGACGAGAAAAGACACCAATCACCAAGTAAACGCTTCTTCCACAAAATCAACCACCATCCCCTTTGCAATATTCGCCCTTGCGGCCGCACGCACCTCATCCGCGAACGCACCCGGCCCACAAACCGAGACCACCGTGGCTCCCACGCGCCGTGGCAGCACCTCATCGAGGACCACCTGCGGGCGACACCGACCGGGAAGCATCTGAATAGACGCACTGGGCGAGACGATGTCCCGTCCGCTCTTGGGCTTGGAGATGAACAGTTTGACGTTGAGCATCTCGCGGCGGCCGGGCATGCGCAGCACCTGGTCCATCCACTGCTGGACCCAGACGAGATGGTCTGTGTTGCGGACGGACCAGATGAGGTAGATCTGGCGGGTGGCGACGCGGGCGTCGGCGGCGCGGGCGATGAGGTCGCGGACGTGCAGGACGTGGTGGGTGATGCCAGCGCCGGCGGAGAAGAGCACGGCGGTGCCGTAGCTACCCATATTGGTGGGGTGGGCGCCGTAGGGGCCCTCGATGTAGCCGGTGGTGTGGAGGGTGCGGGCGGGGGCGCGCAAGGCGGCGTTGTACAGCGCGCGGGTCATGCCCTGGCGGGCGCCGACGATCAGCGACACCGACGTCGGCTGCTGCGGGTCGTTCATGTAGTCATCAAGGGCGATGTCCGGGAGGGGCTGTTTCTCGAGCAGCGACGGCGTGCTGGCGTTGGTAGGGCGGAGGGCGCGGTCGGTGAGGACGGGCGTCGTCACGCAGCTGCTGGGCTCGACCCAGGCGACCGAGAACGGGTGCGACATCCACCAGGATATGCTTGGGATGTAGGCAAAGACGTGGCTGCCCGGAGGGACGGAGACGCGGTTGGGGAGCTGGAAGGTCACGCGGCAGGCTTCGCCGGGGAGAGCCTCGACGACGAGACGCGTGGAGCCTCGGCGCATGGAGAGGTTGAGGCGTATGAGGCGGAAGAGACGGGCGGCGCGGTCGAGGAGCCAGAGGAGGCCCGCGGCGGCGATCCAGGGTTTCTGGGGCAGTGTGTCGAGGTCAATGTGGAGGTAGACGCCGAGGAAGGCAAGGAAGGCAGCGAGTTGGTGCAGGTGGAGGAAGGTCTCGTAGAATGCGTGGCGGATGGGCGAGGGGGAGTGTAGGCACAAGAAGACCATGGCGAAGGTGCCCACGAGGCCCCAGGTGAAAAAGGGGATGTCGCGAAGGCGGCGTGCCATGTCGGCGACGCTATGTTCGTCGATGGCGTTGGCGGCCCAGGCGGCGGTGTGAACGACGCTCTCGATCACGACGATGCGGCCGAGCCAGCGGTGCAGGAGGTTGTAGGTGTCGAAGCTGATGCGCAGGAGGGGGATGAGGGGGTTGTTGCGGCCAGCCAGGAGAAAGAGCGGAACCATGTTGAGCACGGCGAGGGTGCCTGACCGGCCGCGCAGCTCTGCGACCAACGCCGGTTTCTCATTGACGCTGTAGTCGAGAATGGTGCAGTAGGCGATTTGGCTGGCTACGTAGAGGAGGATCAGGATGGTCTGAAGTCGCGAGGGTAATGTGCCGACGTTGATGGCGGTGGACAGCTGGATTTCACGGTTGTGACGCTTCCTGCTGATGGGCGCGTAAAGCACATGTTTCTTGATATTCGCCCATGTGTGAGACTCCTCGCGGCTCCAGAAGGTCTGTTGCCTTCGTGAGGCACCCAGTGCCGAAAGGAAGCGGAGGTAGGAATGACTGATTTGGGCGATACGGCCGCAGAAGATGATAAGAGCCACGGCGATGACGCTCCAGTAGATGATTCGGGTGAACAAGACATCTCGGGGGACGTTGACGCCGTTCAACCCTCGGGAATATTCGTAGATATAAGTTGCATTGGTCCCATAGCCTCGGGCGGCGATCTGATGAGGACCGTCCATTTGAGGCGCGCCCAGCTGATGGGAAGGTGAAGGAGTGGAGGAACCTGTAACAGTTGCGATTCAAGGGATATTAAGGAAAGCGTGGAGGGCTGGACTGGGCGATTAGGTGGGCCCAGGAGAGTTCAGGTGGCGCGCAGATGAGTTTTTCAATGCCAGGTCAACACGGCATATGCAGAATGATGCAGTCAAAAATGCTCGATGACAGGGGAACGGTTGGAATGCGGGATGGTAGGTATGGAGTGCCCAGATGACGAGGAAACACAAGGAGAGTCCAAATGATCATGAACAATGACGTTTTGCCAGTTCCATGGAAGATCTTGAGGTAGTTTTGACAGCTGTGACAATGGCTATTGTCCCAAGGGGTTGGTTATTGGACCATGCGTTGGACAAGGGGAAAAAGAATGCTTGTTGTCAAGGAATCCCACACAATAGGATACGACGCGCCCGCGAATTCGAAATCAGGATTCTTTGACGTGAGACCGCTGTCAGTATGTGGGAAAATTGGGTGGATGACGCAGGTAGACTCACTGGCGATGTCCTATGTGCATGATCTCAATCAAGGACGTCAGTAAGGGGGTGAGAAACGCTCAGCGTTGGCAGTCACCATGAAGGAACGACAGGAAAATGAGCCAAGAAAGTACGAGAGTGGACAAGAGTAAGTAAAAGTCTAAAGACAGTCTATTGATCACAAGGAAATAACAACGCTGATCAGTATAAAGAGAGACGAACAGGTGGTGGAGAAGTGGGAGACGGAGAGAATTTGACTGCGCGCGTCAGGAAACTCCAACGCTCATCCGTTCAGATATCCATCAGGAGGCCCAGTGGATAGATATGATTTAGTAAAGGGGGCCGACCATGTCAGTTCCAGTGGGATCCACGGAGGGGAAGAGGAAAGGAGATTGCGGATCTTCCAGCCCATATGCGACCAAGACCAGGACGACCTGAGGCCCAATCACAGCACCAGTTGATCGAGACATGGGCCTCAATCCCCCCTCGATTTATCTCGGTGGCCTGGGTGGCGTTGATGGCATGACGCCCGGAAGAGGTTCCTCTACATGGGCGCCAAGGTGAACGCCAGGGAAGCGCTGGGAGCCTATCGGGGATTCTCCATTGCAGCGATGGCGCTGCAGATAGGCTGATATCCCGTCGAGGGACGCACTGCTGAGGATCGCCGACCGGCTGGAAAGTGAGCCCGACATGGCGCCGAGGCCGCCATGTGTCCGTGGAGAGGGGCCAATAATCTCTCTGAGTCCGACTAACGAAGCTTTCTAATAGCCCGAGAGCAGCTGAGCGAGTCACTCGTATCCATTGGCCTTGCAGGCGCGCATGGGCGTGTTTCATGTAAGGCGGACAAAGTCGCAACGTCCGCTTTGGATTGGGCGGTTAGATTGGGAGGAGATGCCCTCAGTCGCCGACCCACTTGGCTAAGGAGGATTTTAAGACGTCAAAAGCGCCATGATTCAGGATGAGACCGGAGAAGACGGTGAAGAAATGGGTTGATACGAAGAGGAGAAGAGAAACGAAATGTCGTCGACTTGTCGTTGGGGATGCAGTCAGGTCACATGGCCGTCACGGGGCACGACTGACCCTAATCAATTCTTTGGGCTTCACCTCAACCATCTGCATGATCCTGGATTCTGTATGTACGTATTCTTGTCTTCTTCCCGGATTTTGCTTCCGCTGGAGCCCATTCGGAGGAACGGTGGACTCCGCCAACGACCGGACGATTCGATAGTCTCCTCTAGCCTTCTCTGGGCGCCTAGACATCCAGCATGGCGCAACTAAAACAGGCATTTATCCGGACGGCAATATATTCAGAACAGGGCGCTAATATAGCATGTCATGCTCTACGGGTCCTCCGAGCTCCTGGTAATTCATGGCAACTAGGTCATAGCATCTTGTAGGGCAGTTCCGGATAGCCCGTGATGCCACTAACCATCCTGATCAAGGACTCAGTGCCCACATACGGAGTGAATTGATCTATCGGGGAATAATAATAACACCAAGAAAACCCGACACGAAGGATCCGATAACATCATAATTCTGATACATCCGCCGCACTACCGGCCCATCCAGCCTCCATCCACACACACAGTTTCTCCGGAAACATAGGTGCTGGCCTCACTAGCCAGGAACACAATAACACCCTTAAAGTCTTCCGGCTTTCCCCAGCGACCCGCAGGAATTCTCGCCATAATGCCCGCATTACGGTTGGAATCGTTGATCAGAGCAGTGTTCATATCGGTGGCGATGTAGCCCGGTGCAATCGCGTTGACGTTGATACCCTTGGAGGCCCATTCGTTGGAGAGGGCCTTGGTCAGCTGGGTAATGCCTCCTTTGGACGCGGCGTATGCGGGGACAGTAATGCCACCCTGGTAAGACAGAAGGGAAGCGACATTGATGATGGCACCACGACGGCCGGAGGGGAACTCCGATGCATCTCGAGCCAGTAGATAGGCACCGAATTCACGGCACAGCGTGAACACGGAAGTCAGATTAACTTGGATGACCTGACCCGGACAATCGTTACCAAATTTGACCACCGTCATAAAGACTTGCAAGGGACGGAGTATCTGCCACTCACCTCGTCCCAGTCCTCGTCGGGAAACTTCTCACTAGGGTGCCGCCGTTGGATGCCAGCGCAGTTGAGCAGGATTTCCGGCTTGATTCCTTGACTCGTTAAGGCGGGGATCACACCCTTGATGGCTTCTCGGTTCGACAGCTCTGCAACATGGATCCATGCTTGCCGGCCGATTTTGTTCACGATCTCGTCCCGAGTTGCCGTGTTGGATTCGTCTCTCTGCAGGAATCAGTATACATATTACTGGGCACCTGGATGAGTGAGAGGGGCGATTTGCCCAGCGCACCTGGATCAGGACAATGTCCGCACCAGCCTCGGCCAGCGCAATGGCCATGGCCTGACCGATGCCTCGGGTTCCTCCCGTGACGATTGCGGTCTTGCCGGCGAGGGAGAACAGTGCGGGAATAGATGTAGCCATGGTGGTATGATATGGTCAACCAGGAGAGGTGATGAAGAGGGTGAAATGTCCAGGCAATGGGTCGAGGGAACTGAATCCACGTCTTTGATCGGTGGTAACAAAGGAAACTTGAATAATAAGAGACTCATCGTCATGCGGGGCACCCCCAATTCTTATCCCAATCCGGTAAGTATCCGTTGCCGTCAAACGCCGATGCCCCGCACTTCGGCTATTGATCTTTTTTGCTGACGAGTTGATTTTCTTTCGTTGTTGGTGATCGTATTTGAGGTGGATTTGCTGAGATTGAATTGTTGTTTGCTTTAAACCGGGATCATTCTGAATAGAGTCAGTATTGTGAGATGTTTTGTGTGATATCCAGACAGGTAGTAGGATGTTGTATACTTCGAAGATCGTCCTGGAGCGAGCTATGCAGGATATATATCCGGCTGGAAGCTGACCTTTCGACCACCCGAAAGAAAACGAGGCAGCGAGGAGAAACAGAAATACAATCCATCCATCACGTATGCTGAGAACACAACAGGTCTGATTCTGTAGACTGAAGATTCGTAGGATGAAAATGATGGGGTACCGGAATAGGACTAGAAACCCAGTGACCCCGATTCTCTCCTCGACCAAAACACCATCAGTTCCAACCTCCTTCGTCATCCATCAAGATCCAACATCATCTCCTCTTTGACCTTCATACTGCCAGGTGAGTCCCCTTTCCTTCGTGTAATGCCCTCGGCGTAGTGGGTCGCATGCTCACCATCGGCAGCCACTCTCATCTCACCCTCGTGTCGATCTCCAAAGCCGTTGGTGTTGTCCATTTGGAATCCATGGTGTGGGATTGATTAGTCCGACTAGAATATCCATACGACGGATTCTTATAAGGTCTCGTGTGGGGAAGACCGCTTATGCAGTGAAGATCGATCCGGTGTTCCTAACAGAGCAGACCGTCCCGGTCACGGCTCAACCGCCAGCCTCCTTTTGCGTAGGTCTCCAGTTCCACCCTTCATGATAGCTTGTTGATTTGGCTTCTTCTCCATTCATAACCCGATGCATCTTTACTGTTGTTTTCAAACGATCTGACCGTATTTCCTGTCTGTTCATTCTTGTTGACCGACGCGTCTAGCTCTCGATCATTGGCACCATGTGCTGAAACACGTCTCCGTATTGACCGCATAAACCGACATCGCCAACACTTCCAGCAATGGACCAAGACGACCAATCTTCTCAGCCCGCGAGTACGCCCTCTTCGCGACCGAAATCTCGCTCCGACCCTCTAATGAAGCGCGTCTCGAGAGCATGCTTGCACTGTCGCCAACGGAAGTCAAAGTGTGATCTGTAAGTTTGTGACTGGATTTACGCGCACCCAGACCTTCTTAGATTCCCCAAACTGATACACCGCAGAGACAGTAGTGGTAGTCCAGGTGTGCCGCCGTGCCAAAGATGCCTTCGAGATGGTCGCGAATGCGTCCTAGGCAGCTCCAACCGCGGAGGCCGCCGTATTCGCAAAAACAAAATGAAAAACTTCACTCCCGACGCCAGCTTATCCACCCGAAGGGACTCCTTTCTCGATTCAACAAGTCCTGCCACCTCAGACAACCGCCCGACGGCGAATAGCTCGTATCCGGGGCCCGTGGTTTTTGTGACCCCGAACCCTCAAACAGCGACACCAGCATCCGTGGACGATGAGGATTCTGCTTCTATTGGCTCAGTTCCACAAAACCCATCCGATGCATGGCAATGTCTGACCGGTATTGCAAAAAGAGGAGCAGATGAACACAGCCCAGAGACGACTACCGACTCGACGCGCGCTCCACCCACCAGTTTTCCCTCCTACAATACGTTTCCCAGCAGTGTAACCGACTTTCAACCAAACACCGGAATCAAAGCTTACCGACTGGTCCAGTCACGTTCATTGGACCCCGGAACCGTGTGGCAATTGGTAGCTCGTTACGCTGAACATTTCCACCCCTATCTTCCTTTGGTCCCCAGAAAGTACTTCAACCGCAGCGCGCTGGACGCTTTCGCGAATAACGAGAAGCACCTCCTCACGGCTGTACTTACGATCGCTTCGAAGGATCTGGTCGAGCGACCGGAGATCCACGAATACTGCTCCAAATACATGCATGAGCTCATATCAGGCATTGCGGCTGGAATAGATTGCGATGTTGAGGCGGTTGAGGCACTTTTACTGCTGGCAGAGTGGGAACCACAAGGCCTCCGGCCCAGGGTAGAACGTGTAGGCCGCGGAGAGGAGGACCGAGCGGCTTGGATGCATGTCGGGCTTGCTTTGCGCTCGGGGTACTTTCTCGGGTTAGATCGTACCTCGTTCCGGGGCGACTCCCCGGGCGACACGGAGAATGAGGCCCGTCGCCGGCTGGCGTGGACAAGCTGCTACATCTCAGATCGCTTGATCTCTGTCCGCATTGGACGCGCATTCTGGTCTCGAGGCCCGGGGCCAATGACAGGCTTGGTGAGCCAGGACTTCCCGTCCTTACAGCCCGTGAAGGAAGGAGACGAAGACTATGCGAAGATCTTCCAGGCGACATTGGACCTGACTCAGCTCTATGGGAATGTTCACGATGTGCTGTACTCGGGAATGCGGACCAGCAATCAAATGATGCTTATGGGAGACTATGTGAAATACGTTGATGACTTTCGCCTCGCTATCCTGCGGTGGAAGTCTCGCTGGGGCTCGTTACCCTGTAAGTTCCAAACTCCTGTCAAAATACGTTGCGCTGACGAATGTAGGCTCTCAACCCATGCAGGTTACGTTGCAGTTGTCGTATGAGTATCTACGACTGTACATCAATGCCTTTGCATTTCAGGCGGCTATCTCCCAGTCGTTGGTATCGAGAATGAAAAAAGATGACCACTCGCAGCGAGAGCATTTGCGAGCCACGTTTAACAATGTGGCGTCAATGCAGGATGCCCGGTTCATCTATGAATCGGTAGATGCTGCGAAGGCTTACTTGACCATTTTGGTGGACGGAGTGCATCCCGAAAAGCATCTCCATTTTATGCCTCTTCGATTCTACCTGTATGGAATCTATGCCGCTGTATTCTTATATAAGGTACGGAATCAGAACGTTACCATCATGACATTCGCTGACAGGAACAGGCACGGTCATTCGGGGTCATGTTGCCTGCAGAAGAGATGAATGTTCGCGACCTCGTCACGCGAACTACGGATTGCTTGAAAAGAGCCAGCGCTGGCCCTGATGACATTGGCTCCCGATACTCCAAACTCTTGGAGCTTCTATGGAAGCCCCGGTTGACGACGACAGCGTCTCCGGCCGGCACTCACCAAACCAGTGATGTCCGAATGCAGGGCAGTACGATGCCTCGGGTGCCCGAGCAGAGCACTTATTTCCACTTTAGTCCAGCGAATGACTTCTCTTGGCTGGACCTGGAGGCCGTTGGAGACTACGTGTCTGGTGATCAGATATCAGGCACCAACAGCCTGGCCTTTGACGCTTTCCAAAACCCTGAGCTGTACCAGGCAGGACAAGAACGGTCGTCGCAGTCATGGCAAGTCCCGTCTTGGTCTGGTGATATGACCAATCTTCTGTTCTAGCGGCGCCAAACTGCGGCGAGCGTCCGATATCACCGTCTTTGCTCGTGGGGAACTGCGCCGAAGCCGGCTGAGCGTGCAGCCGCGCAGAGACCGAGATATTCCGCTCGTAGTCAATTACTGCTTTCATCGGCGTGTTCCCCCACACCCGTGATGCGGGGCAGTGGGGGCAACACGGGCTGCCCTCGGGAGTTACTCCGATCAGCTGGTTATTACACTCAAGCGCTGCTCACTCCAACATTTTTCTACCGTATCTTCCAGCAAAGAGGCATCATGGCGCAACTGAACGAGATTCGCGGCCGTCTGGCTTTAATTACGGGGGCATCCGGCGGGTAGGCCCCCCTCCCTTGACGCTTGATCCGGTAACAAGCACTAACGCCTTCCAGTATTGGAGCCGCGTGTGCTCGCCAGCTCGCCGAGCGAGGCGTCCACCTCGCGCTGACGTATTCCAGCAACGTGTCCGCCATCACGGCGTTGGTGGAGGAGCTTAAATCCAAGTACGCAGGTCTCCGCTTCTCCATCCACCAGGTGGACGTGGCCTCGGTAGAACAGATCCAAGCCATGTTCGAGCAGATCGACCGTGAGCACGGCCAACGACCGGACATTCTGGTCTCGAATGCCGGGCACGGCAAACGCATCCCGCAGGTGTGGGACATCCCGCTCGAGGAGTTCGACTACACGATTAACGTCAACCTGCGGGCGTCGTTCATCCTGGTGAAGGGCGTAGTCGAGCACATGAAGGCGCAGCGCTGGGGACGCATCGTGTTCATGTCCTCGATTGCCGGGTATGGCGGCGGGATCAACGGCTGTCGTGAGTATACCCGATCTATCATACTGAGGCCGAGCTAACATTGCTTAGACTACGCTGCGTCGAAGGGCGGCATGACGGGCATGATGAAGAACCTGTCGACTCGACTGGCCGAACACAACATCAGCGTCAATGACGTGGCGCCCGCGATGATCGGGGACACAGGGATGATCCCCAACGCGCAGGCCATCCCCGAGGTGGCTGCAGGCATTCCTCTCGGTCGACTGGGGGTACCAGAGGAGGTGGCGAATGTGGTGACGATGTTGGTTACGACTGGCTACATGACGGGGCAGAGTCTACTGCTGGCCGGAGGGTTGAAGTAGTACTAGGTAGCGAATTACCTTGACTGATTTTTAAGGAGAAGATACACCAATGGCATCATCACCAGGATGACAGTCTTTGTCTATACTACAACTTTACGTACTGGTATCGTAACTACATGCAAAAACCCAACCCGAACCATGCTCATAGCCCAAAAACTAACGCTCAACTCTCAATCATGACCTTGACCACCGGTGTCCCCTCCTCATCGACTCCGTTACCGGCCAACGCAAACGCACGATCGCCATTCTCCAACGACACGCGATGCGTAACGACCTTCTCCTCAACGCGGGCAAACTTGCCGCTGGCCATGAGGGCAATAGCGGCAGGATAGGCATGTCCGTCATAGCGGAAAACGCCGATGATATCGACCTCGCGAAGGGCGGCAGCACCGACGGGGAGTGTCTGCACGGGGTTTCCCATGCCGATCTGGACGAGTACGGCGCCAGGGGCGGCGGCATAGATGCCGGCCTGCACACACGCAGGCACACCCGTGCAGTCGTAGACGCGGCTGAAGCCCGCGGGTGCGATTCCATTGGCCTCCTTGAGAGACGCAGCGACGCTCTGGGCGTTCTGCAAAGCGAAAGCCGTCCGGTCGGCGTGAGGGGCGTCGCGGGGCGGCGGGGTGCCACCGGCGGGATTCTTGGGGATGAGGAAGGTCTTGATGCCGAGGCCGAGGGTGTCGGCGATGGCGAGGCGGGCGGGATCGATGTCCGCGACGACAATGTCGGAGAAGCTAGCGTTGACGGCGAGCGCGCCGGCGAGGAGGAGGCCGATGGCACCGGCGCCGAAGATGAGGGCGGCGGAGGGCCCGTTGAGGGAGACGGCGAGGTCGATGTCGGCCTTGGAGGGCGGGTGGGAGCGGCGCACGGCATGCAGACAGACGGCGAGCGGCTCGACGAGGGCGCCGCCGGCGAAGGAGACATTGTCCGGGAGCTTGTGGCACATGTCGGCCGGATGGTTGGTGCGCTCCATCAGGGTGCCGTCGAGATGTGGGAAGATCTTCGCGCTGCTGCGGAACTTCATGTCCGGGCAGATGTTGTAGCGGCCGGTTTGGCAGTAGGTGCAGGTGCGACAGGGCAGACCGACCTCCAGGGCGACGCGATCGCCGGGCTGGAGGCTGGTGACGTTGGGGCCTACCGCGGTGACGACGCCAGAGGACTCATGGCCCAGACACATGGGCTCGCGCACGACAAAGTCGCCATTGCGGCCGTGCGAGTAGTAGTGCAGGTCTGAGCCACAGAGACCGGTGGCGCGAATGGCGACTTGGACTTCAGCGTCTGCGGGAGGGGGGCACGGTTTGGATTCCTATCTCGTCAGTATACTGGATCGCATCTGGTGTAGATGGAGATGTACTTACCAGGCGGAGGTCTTTGGCGCCGTGGAGCACGAGGGCGGGGGTCGTCATGATGTTAAGGAGCACTGAATATTTATCACGAGTAGAATGCGCTTGCTAGATACTTAGAGTATCGAGATGAAGATTAAATACAGAGTCGACCGGAATCCCCCTCATCGGCGTTTGACGCGTGGGGGGAAATTATCCGGACCCCACGGATTTCCCCGTCGGGATGGTTCAATAGCCGATATAATTATCCTTAAATAATAATACTGTAATAATAATAGCGAACAGCAAAGAAAGAAAGAGTCGAGGATTTTGTGAATGAATATACAGTATAGACAGGATATCCCTGTGGACGCTATGAATAAGTATAGAAAGGAGAATGTAGATAATGAATGAATGCATGTACAGAGAATGAAGAATGAAGTCATAAATAGTTGCAATTGCAAGAATTGACCCCCCACGTATTAATCCCCCATCCGACTCCGTAGGTACTCCTTTGCTCTCTTTTATTCTCTTTGATTCTCTCCCTCCTTCAATTTGTTTCTTCTCTCCTTCTCTACTCCCTATACCCTCACAGTCATCGCCATGCCTTCTGCCCTACTCATCGGTGCCATCACCCACGCCCGCAAGGAATGGGAGAGTCTCTCCTCCCTCCTGACTCTCCAGGTATTCCTCCATCGCAAATCCGCGTCGGAAAAGAATCCAAATACTAAGAAAGAGGACAGGAATTCCCCTCCGGCACCCGCGAAGAATTCCTCCGTAACTGCAAAGACGGTCAATACGACGATGTCGTGGTCATCTACCGCTCCAACACCTCCACCAAAGTAAGAACCCGTCGCATTCAATTCCTAACAGGCGGGACGTGGCGCTAATGACCCTCTAGTTCACTGGTCCGTTCGACGCCGAGTTGCTTTCGGTGCTGCCCAAATCGCTCAAGTATATTTGCCACAACGGCGCCGGTTATGACAACATCGACATCCCTGGCTGCACAGAGCGGGGTACGTAGACCGACGGCCTCTACATTATGAATCTGGAAACAGTCTAACGGCACGTAGGAATCCTCGTCTCCAGCACCCCTGTCGCGGTCAACCATGCCACCGCCGATGTGGGCATTTTCCTTATGATTGGAGCCCTGCGCCAGGCGTATGTTCCCTTGGCGGCGTTGCGCGCGGGGACCTGGCAGGGCCAAACTACTCTCGGTCATGATCCCCAAGGAAAAGTGCTGGGCATTCTCGGAATGGGTGGAATTGGTCGGGTGAGTGACGATTTCCACCTCCAACGCTCTTGGAAATGCGCACCGCGCTAATCAATCTACTAGGAAATGGCCAACCGCGCGCGCGCCTTCGGCATGAAGATCATCTACCACAACCGATCCCGTCTGGCCCCCGAGCTGGAAGCCGGGGCCACCTACGTGTCCTTTGATGAGTTGCTGGTCCAGGCTGACGTGCTGAGTCTCAACCTGGCGCTGAATGCGTCGACGCGGCATATTATCGGAGCGCCGGAGTTCCAGAAGATGAAGGATGGGGTGGTGATAGTGAACACGGCGCGGGGCGCGCTCATTGATGAAAAGGCGTTGGTCGCGGCGCTGGATTCCGGAAAGGTGCTGTCGGCAGGACTGGATGTGTATGAGAACGAGCCGGTGGTGGAGGCGGGACTGATCAACAACCCGCGAGTGATGCTGTTGCCGCATATCGGCACGATGACCTACGAGACGCAGAAGGAGATGGAGTTGTTAGTGCTGGAGAATGTGCGGTCGGCGGTGGAGAAGGGGGAGATGGTGACGTTGGTGCCGGAGCAGAAGAAGTAGATAGATGATATTAGATTATTTCGATATGAATTGAACATGAGTTTAATAAGATTGAGACAAAGACAAAAGACAAAGACAAAGAAATAAAGTAATCAAAATCTTGAATAAATCATGGAATCGTTGTATAAGGATTAATTACTAATTATGCAGAACAAAGGCGGTGAGTTAGGGCTCGCTTAGGGCAGTCCCGTGCCAAGCGCGAAAAAAGCGCACCACCACGAAAGGCTCGCGATCTCCAGCCGGCCGACGACTCTACGAAAAGCGACACACCTTCTCACCCCGACATAGAGGACCACCCCGCTCGGCAACCACTTCAAGATGGTGAGTCTTTCTATTCTGTGTGTTTCTCGGATTCGATTTCGACTGCACTGGGAGGATGATTGAGGACGATGCTGGAATGGGACTGGGAGGAAGATCCATTCGATGAAGAGACTGTTGCACCCCGACGATATCCCGATCGCCTGCCATCGTGGTTTTCTTTCCACCAGTCGACCGATGGTCTTTTTTCACGAACAGGAGACTGTTCCCTCGACTCGTCACCTCCCAATCGACGTTTTCGTTTTCCGAGAAACCGGACATGTGTTTTTAAGATGGATGAACATCTGCGGAAGGGCTTTCACTGACCCGGGTTTCTTCCAGGTCCGTTACGCTGCTCAGGAGATTCCGGCCGCTAAGAGCGCCCGTGCCCGGGGCTCTTACCTGCGTGTCAGCTTCAAGAACACCCGCGAGACCGCTCAGGCCATCAACGGCATGAAGCTGCAGCGCGCCCTGACTTTCCTCGACAATGTCACCACCAAGACGGAGGCTGTCCCCATGCGCCGGTACGCTGGTAGCACTGGCCGCTGCGCTCAGGGTGAGTGATTGGATTTCTTTGATATTTGGATGGATTACGACGTGGCACATGACGCGCCACGAGCGTTTATGCATCATACTGCGTTGGAAAAATGGGTATACTGACAACTCCCAGGCAAGCAGTGGGGTGTCAGCAAGGCCCGCTGGCCCCAGAAGTCCGCCAAGTTCCTCATCGACCTCCTGAAGAACGCCGAGGCCAACGCCGACACCAAGGGCCTTGACACCGGCAACCTTGTCGTCAAGCACATCCAGGTCAACCAGGCTCCCAAGGGCCGCCGCCGCACCTACCGTGCCCACGGTCGTGTATGTTTTCGACACTGTTGCTTTGTGTAATCAGGAATCTAGACATCTAACGCTACGACAGATCAACCCCTACATGACCAACCCTTGCCACATCGAGCTGATCCTCACTGAGGGTGAGGAGGTCGTCCAGAAGGGCCCCCAGGTTGTGAAGCGCGAACAGCACCTCAGCTCCCGCCAGCGCGGTGCCCAGATCCGCGCTGCCATCACTGAGGCTTAAGCGGACGGGGAGTGGTCGGGGAGCGCGTGGTAGTAGTCGGAAAATGAATGAATTGGGATCAGCCGGAGTTTGCCTATTGTACGGAACAATACCTGGTCATTCAAGGAATACAAAAAATTATTTCAACTCGACGATCTCAGTGGGACGACGGCTTGGAGCGTCGGATTAATGACGAATGTACGGATTCTTTTTCATCTGGTCGTAGGTCATGTGTATGTACTTGCATAGAGAGGAAGTATACAGTGTCAGCCGGTCGCAGGGGTGGCTGTGGATGCCTGGAGATTCTTGATTTTGATGTCGAGTGAGAAAGCGTAAAGTCTCTGCGAGAGTCAACCAGGCATCATCATTCTTCCACCGTTCGTCATCATCTCTTGGCTCATTGCGTGTCGCATCGCCACGATCTCTTAGGTACACCTTTCGATGCTGCTATCTCCCACCGGCCACAGTCTAGCCGAATCCAGGCTAAGGGCGTCTAGACACCCAGGCAGATTCCGCCGATGCCTGTTCTCCTCCTTTTTCTTCTCCTCCACAGCCTTGTTCTTCCTCTCTTCCTTCATCCCACCTCGTGTCATCATGAAGCGCATCCTCAGTTCTCTCAGTACTAAGCGCTTGAGTGAGTGATGTGTCATCTCCCCACGCCGAGACCCTGAATGGACGCTTATCATTCCCGCAGGTCCCACGCGCGACTCTCCCGCTGCGGCCTATCCCGAAGACTCCCCGGAGGCGGTCATTCTGCGCGAAGTTGTATGCCGTTATCCGTTCGTGGATCTTATCTGTCATATTAGCTAACCCTCGTTTGGTAGAATGCCTTTTGTGAAGCTTCGGCCAACCCCGGAAATGCCGTATGTTCCCTGGCCGGACATTCCCCGGCGCGTACACACTCTCTGACACCCTCACAGCATGGATCCGAGTTCGTTCGTCTTCCCAGTATCGTCGAGAGTGCCGAGTCCAGTCCCAATGCGGCTCGTGAAGCGGCCAACCTGATCCGCAAACTCCTGTCGGAGCCGAACAAAACCCCATCGCATATGCAGTACAATGCGATCATGCTCATCCGCATCCTCGTCGACAACCCAGGTCACACCTTTGCGCGCAATCTCGACTCCAAATTCGCCGCGACGGTGAAGGAGTTCCTGCGTCAAAAGCATGACAGGGACGACGCCTATGTGCACAACTTCCTCTGTCAAACGCTGGATGCCTTGGATGCTCAAAGGGCTTGGGACGAGGACCTGACGCCGCTGCTGCAAATGTGGCGCAAAGAGAAGTCCAAATTGTGGCGGACGAACAGCAGCGTATGGCACCCTTCTCGAGACCTCCCAGACGCGCTCATACTAACCATCCGCGGGTAGAGCCTTTTCAGGACATCGTCGCACTCGCCGCACTCGCGGCCGACGTACCCACGAGCCCAGAGCCATAGCACGCTTCCACCGCCCGACGAGCTGGCCGCGCGGATCGAAGAAGCGAAGAACTCGGCTCAACTGCTGATCCAGTTTGTCCAGATGACACCTCCATCGGAATTGCTGGAAAACGAGCTTGTCAAGGAATTCTCCGATCGCTGTCGAACTGCATCGCGCGCCATGCAAGCCTACATCCACTCTACCAACCCACCTCCCGACGAAGACACCCTTCTTACCTTGATCGAGGCGAACGACAAGCTGTCCGTAGCTCAATCCAAGCACCAGCATTCCATGCTGCATGCGCGCAAGGCGCTGGGACTGTCAGGAAGCCAGTCTCCTGCCTCATCTAATGACAATGCATCGGCATCCGGTGCCCTGCGGCCGGCCGCAGCACCTCCTCTGCCCCATCGGGACTCTGGCAGTCCCCCGACGGTGTCATCGCCGGCCCCTGTCTCGCCGGAGTCCACCCTGGTGCCTGCTCTAACACCGGCCCCTGTGTCTCCTCCCGCGCCTACAGCTACAAATAGTACTACAGCGAGTCGATATGAGTACCGATCGGAGGATTTCCAAGTGCAGAACCCGTTCGCAGATAATTACGCCACGACGGGGCCTCCTGCACCACCTCCTAAGTAGGCTTCACCCAGCAACCACCAGCGGGCGGCCGGACATTCAGAGCAAACCAAAGCTCAGCAGTGACCGACTGGTTCGGATAGCAGTGGCGGCTCTGAGATTTTCCCCCTTCCTTAGTCTAGCTTTTGGTTATTTTTGACGAGATACCTCTTTGCGGATCAATGAATCGAATTCCTGCTTTTTCTTTCTACCGAGCCATGAGCTTGATTGCCTCCCCCTATTCCGGAAGACCAGCCTGGTCCGGAGACATATGAAACGATGGCTGGCGCTAGCTGTGGGGGCGCAATGTGATGGTGATGGCACATCATAGCGTCCTGTCCTCGACGCATAACGACGCATATCGCTGATCTATCAACTCCGAAAGCTGATAAGCATCGAATCCCTGTGTATAGCACCGATGAGACAAATCACACCGTTCGGATTTGCGCCGGGGTGGATCAAGCATCCCGGTTAATGAAGCTGAAACCTCAGCGGTGCCAAGCATCCAGGAGCTGTTCCCTCCGAGTCGACTAGTTCTCGACTAATCAGTCCACCGCCGTGCGGATTGTTTCACACCAATTAACGTGAAACTCCACGGTGCTTCACAGTGACAGCGACGACATGTTCGGCTTCTGACCGATGCCTAGGTCCAGGAACGAGCCAACTACCAGCCCATGCCTCGGCGTAATCTGACCGAATCCAGCAAAACCCCGTTGGCCGGTGGAGTGCGTCGGAGCCTGATGGCTATCAAAGAGATGCACAGGATTGTCTCTATATCGTTCAGCCCACAGTGGTGTTTCACGACTGCATCCGTGGAGCGCCCGTTCGGTTATCGTCCGCGCGCTTGACGATATATAGCCATGGAGGCTGCTCAGACAACGTCTCTTCTGTTTCTTCCAGTACGCAGGCTTGTCTGTTTCCTTCCTTGCATTTCCTTTCCAAAATCCGGTCTGTGACCGTCTCGTTCTTTTCAGCTTTCCTTCCATTCGTTCGACCCCCGGTATACTGGTATACACGGCTCAGTCCCTCTCTTTCAAACCCACTCTCTATCCGCCGTCAACATGAAGTACACCAGCTCCGTTCTGGCCCTGGCCGGCCTGGCTTCAATGGCCCACGCCCACGGCTTCGTGAAGTCTCCCCAGCCCCGTATGCCCGGCAAGGCTATGCAAGCCGCCTGCGGTCAGCAGGTGGCCACCAACCAGGAGTCGGACAATTACGGCAACATCCAGGGCGAGCTGCAGGTCGCCAGCGGCCAGAACGACTACGACGCGCAGAAGTGCGACATCTGGCTCTGCAAGGGCTTCAAGTTCGCCGACAACAAGGACAACGTCTTCTCGTACTCCCCCGGCCAGAAGGTCGACTTCGTCGTTGACATCCGCGCCCCCCACACCGGCGTCGCCAACGTCTCCGTCGTCGATACCGCCTCCAACTCCGTCATCGGTAGCCCCCTGAAGTCCTGGGACAACTACGCCTCCACCGCCACCGGCGTCACCGACGACGAGACCAACTTCAGCGTCACCATCCCCGACGACCTCGGCAGCCAGTGCTCCGAGGCAGGTGCCTGTGTGCTGCAGTGGTATTGGTTCGCCGAGTCGATCGACCAGACCTACGAGTCTTGTGTTGATTTTACCTTGGGTGGTTCCGGCTCTGGCTCCAGCTCCGGATCTAGCTCGGGCTCGAGCTCCAGCGCCAGTGCCAGCTCCTCCACCGCCGAGGTCGCCATCACCGCCACTCCCAGCTCGAACAACAACGCTGCTTCCTCGGTGCCGCCCTCCGTCCCCACGACCCTGGCCACCAGCGTCCGCCAGTCTGCCACGGTCCCCGCGGTGCCTACTCCCAGTGCGTCTGGATCGATCAGCATTCCCACGGATGGCACTTCGGAGGAGCAGCTCAACTGGGTGGCAAGTCTGCTGAAGGCGCTGCTCAAGTATGCTTAATTTGGAGCTAGAAGACCAGTGTATTCACTCTGGAGATAGAGAATGGCCATTTATATCTAGCCTGCATAGTCAAAGTCCTGCAATGCATTGTACTGTACTATATATATGCTCTTGGCAAGCTTTGCGGCCTGAAATAACGTAATAAGAGTTTACTAGCCCTTCTTAGAAACTGATAGTATTTACCAAACCATTTAATATACTACTCAGAGCCAGCAGGATAGATGAGACAGGTATATTGACTCGCAGTAAATCTCCTATCAACTCCTGCTATGCACTAATCACACGGCATGAAAAGCAAGCTAGCTATCCCAAATAGCTCCATACGCCGGAACCCCCCTCGTTTCCATCCCATAAACCACCTTCTTGGTCAGCTTCTCATTCGAAATCACAACCACAGCCTCCGCATCGAACTCCTGCACAGCCTCCCACGTCAACTGCACTAGGTCCGGTCGGCCCTGCGTCTTCGTGTCGTGGATCACGGCGCCCGGATCCGCGTGATAGACCGCATCCACAACGTCTTTGCCGAAGGTGGCGAGCGGGTTCGGGGTCGACCACACCAGCCTGAACGGACAGGTTGGGACCTGGATGTGGCCGAGAAGCGGTCCGATGCCTGAGCCGGTCCCAACTAGGACGACCCTGTTGAAGAGGGTTGCGATGCGCATGACGCCGCATGCTGTGGAGAACGCTGTTAGTAACGCAGGTGAGGCGAGACGTAGGGAGTGGCGTAGGTACTTACTTGGAATGCCCCGAGTCCACAGATGGGTCGGTGGATTGCTGATCTGCCGGCCGGTCCAGTCGCCTGCGCGCGATACAACCAGCGAATAGCCCCGCGGCCGGCCGTTTTGCACTGTCGGCGCGGGGACCGTCGCAAAGGAGTGCCATTCGAGCAACGGACGCTCGGAGAGACGCGTGAATGTGCCGTTGACGGGCATGGTGTAGTCGAAATGCAGTCGCACTGCGTGGTTGGAGAGGACCTCGGCGTCAACGGGGACCTTGCGGAGGAAACACCACGAGCTTGCGATGCTTGCGGTGATTATGATTAGCATCCAGAAGTTGGGCGACACCAGGACTGCCCGGCCCATCGATGCTCCAGGGGCTCGCTGGTCGCGGATAGAAAGCATCGTTTGCACCCAGATGATGACTAGCACGGTCCATCCGAGGAATCGGTGTGTGCGCTCGAAGGTGTTGTGACGCTTCTTCCGTAGGGTTGGATATGCGAGCCCAATCATGGAGAGTAGGAGAAGCATGACGATCAGGGAGAGGGCGAGAGCGGCTTGGGCAAGCTTTGATGCAGCGGCTTCATTGACCATGGAGTATATGCTGTATCCGATCGAGCCGATATACCAAGCGGTAGCAGCTGTTGCAGCTCCTGAGTGAGCACCACCAAGGTGGTAGATCTTTGCGCATCGCCGTCGAATCGCCAATGGCCAGGACTTGGGCACGGAGCAGCACACTGTGTACAGGACGTTGATGACGGCATCTTGGCGGACTAGAACGGCGATGGTCAGATTGATGAAGGCGATGGTGTTGATCCACTGGCGTCCAGCCGTGGGAATGAAAACGAGACACAAGAGTGCGGCGAGGTTGGCCAGCCAGATCAGTGAAAAGAGCCGGCGGTACACAATGAAGATCCGGTATCTGAGTCCACGGATGTACTTCGGATCCTTCTTCTCCGCGAGCGGCAATGGTTTGCGTGGAGTCTCGGACGGGTCAGACGAGTCTGACAAGGACTGAGTTGTAACGTATCCTTTCTCGTCGACCAAGTCGGATGGAAGGAAGGGAGCCTCTTTCTGGTGCTTAAATTGCTCTACCATAGCACGTTTGTCAATCTTCCCATTAGTCGTCAACGGGAACGCGTCCATCGTGAACCATTCGCAGGGGATGGCATAGTACGGTAGCTTTGCCTCCAGATGTGCTCGCAGTGCCTGCAGATCACAGGACACAGGACTCACAAAGCCGATCAGTTGTCCTTCCACCATCATAGCGAGAGCCCGTCCGACACCTGGAAATGAAGCCATTGATGCGCTAACGCCGTCAAGCTCAACACGGAAGCCCTACTCCAAGTTAGCCCTGCGTGAGACCAGAAGTATACCATAGAAATCCAAAGTGGCCTACCTTTATCTTGACCTGATCATCATTTCTGCCCAGTATCTCCAAATTACCATCTGGCAACCACCGTGCCAAATCTCCAGTATTGAACATCAGTGCACCCCTACATATCGTTCGGTCAGCTCGAATGTTAGAATGAGCATTGCAACCTCAATGACGTACGCATCGTTCACAAACGGATCAGGACGATACCGCTCAGCTGTTCTGTCCGGCAGACCCAGGTAACCTCTGGTAACTCCTGCACCTCCTGCCCACATTGTACCGACGCTTCCAAGCTCCACTGGACGGGAATTTTCGTCCAGAATATAGACATTATTGTTCGGAAGAGGCCTTCCAATTGTCAATGGACGGCCGAGTTCATGTTTATGCATCGTGTTGACGATGGTGGTCTCTGTCGGGCCGCAGCAGTTGTAAAAGGTGACACCGTTTGCTACCCATTCGTCTGCAAGTCTGGATGAATTCCATACTTGTTAGTTTGGGTTGAAGAGAAGTTTGCGAAAGTCAAGTTCACCTCTGTGTACATGGCTCGCCAGCCGTAGCGACGCAACGGATATTGGGAAAGTCTCGGGGGGAATATCGACTCAAGATACTCGGGGTGCATATCAACGTGTCAATCTACATCAAGAGGGTTTATTAGTGTGGTTTGATGTACCTGATCGCACGAGACGTACCTGGCGCAGAGCTGCGTGCCAATCTGACCCTCGGAGTACCAACGCGGCGCCGTTGCAGAGAGTTCCCAGAATCTCCCAAGCACCTCTTGACCCTTAGTTGAGATGTTCATAAAGAATATGCACGGTTGCAAACCCACCCATGTCAAAGCTGATCGACAAGACTTGTCCCACCTTCGAACCTTGAGTGATGCCTAGATTGCCCGGCGGTTGGCACACGACGTTGGTAGCATTTCTGTGGGAGACATCGACGCCTTTGGGAGCTCCAGTGGTGCCTATCAGACCATGAGAAGTGTTAGAACCAGGCAGGCCGAGGAACATGGGTGGAAGGAGTATACCGGAGGTATAGATCAGATAGCAACCTGAGCTTCCATCGCCCTCGCATATCGGTCGGTCAAGACCAGGCTCAGAACCAACACGCTCTGCTTCGGTAATTAATTCCTCCAACACGAGGGGTTTGATGATACTGCCGAAAGATTGTAGCCTTGACCTGAAGGCATCGCCACACAGTGCTACGGAGCTTTTCGACTCCGTGACCACATGTTCGAGTGTCTGATAAGCAACAACAGCCCCGTCGAGTGGGATATACTGAGCACCGCTCATAAGAATTCCCAGGATACCCGCCACCATCTCCACGCTGCGTTTCGTCACGACGGCGATTCTGCTTCCAGGAAGCACCCCATTTTGCTTGAGACGGAGTGCGATAAATTGAGCGTACTGGAGTAGCGTACCATAGCTCACCTCTCGGACAACTTCTCGCGAGAGATCAACGAGAGCAATCGTGTCAGGAGCGCGCGTTGCATGGTGTATGAAGGCATGATGGACTGTTTCGAAAGGCACCTGGCGCTGGGGACCAAATGCATACTGCCGGAAAAGGTCTCCGGGACCGGATGAGATTGGCAGGGACTCCATGATCAGAGGCTAAGGGGGAATGCCAGCATTCGCGAGGGATATAGATCTGCCGTCATGACGAGAGCCGGTCGGCACAAGGCGACGGGTTCCCCATATATGCACTTCGTCCGTAACGTCCCCGTGCAAATGCCACCTGGCCCTCCGTCAGTCATACACTGAGACAATTTGATGCATCTCGACCATAGCTCATGCTCCGTCGGCATCATCGGGGGGCTGCAGGGGAAATTGCGGCCCGTGTAGAAAGATGCTCGGCATGCGGGGCAAAGGGGGTTCTCAACTATAAACCATGTCGATTTAGTTTCCCCGTTCCCTGTTCGCATTGGTGGCTTTATTGCCAGAATACTGGGGTCTTGCTGATTCTGCAACGGTCGGATGAAGACCCCCTGCCACCGAATGTCCTGCACGAGCTGTCCTCATGACCTCATTCTGCTGATCGTCATGGGATAGGCATAACCGTTGTCCATCCCAAGCCGTATCTAACCCCATCTGGTGACGGAGGTTTCAATATGAAACGTTGCATGCGCTTACACATGTCTGACCAATCTCCAACGCGGCAAATTAGGCTGTATCTAGAGCTAGGGTTCCAGCGCCAGTCGAGAATAGAGTTCGTAGTCCGGAGAAGATGTGACATTGGGCACGGGCCGGAGCTCCGCCGGTTTCAACGGCAATATAGCTATAGTACAGTCGGATATTAAGTTGGCCACTTAGGCTGTTTCGCTTCCTAGAGCTCGAAATCTTGGAAATCCGACAGTCCATCTTGCCTTGGGGAAACCGGACTTGGGAATAGGGCACAATGGCTCAGCTGGAGGAGACCAAAAACCTCGTTCTGACCGAGAGGCGAGGTCAGTCGACTCTGGTCCTGAAACTGAATCGACCCGCCAAGAGAAATGCGCTCTCGCAGGCGCTCATCGATTCCCTGCTGCATGAACTCGAAAATGCGTCTACTGATCCGCGGATTTATTCCGTTGTCATCACCGGCTCAGACACCATCTTCTCAGGTAGGGTTGGCCAAACGATATACAGGGCTATCTGACCTTACTCAATCAGCCGGTGCCGACATTGAAGAGATCTCGCGAATGAACGCCCAGGGGGCTCGTCAGAGGCGATATCTCGAAGATCTCTGTCATGGAATGGAAAGGTTCTGTAAACCGCTCATTGCAGCGGTGGAGGGTAAAGCAGTATGAAACTATCGAATCTCACAACTTTCGTCCGGTCGAGACTGATGCGGAGGTCGTGGAATTCCCAGCTTGGAGGCGGGTTTGAACTTGCGTTAATGGTAGGTCCATAGTACTGCAGTTGTTTCCACATGTTGACCAACATGATTGAAGGCCGACTTCGTCGTCGCCGCTCGTGATGCCGACTTTCGACTTCCTGAGACATCCATCGGTCTGATCCCGGGTGCTGGAGGCACGCAGCGCTTAACTGCCGCGATTGGCAAGTATCGGGTTCGTCTCGTGCTATCGGTCTGATTTGGACGCTTCTGATCGACTAGGCCATGAATATGATTCTGCTCCACAAAGCTCTTTCTGGGGAAGAAGCTTCCAGCGCGGGTTTGGTGAGCAAACTTGTTGCGAAAGGCCAGGCATTATCCGCAGCGCTGGAAATTGCAGAGAAGCT
Organism: Aspergillus aff. floccosus IMV 01167; assembly: GCA_001931935.1. Lineage (NCBI taxonomy): Eukaryota > Fungi > Ascomycota > Eurotiomycetes > Eurotiales > Aspergillaceae > Aspergillus > Aspergillus aff. floccosus IMV 01167. The sequence goes on from MSJE01000006.1 coordinate 60,751, forward strand.
AGCATCCCAAAGCCTGCCGACCGTTGTGCTGGCGAAGGAGGCGATCTGCAGAGGTCAGTCAGCAGAGTTTCTTCTCCTTTGTCTCGAGCTACTGACGTGTTTCAAGCGGATCATCGGCGACATGACCATGCTTATGAGCGGTCGCTGTACTATTCTGCGTTCGGGACCAGAGATATGGTCGAGGGCGTGACTGCCTTTCTGGAGAAGAGGGTCCCTGTATGGGAGAGCCAGGTTAGCCATAATCCATGAAGAGCGGGAGTACGAGGGGCGCACAACACATCTCAGGGTTGATGTGGAAATGGCGCTCAAGTCTTGCAATGCGCGATGATAAGAAGCGTAATTTAGTCGTCGAGAACGGAATTGCGAAAGACACCGCGGAAGTATCTCGTTACAAGATGTCTTGTTGGTCGGTTGAACTGAATGTTCCTGATGATCTCCGCTTCTACATGTAGACAGTGCTCGTACGAATAACTTATATGAAACGCAAACTGCCGTGATCAAGCTTACTATGCTAGAAGACAGACGCTATCTCAGGATAGGAAGAATTGCCGTTGGCCCTACTAAAGATAGCAAGTCTATTGTAGATAGGATGAGGGTCCAGTTCACTCTATGTCCGTCTCAGTGACAGTATCTTCTTAGACTCATACCGTCTCCTGCAATGACTGCATTGGATATGGATCTACAACCCGCATTCCTTACCTGTTCCGTCGATCTTGGCATGACTAACGAAGATCACGGGAAATCAGATAAGATTAACACAGCACTGCCACTTTTTCTTCCCACATTCCCCTTTCTCTGTCTCCCTTCTCTTTTCTTTCTCATCCTCTCTATCCCAGTCCCTCAATCTACCTCGAGAACAATGAACTACAACGAGGCCACCAGCACGGCCCTGGAGCCGGCCTCCCCCCCGCACCGCACGCACTCCACCTCCGACGAAGAAAGCCAACCGCCGCCGCAATACACGCGCGAAAATGACCCGTTCCAGCTGTCGTCGAAGCTGAAATCCGCAGCGGAAATCTCGCAGATTCAGCCGCGGGCCAACACAGCTCGCAAACGCGACCGGTGCACGCCCACGGTGGCGGCGCGCGCGCCGCTCTCGCAGGCCTCCAAGCGCCAGCAGGAGCTGCAGACCTTCTACCACGCGCAGAACGAGAACATCGAGCGCATGCTGAAGCCGGTGGAGGAGCACGTGCGGGCGGCACGCGAGCTCAACGCCAACAACCAGCTCAAGTACAAGATCGCCGTGTACGGCAGCTTCGCCGCGAACATCATCCTGTCCGTGCTGCAGCTGTACGGCGCCATCGCGTCCGGCTCGCTGTCGCTGTTCACCACCATGGCCGACGCCATCTTCGACCCCATGTCGAACCTGACGCTCCTGCTGTGCAACAAGGCCGTCAACCGTGTCGACCCGCGCCGCTTCCCCGCCGGCAAGGCCCGCATCGAGACCGCCGGCAACATCGGCTTCTGCTTCCTCATGACCGCCGTCTCGCTCATCCTCATCGCCTTCTCCGTCCGCGAGCTGGCTGTTGGCTCTGAGGCCGAAACCACCGACTTCCACCTGCCGTCTGTCGTCGCCGTCGCCGTCGCCTTCTGCACCAAGTTCGCACTGTTTGTGTACTGCTTCGCGCTCCGCCACCAGGTCTCCCAGATCCGCATCCTCTGGGAGGACCACCGCAATGACCTCTTCATCAACGGCTTCGGTATTCTTACCTCTGTCGGTGGGAGTAAGCTCCGCTGGTGGATCGATCCCATGGGCGCTGTCATCCTGTCCGTGCTCATCAGCGGCCTCTGGCTGCACACCGCCTACCACGAGTTCCAGCTGTTGATTGGCGTCACCGCCGATACCAAGATGCAGCAGCTGATCACCTATATCTGTAAGTTGTCCGCCGACACCGAGGAGCATGCCATCTGACTCTGCAGCCATGACCCATTCCCCCTTCATCACCGCCATCGACACCGTGCGTGCGTATACCTCCGGCCCCCGCCTGCTCGTCGAGGTCGACATCGTCATGGACCCCAACGAGTCGCTGCGCGCCACCCATGACGTGGCCGAGGAGCTGCAGATGAAGCTGGAGTCCTTGCCGGACGTCGAGCGCGCCTATGTCCATGTGGACTACGAAACTACGCATAAGCCGGAGCATTTTCTCAAAAAGGAACTGTAATTGGACCATAGATTTGTATTAGGGCCTTACGCATTGGACCTGGACTACGACATACTGCATGCAAAACACATCTCATAGCATACCAATGAAGAGTCAACGATCTAGTATTAATATCATAACTCCTATGCAAACCCTCCCGCTGCAACCTCCACATGGCACAGATCCGACCAACCCCCTTTTTCAAGACTAAATTTTCAACCATGCCAATAGAATATGTACTCGCAGCGGAAGGGGACCAAATTGTATAAAGGAAGAAAGAGAAAGAGACAAAACGCTCAGCTCTGCTCAAACAGAGCAATGGTCGAACAGAAGTTACTCGTGTTTTCGTCTTCTGGTACTAGGCCCTGTCCGTTGGACGAGGTGATCATGTTGACGCTGGCCTTGGTGCTCAGTCCGTAAATGTGCACGTCCGAGCAGTCCACCTCTACAATATTCTCCTGGCACGACTCCGAGTTCAGGCAGGTCTGGCCGTAGTTCTCGAAGAAGCTGTACAGACCTGCACCGTACACCCACAGATCTGTCGTGTTCATCACCCGTAGCGCCCAGCCCTTGCGGCAGGCGTCGGTCGTGCACGACGCAAAGTCGGGATCGTTCCACTTGGCCTGCGGGGTGAATGGCACCAGGGCGTTGGGGTTGGCCTGGTAGTACGGCGTCTCGGACTGGATCAGGCCCATGAAGACGTTGCGGGCGTTGGAGACCTGGTAGTTGTACAGCTGGTTGTGCTCCGAAGCCGTTCCGTACAGCCATACGGGCCCTTGGCTCTCGATGTACACACCGCGGCCGTTGTAAACATTGATCTGGTTATGGTCGGGGAGGTCGAGCTCGTGGTCCGCCGTCCAGAACCACGCGTTCTCGATGTAGGCGTCCGCCTTTTCAGTCACGTGCAGCAGCATGAACGCGGCAACGCACTCCGGGTTGGGCTTCGTCGTCTGCTTCGGTGTCTTGGAGCACTTGTCGCTCTGCAACTCGGTGCCCGCAGAACCGCCAATGCGGAAATGGGTGTCCCACATGGCGACCGACCCTTGCTCCGCCGCTGCCACGTTCCACTCCATCAGGATGGCACCAGGCGCGGGGCCCTTGGTCTGGATGGCCAGATCGCTGATCTCCACGGAACCCTGGTCACCGGGCTCACCGATCTGGAGCATCGGGATGGGATTCTGCTCGTCGGCAAACTTCTTGCCGTGCGCCATAAGGACGGGCCAGATCTCACCGGTGACCTTGATGTTCTTGGGCACCTTGACGGTGTCCGTGATGATGTAGGCGCCGTGATCGAAGTAGACGATCTGTCCATCCTTAGCATTGTTCAGCACCTTTTGGATGGCGGCGGTGTCGTCGGTCACACCGTCTCCCTTGGCTCCCGCGGACTTGACGCTGACAAAGGCGGACGCCGCATATTGATCATACAGAGGCTTGGAGCGCTCAAAGATCTTGTCTCCGCCGGCGAGCAAAGCCTTGGGCTTGTCACCACCGGGCACGACCGTCTGAAGGCGCGTCTTGGTGACGGTTTTACTGGCGCACTGGCCGCCCTTGTGCACGGCCGTAGCGGTGGAGGTCGGCTTGGTGTGGGATGGATGGACTGGGACGGTAGTCTCCGCTGGGCCGTTGGTTCCGGTCGTAGAGGTAGGCTTGATCGTGGTTGAGGGCTTGGTGGCCACTTCCTGCGTGGACGTCGTGGGCACCGCTTGGGTTGGCTTGCTGGGCTCGCCCGACTGGGTTCCCGTGAAATCGAAGCCGGGCTGCGAGAGCGATCCCACCGGGGTAGGGAAGATGATTCGGTCGGTTTGCTGGGTGGATTCGGCGGTCGTCGTCGGCACCACGGTGTTGGCGGGCTCGGTGTGGCCGGCAGGACACACGGAGACGGTCTCCACGACGGTCTCTGTCACCACTTCGACAGAAGGACGCATAGCCCGCTTTTGGACGGTGTTGCCGGGCCGATAGGTGTTGCCCTGGACCCAGTTCCTAACGACTGAACCACCGGCGAGGATGGTGTTTCCGTCGACCCCGGCAACGGCGGCCTTGGAACCACTGAAATCGACGTTGTCGAGGATCAAGGCACCACCGCCGGTAGGAATGCTGTGCTCGGTGAAGGCGGTTACGACGCCGGTAGCGGTGTTGGTCAGCTGGCTGTCGAGAATGAGGACGGAGCCCACGGTCTGGTTCTGGGGCGAGTTGGACATGTTCAGACCGACGTGGCAGTTGTTGATGTTGACGGACTTAAAAGTCCAGGCCCAGTTCCAGTTCATGAATATGGCGGTGTTGCAGTCGTTGAAGGTCAGGTTCCGGGTGGTGAACTGCTGGTTGCCTACGAACATGCCGTAGTTGCCACCGTTGAAGGTCAGGTCGCTCATAAAGCCACCGGAGCCGTTATCCATGAAGATGCCCTGTTGCTTGTTCGCATCACCGCCGCCCTTGATCATCTCGAAGCGGATGTTCTGCAAGCTAGTCGCCTGGCCAACCTGCCAGTGGATGCCAGCGCCGGAGCCCTGGGGCATGGCGGTCAGGTCGATGACAAAGTTGCGAATGGCCCGGAAGAAGTTGTTCTGGTTGGTGTACCAGTTCGATCCGTCGTCGGTGTAGGGGTCAGCATCAATGACGGCCATGCCCGTGAAGCCGGCGGCGGCCTTAATGACAGGCAGATTCAGGGCATCGCCAACCATTTGGGTGTAGTAGTACTGGATGATGGGCTTGGAGACGACATAGGTGCCGGGAGGGAAGTAGACCAGGGCGGGGGTGACAGTGGACGAGTCACAGCCCTGTCCACAACGGTTTCCGTCCGCGATGGCCTTGTTGATGGCGGCGGTGTCGTCGGTGGAGCCATCGCCTGGGTTGGTTAGTAGATGTATAGATGATGTTGCGATCAGGGATAGACTTACCGGTAGCGCCGTAGTCCTTGACATTGCGGTATACCTTGTACTCGGTGCCGTTACCAAATGCTACAGCCCCCTGACGCTTGATATTGGCGACCCAGTAGTCGGACGAGGAGGCTACGGCGACGTGCGCAGCCAGATCCAGTCCTTGAGGAGTGGGTACAGCATGGACGAAGGTCAGGAGGGACAACTGCGCGAGAAGCAGTGTGAGGAGTGAGCGAAGGGAGGCCATCGTCTAGATAGCGGGACTCCGACCGGCAGAGAGAGAGGGTAAAGGAAAGTCAGACTCCAGCAACCAGCACTGAAGAAGATGGAGAGACGGAGATGAGTTGCTCCGGTGATACACGACAAATGTAGAAGGAGAGGAAGTGCGAACAAAGGACGCCACAAAGAGAAATACAAGAATGATAAAGAGAGAATAAGAGAACGACCGAAGAGAACAATGGAAGAGGAGAAGAGGGAGAGAGAAAGAGAGAATGGAAGAAGAGATCAAGGAAGTTGTGTCGATAATAGTGTTGTTGAGCGGGTGGAGCCAATCATGGACGATCAGGAGTTGCTGAAACGGAATTGAAACGCTCGTCGACACACGCTCAGAGACGATTGTGCATGGATTGGAGGAGAGTGAGAGATAGCGATCAAGAGATGAATTAGGATAGAAGAGAGTGTGTATGAATAATGTGAGAGAAAGAGAAAGAGAGAGAACGAGAGAGAGAGGGACAAATGCCTATATACCCCTATCGACCCAGCGACCAGACATGCCCCGAGGAGCATTAGTGTTTGCCGTGGAATGGGACGCGTGAGCTTTCAAGGCACGAGGGATGCGCGGATGGACATTCTTCAGGTTTCTAGGAGACCAACCAAGCAGTCAGAATAACCAGGAGAGAGAGACAGAAACAGGAGACAGGACAGGAGAGTGATCCTGTGTTCTCCCCCATCCCGATCTATCGGGGGTTATTGAATTCGTGCAGGCGCCTCGTCCAGCCAAGCTTTGATGATTTGCTGTTAGTCTAGATATTAATTAATTACGGCGGGGAACCAGTCGAATGTGGTGAATGATCCAAATAATAATAATAAATAACAATAAAATATGAAAAAGATAGATAATATACAAGAATAAATAATAGATCTAATAATAATATCGGTCCGGTCCGTCCATATCCTTGGTTCGACCTGAATTACTCTATGGTACCTACCTACCTATTACTCAGGTACTTACTCAGGCCCTTACTCAGCCGGCGCACCCCCTCGACCAAATTCCTCTCCGTCTCCCACGCAAAACACAGTCGCACATACTGATCAAAGTCATTCATCTCCCCCGCCGTGGCGCCTTCCACGCGGAACAGATTCCCCCCGGCTACCACCACCGACCCTTCCTCTCGTAGTCGGGTCACCAGCTCACCCGCCCGCACCCCCTTCGGTAATTGGATCCAGACAAAGTACCCACCCACTACCCCCCCGGTCTCCATCGGCACGCTGACCCCCAGGGGCACCAGGTGCTCCCGGATGGCGTCCATCAGCCGATAGTACTGCTGTGCATACTGCGGCTGCAACACCTCCACCAGGTGTCTTTGAAACACCCCGGATGGGAACAGCTCTGCGATCGCCGCCGCGGCCACATGAGATGGTGCCCCGCCCGATCGTGAGGAGCCACTGTCCACATTAGTCTTCCTCCTCGCTGTAAACCAGATACCAGGGAGGAATGAGGTAAACCATACGTTTGAGATAACCCGTAGGCCAGTTGGGCCGTACCCTCGGCCCATCCCGTCCGTGCCCCCGGTCCGATCAACTTGCTGAAACTCCCGTTGCTCAGTGTGTTCCCCCATTCATCCTTCGGTCCACCGTCAAGGTATCGGTCGACATCCACCAGACGAGGGAGATGGGCTTGGTCCGGCCGGGACAGAGGTTTCGTCGGATCCGCCGACCATTGGAGGAAGTCATAGACATCGTCGCTGATGATGAGGGCGTCGAACTCCCGGGCCAATCGCACCAGAGCCTCTCGATTGGCCCGCGGAAGGCTGACAGTCGATGGGTTAGAGAATGTGGGCGTGGCGTAGATGACATGCCGGTAGATCTTCGCCCAGGGCCGCCGAGGTTTGTATTTCTGGGGGTAGTCGGGTTAGCCTCCCTCTCTTTGACTCCTCAGCCACATACCACTGGGCGGTCCCCTTCCCGCTCCGCGTTGATGAGGGCGCTCCGTAGAAAGTCCACATCCACTCCCGATGACGCCGTCTGCGGAACGGCTTTCATTCGACCAGCAAACCCGGCATCGTTGATAATGCGCGACACCAGGTGATAGGTCGGCGCGACGAGCCACACATGCCGAGTGTAGACGGGGTCGGTGAAGACCTGGAGGACACAGGCGAGGTTCTGACTGGCGCCTCCGGTGATGCAAATACGGTCAGATGTGATGGGACGGCACGGTTGGTAGAAGGAGGTTAACCACTGGGCGATGTGTTGGCGCAGGGGCTCATGGCCTTGGTCAGGGCCATAGAGGAGACAGCGATCGGGAGTGGTGAGAGCGGTTGCAAAGGCGCCTGCTAAGGCGGCGGTGGGCAGCAAGGCGGGGTTAGGCCATCCACGGAAAAGATCGACGGAGGATGAAGGTGCATCCATCGTTGGCCGTTGTGGTTGTTGTTGTTGGATGAACACGTTAGTGGGGGAACGAGGCTGTGAGAGAGTGAGCGGGCGATGAGAGAGCCGCTTTGCGGAGGCCTGGATGCGGCTCATCCATGGCATGGGCTATGTGGATTTATGGGATGTTATTCAGAGGAGTGTTTTACTATGGTATTATCATGATCAAGATGATGCATCCATAGGTCTGCACATGTATGTAGGGAGGACCTATGTCTGTAGGTACCCCGGAGTAGTCAAGTTAGTATGTGTAGAAGTTACTGTGTGTACTCCGTAGGGATGCAGGTACTACGTAGTCACTAAAGAGATGTCGTCATGAAAGAGGAAGGCGGTCAAGCGAGGATTCGTATCGGACACGTCATTTCCACATTATATTATTATTATCAATAGTATTAGGAGCAGATTGTTAGTATTGCTTTTATTTATATTCTCAATTCTTCTCTGAGATGATGTGATTTATTTGTTATGACTTTCCTGATCTGATCTGATTCAAATGGGGTATAGTTCGCAGCGTATCTAGGTACCCATGAACTATCGATCCACGGAACCCGGGAAAACTCGAATGTGCCTTGGATCGTTTGTTCGTGCCTAGGTTAGAATCCTACCAAACACTGCCTCAGTGGATCAGCTATTGATTCGGTCTTGTTGTCAAAAGGATTCCGATGGTATACCTCTTAACAAATGTCCCATTAGATTAGGACATTGATTGAGGAATACTCGGTAGACTAGTCGTTTTTCTTACCTGAGTACTCTCTTCAATCGTATTACACAAATACTCTACCATGATGCATCAACAAAAGAAAACTTCCATGGATCTCTCGACCCACTTGGGTTAAAAATAACCCTTCTAGTCTCGTCGTTTTTCGTTTTTTCTCCTGACGGACAGTCTCTGCGCTGTTCCTGCTGCTGCTCGGTCGATTATTAAGAAAGAAGGCCTTCGGAATCCCTCCTGCCGATCCATCATTCTTCAACCTGCCCATCCCTTCACTTCTCCCTCGCCATACCGTCGTCCTGCTGGTGCTGGTTGGATCAGCTGGCATTCTTTCCTCGCCGGTTCGTGACTGCCTCATACTTCCCTGCCTCTGCATTCTTCATTCCCTCCTCCTCTCGCCTTTCTCTACTTCCTACCTACCTAACCTCTATCTACCTACCTACCCTCTACCCTCTACCTATCCATCCTCGACTCTCGACTTCCCCCTCCTCCTCTCCGCCCCATCAACCTCCATGCTAACCCCCAACAGAGAAGATGCTGTCGGCCCCCGTCAAATCAGCCAAGCGCATCTCCTCGCTCTTCTCCCTGGGCTCCAATCGTGATACCTCCAGTCCCTCCTCGCCCGGCTCTCCCGGCTTCCCGCGAACCTCCCCCGATCAGAACGCTCCCGACCGTCGACGACGCAGCAGTTCTCGCCCCGCCCGCCTCGTCTCCAATCCTGTCGACTATGGCGACGCTCGCTCGCTTCGCTCCCCCGGTCCTAACGAATCCTTCTCCCTGAATGATCCTCTCCCGCCGCCCCCCTCCCTACTGGCCGTCAACCAGGACCTTGCCGGCAGTGCTCCCAGCTCCCCGACTGATGGCCGACCGCAGAGCCGCGGCCGTCGATTGAGTGCCAGTCGTCCCGCCAGTTCCGCGGGGCTGTTTGTCCCCGGCTCCGGCCCCGATTCGCGTCCCGGAACCCCCTCAAAACGACGCAGTTGGATGCCCGGCCGCGTGCGCGCCAGTTCGGTCGACACCCGCCCGACAAACCCCCAATTACCCAGTGCCTGGATTGCCGGCTTAGAGCAGAAAATTCTCTACGACCTAGATCCGTTGGCCAGGGGAGACCAGGTATGCAGCTATTCCCCAAGGAAATTTTTAGCGTCGCCCGTTAGTTTTTTCCCCTCACTAACCCCAGTTCTTCTTAGATCCCGGAGCTGTGGAACGACGCCGGCGACACCTACGTCTATCTCTTCCCCCAGAATACCGGTCGACCTCCCTCTTTCAAAGTCCACTCTACCGTCTTTGCCGATTCCCCCTCTCTCAATTTCCTCGCCCGGGGCACCGACCCTCGGTACAACAACTCCCTCGAACACCAAACTCGCTCCGTCTCCCTGGGGAATCCCAGTTTCTCTCCACCCTTGGGCGCCCAAGATCGTCTTGCCGACAATGACGGCGATAGCTCCGGTAGCAGGAGAATCCCCTTTGGTGATGACGATGGGACCGACGAGTTCCAGGAACTGCATCTCTACCTCCCCATCCCCCTGCAGGGCGATGTGTCGAGCCCTCACACCCGCATCTCCCAGGAGGACACGGAGACCCTGTTATTGTTCCGCAACCTGTTCGCCTTCTTACTCGGGCAGTCGCTGATAGCCACGCCGCGCTCCCCCTCCCTCTTCTCCATCTTCATGGATGTGGCCACCCTCCTGTCGCGCTTCGAGTTTACCAACCTCGACGGCTCCAACTTTGGCGAAACCGCCACCACAAGCTTTGGTAACTACTGCGATGAACTCCATCTGGCCGATGTCCGCCGCAGCCGGGAGAAGACCATCGAAGCCATCGTCCTGGGCGAGCGGCTACGTTTCTTCCCTCTGTACTTAGAAGGTTTCGTCCACGGCGTCGGAAAATTGGACGAGTTGAAGCAGCTGAGAAGCCCCAAATACAGCCTCATTAGCCCCGTCACGCAAAAACGCTTGGAACGTGGCTTCATCGATCTGGACACGCGTCTCCGCGTGTTGTACAGCAAGCTTGACGACTTTGACTTCCCCTCGGTCTTTTCTGGTATCGCCAACTCCGCGACTTCCGAGGAGAGCAAGGTCATCCGCTTCAAGGCCTGGAAGGCCGCCTTTATGGAATTCCGCCGTTTCGTCATGCAGTACTATCGCCAAAAGTACGGCTCCTGGCCCCCCAAGGCCCGGTCGAAGAAGAACCACTTCGAGGAGAGTGGCCTGAACCGCCAGGTGCTGCGGGAGCTATACGAGGATTTTGCCAACCTTTACGACATGTTGGTCGATCGCACGGCTCTGACCACCCGCACCCTGGATATGTCCGGCGATACATCAGAGGCCCACACCTACGAGGAGATCATGAACCGCGCCCTGCGCCAAATCGAGAGCGAGTACGATCGCGCCACGCCGCCCGTGCAGCCGCCCATTCCCTTTGACATTCCGCAATATCCCTCGCTGCAGTCCCTCCATCAGAAGCCCATGGATCCCAAGAAGGAAGCCAAGAAGAAGGCGAAGAAGCTCAAGGATTCCGACATCAATGCCATTCTCATGGGTTCCTACACCCGCGAAAGTCTGCGGCCCACACCGTTCATCGAGGCCTTTATGCAATTCGAGCGGCGATGCGCCCATGGTAAGACCCTCAACGACCTCGTCGACTTGCGATGCGGGCAGTGGATCCTACTCTACTGTGTGATCCAGGCCTTGCCGCTGCTGGTGGTGGATGTGCAGGATGTCAAGTTTACCAGTGGTGTGGAATACTTCCTGTGTATCGCCCCCCGCGGCGGTGCGCCCTGGATTCACAACGACGGCAAGGCCGCGCGCAGTTGGTTCGGCGTCGCAGGCGGCTCAGGTCTGGTCAGTCTCCCTTCGGATGTGGTCGTGAACGGGGTGGAAGGCATCTACCGGCGCAGCCACTGCTGGCAGGTGGCCGAACAGTGGGCCGAAAAGGACGCGATTCTCGCTCCGCCCACGGTCGATGATCCATACGACAACGAATCCTCGTTATCCTCCCCCTACCAGGGTCAACAGTCATCGGCGGGTTCGTCGGCGGAGCAGCAGCTGCAACAGTTGCAGCTTCAGCAACAACAGCAGCAGCAATATGTGGCTACGGGTTCGCCGCTGCTGAGCCCCAACGGTCTGACGCCGCCGCCACCCCCCGCCATCCCTCGCACAACGTCTCCTGCCGCCCGGAGTCGCGCCGAGCATCGACACTCAATCTATCCGGGTCTGGAAGCTCTCCCGCTGCCCGCGGGCGTCGCACCAATCGATCCTCCGTCCCGACCGATCAGTCGGTTCAACCCGAATATGAGCTTTGACGATATTCTGAAGCAGGTTCCCAACCAAAAAGGGAAGAAATAAGAGCCAGCGGCATGGATGCGCTGAGGGATGGACGCAATGATTTGCCCACCGGAATGAATCCAGTGTTGTGTCCTCCCGTTCCACCATCTAGCCTTTGTCTCTTCACTCGTTGTCTCCTTTCTTTTCCTATTGTTCTCATTAATGTTTTCCTTGATCATAATGGGCGCATCGATTTCCCCACGGATACAAAAGGCTGAGCGGCGTATATGTGAGACCATCTGGATTGAAACCATCAAAAAGAGAGACGGAAGGATTTCCTTTGCAGCGTGCATAGTTTTCGCGGCGTCATGCCCTGTTTTGAATATGGTTTCCCTCTCGTTGTTGCATCTTTCTTATTTCTTCATCTGTACACTCCTTTCCTCTGGACCTTGTTTCTCTCGGATGTCTCTGCGACCGCCTGACAGCCTGGCTGATTTGATGTTTTTACTACCTATGAGACGGATAGAGATAATACGTCCTGCGTGGACGAGTAATATATTTATTGGCCTTCGGGTTGGGTTCGTGTCCCATAATACTTGAGTTCCTTGGGTAAGCAGTAGGCACAATGTCAAACATATATTTCCCAACCTACTTCCCTTCCCTTCTCTTTCCCTTCATTTCCCTCCCCCATTCATCCATGACACGTCACGATCATTCGACTGTGCCAAAGACGGTGGGCAAACGGGATAATATAGCCGACCCTACCACAATTGCACTAAAACGCCTCTCGGCTAATCTACGATCAACATGACAGGCAATGTCACAGCACATTTCAAGAATCGGAGGACAAAAAAACGATGTTCATCCAATGTCGTTATTGAACCCAATAAACCGAGCCCACTAAATGTTCAGAATGGCAGAACTTTACTACGTACAGAACAAGTCTTCAAGCACGAGTCGTGATCGTCGGACGCAAAACAGGCGGCGCGGAATGATGACAGGATCGAAATGCAGCTAACGAGACCGGCTTACTCTTAATCGATCGTCCTCGTACTTTCCGAGGCTCTGCACCCTGCACAAAACTGGGGAAAATTCTACCCCTTTCATTTGCCTCCCCCGTTTCTCTCCCTCGACAGAGACCGTCGCGATCGGCGATAATGCGGTCGTGCCACGCATACCAACCCTCATCACCTCTTGAGACACCATCTCGTCTCGACCATGTCCCGGTCCCGGTCCAGTATTGCGAGCGACGGCCATGACCGACTGGAGCCCCGACTCCTCCGAGCCGCGGAGAACGACAATGTCGACGCCCTGCGGCACATCATCGATCTCGCCCGCGAGAATGGCCAGCTCAGCGATAACTTCCTCCGCGTGGGACTCATGCGTAGCTGCGAACGCGGCCGCATTGACGCAACACAGTACCTCCTGAGCCTGGGCGCAAAGACCGACGTCCCAACACACCGTCTTTCCCCACTGCTGCGCGCCGTCGAGCGCAATCACGTCCGCATCGTGCAACTCCTCCTAGACTACGGCGCCTCCCCCGAGACAACCGACAAAAAGGGCCGCACGGCGCTCATGACCGCCGCGTGGCGCAACCACTGGCACGTTCTGCAGCTGCTCATCTCCCGCGGCGCGGACGTCAACGCCCGTGACAGCAAGAAACGCAATGTCCTCCACAACCTCGCAGCCGACAAGCAGTGCGACTGGGGCGACGCCGTCGTCGACCTCGTCCTCAATACAGTGTGCGAGGTCGACGCGCGAGACGAGCTCGGCCGCACCCCGCTGCACTGGGCCTGCGCGACGGGTAAGCTCCGTCTCGCTGAGCGGCTGCTTCGCACGCCTGCGGACGTCAATGCCGGCGAGTCTCGCGGCAAGACAGCGCTACATGTAGCCGTTGCACACGGTCGCGACGACATGGTCCAGCTGCTTCTGCAGCACGGGGCGCGCATCGACTCGCGCAGCGACGGTGGCTGGACGCCGCTGCATAACGCGTGCGATAGCGGCTCGGAGACGATCGTGCGTATACTGATGCGTGCCGGCGCGCCGATCAACTCCCAACTGCTGAACGGGGTGACTCCCCTGCATCTGGCCGCGCAGGCAGGCCACCGTGCGGTAGTGGAGTGTCTCCTGGAGCGGCCGGATCTGAAGCGTCGTGTGCGGGATAACTTTGGGAGCACGCCTTTCCTGCGAGCGGCGCAGTTCAAACGGAAAGATATCGTCGCGCTGTTGGCCCCGTTCAATAATGTTGATGCGCTGACGCCGGACGCTCGTGGCGCGTGCGAGGGCTTCGACGCGACGGTCGTCGACTTCGGAAACTTTCACAATGAGAACCGCGTGATCAAGACCTCCGTCTTCAATCTGTTGTATGGCCGTGACTCGGAGAACCCTCGCAAGCAGGCTTTCACGACTATCCCTGCGAACAGCAAGGCCACCGACTTTCGATGGATCCATCTACCTGCGAATAACATGGCTTGGGTTGAGGCTCTCCTGACCAAGAACTTCATCGAAGAGGGCGCCCATGATGTCGAGAGTTTCAAGGGCCTGGAGAGGTCTTTCCGCTACCAGCATCGCGGCCAGCGCACCCACTCGCATTTCATGCGTCCGCTGTGTCAGAGCTCACCGCGCGTGCCGAGGCCGATTTTGCGACAGGAAGAGAGCTACAGCGAGAAGACCGACGAGGAAAAGCCTCCGCAGATTGTCATTAACAACAACTACACTAGCAACAGCCACACCCCCACCCGCGGAGGCGAGGACACCCCAAAGTCCAAAAAGCAGAAGAATCAGGGGACGAAGTTCGAGCGCGTGGACTCGTACTCCCAAGACGATGGCGGAAATAGCTCCCAGGGAAAGAAAAGCAAGGGCCCAACCAAGAAAGGCAAGTCGGGGCCAACAGCTCCAAAGACCCGTCAAGACGACAAGCAGCGCGCGCCGCTGTCACTGTGTCGCGATCAGCCCAGCTGCAACGTGTGCATGTTCATGCCGTACCTCCACTTCGAGACGGCAGAACGCCGCGAGAAAATGCAGGAGGCCATCCAGCGCGCCGAGACGTTGCACGCACCGCCCCAGGGCATCACCCGGTCCCCGACACGGGACGAGATGCTTCTGCGGGCACATCTCGCGTCCTCGACGACATCGTTGCATATTCGCCGCACGCTTGACCAATTCTTCTATCCCAACATCGACACGCAGACGCGCGACCGTGACCAGGTCGTGTATCGGTACCAGACAAAAGGCCAGGGCCGCGGACGGTATGCAACCGAGCCGAAGATCTTCATGGTCGACCAGCTGTGGATGTGGATCATGGGCACGAACTTGATTGTGACGAGTTTCCCACAGCGGTGGGAGCAACCCAAGAACGACCCGCTTAACGTCCTAGACGGCATCATTGAGGACATCAACTCGAAAACCCGTGAGCCCGTGCGCTCCGTGTACGACCTCGCGATCATCATTACCAACCGCTGCTCGGGCGTGTTCGACCGCCACCGCATGGGCGACGAAGAATATCAGTTTCTCGACATGTTTGAGGCCTCCATCGGTATCGCGACGGACCGTGAGACGATGCTGTTCAACCGGTTCAACCGGGCGTCCGCGCAGGCGTCCGACTGGCTCAAAAACCATCGCAAGCTGAGTCGGTTCAAACAAGATCAAACCGATGGCGACAAGCCGCATGCGCAGTTCATGATGCTCCAGGAAGACGGTGCTATCATCACCGCGGCCGACGACGAAGAGCCCCTCTTCGTTGACAACCTCCTTGACATCGGCCAGGAAACCGACCTCCTCTCCGAAGCGAAGGATATCCGGGACGAGCTCGGGATGATCCGCACGGTTCTGGAACACCAGCAGCACGTCCTGGACGACTTTTACGGGGCCATCTGCGAGATCTACCACGGACAGCAGCGGTCGCAATACGAGGTTAAGAAACGGTTCAAGGAGCAGCAGCGCACGATCGACATGCACCTCAAGGATATTAGTCGCATGGATCACCAAGCAGAACGCATCTACTCTTCCATCACGGACCTCCTTGACCTCAAACAGAAACACGCCAACGCCTTCGAAGCCCGCTTCGCCCGCGACCAGGCCGCTGGCACCACTCGCCAGGGCAAGATCATCATGGTCTTTACCATTGTCACCATCATCTTCCTCCCGCTGTCTTTTATCACCTCCATCTTCACCATTAACATTGCTGAATTCCCGCGCAATGCTGACGGCAGCGAACACCTGCATCTGTCCTACGTTGCCAAGTATACCTTTGGCATTGGGTTTGCCATTTCTATCCCCCTGATTCTGCTGGCGCTGTCGGTCGATGATATCGGCGATGTGTGTCTCGAGGGCGCGCGACGTATGCGCCGCTGGTTGTCGCGGCGGAGGAGTTCCTCGATGAGCTATTCGGATACAGCGACTGTGGATCGGCCTGTTACGGCGCGGGAAATGAAGAAGATTCTCAGCGGGCGAGGGAGCTATGAGTCGGATCTTCCGAGTGTGTTGCCTGTATCGACGCGAGATACGGGCCGGTCGAGGCGGAAGAATATGTTTGTTCGCGAGGACGTTTGACGATTTACGAAGTATACGATTAATAGTTTGATCTTAGCGCCTAGAAAAATGAGGTTTTCATACGCATAAGGCGAGCACATACATCCTTCTGTTACCCTCTGCTAGTCACATGATATGGTAGACACGGTTAACCCCTCGCGTCTCTGGCATTTTGTATAATCTTCCGCTTTACCCAGTCCGAAATGCGCCGCTTTGAAAGAATCTACGACGTGGTCGAGCCAGTGGAAGAGTATCGCCGCGGAGGATACCACCCCGTCCATCTTGACGACGTATTCCAGCAGAGATACACGGTGATTGGGAAGCTCGCATACGGCCAGTATACGACCGTCTGGCTTGCCGTGGACGCAGGATCGTGAGTATTCTCGCAGATACGCAGACAACCACTAATGCCACTTGAAGAAACCAGCGGCAAGTTGCGCTAAAGATACTCAAGGCAGAGGTCTCCAAGAACAACCATGAACTGGCCATGCTTCTGCGAGTATCGGCTTCTCGCTGGGACCACCCTGGAAAGACCAATATTGTTGCATTGCTCGATCATTTCTATCATACAGGCCCGAATGGCACCCACCTGTGTCTGGTGTTTCCTGTGATGGTGTCGGACGGGCAGGCAATGACCGCCACTGGTGTACCGCACTGCGCGGGCTATGTGCGGACTGTTTCTCAACAGATTCTGCTCGGTCTTGACTTTCTTCATCAGTCAGGCATTGTTAATTGTGGTAAGCACTGCCTCCGCAAGTCAAATACCATGCGTTGGCGTTGACCGAACGCAGATCTACAGCCCGCAAATATCATGGTCTCGATGGCAGGGGATACACGCGAGGACTTTCTACAGCCTCCTGAATTCAGCCCCGTAAAGTGGCTGGAAGGTGTAACGCAAGATGACAGTGCGCCCCGATCATGCAGATTTTACTAAACTTGTGGTCAGAATTGGGGACCTGGGAGGAGGTAAGAAGATACACGATGTCTCCTTGTGCTCTCTGGCAGCTGACAGGTGCTCCCAGCGCAATGGGCGCAACAATGCGACCAGCAGCCCGTAACACCAATCTCCCTGCGCGCCCCTGAGCTGATTCACAGAGAAAAATGGGATGTTAGTATCGATATCTGGCGTTTGGGTTGTCTGGTATGTGGAATTCGGTCCTTGCCGAAAATAGCTCCATCCTCTGACTGACCAAAGATATTTCAACTTGCGACAAACGAGCCACTGTTCCCTCTGGATGTGTTTGGCCCTACGCGGGAGAAGATTGACAAGGAGCATGACTCCCTGATCGGCCAGCGGTTTTGCGTTGATGGGCAGAGGGACCAGAAGTTTGCTGCGTATCTAAAGGAAAGGCTTCCGGATGATTTTGGTGCTGAAAACGCACGCAGCCTTGCATCTTCCTTGTTGCTTATGCTGCAGGTCAGCCTGGAAAGATGACTGTCTGCGAAGGATCTACTCAGGGCCCCTTTTCTAGTGGGCAAACAGAAGCCTCAAATGGAAGGGTGAAATTTTTAAGAATACAAGGTCATTCATTCTTCTAATACTTGGGTCCATTATTCGATCAGCCATAACCTTGAACTTCTAGGCTATTCTGGAATACGACGTGGCTTCAATGGTTTAATCAATACACCGCCATAGTGCACCGTGGCGGTTTTGACTCATTTCTGGGATTTTTGGCGTATTGTCAATACCTTAAGAGTGAAGTCCGGGGGCCCTGCCGTGTCTCGGATGGGGTGTCAGAGATATAGACCTCTCATCATTTGAACAATTTCGATGTTGCTTCATTGGATTTGTTCGAAGCCAGACGACTTTTGAAATTGACTCGAAATTATGGACTACATACGTCCATACCAAGTCCATCGATGCAACTACGGAAGTGACACTGTGTAACCCAGTTCGCTGACTGGCCCACAAAGAATAGGAGGAGATGCTCTATGCCAACGAACCACATAGCAGATGCAAAAGGACTTGGACACACCAATCCAATCGATGCCACTGCGACTGATCCGAAATGAGCATCGACATACTGCTCGACGAGAGTTTAAATCTTCTGATCGAATCACCGATGCTGCCCGCCTTGAGCTGAGTTTTTCGTGTCCATGTGCGGCGTCACCCTTGACTCCTAAGGGCCAAGCAAGCCAAATGGCCAGTCCATGAACCAGACTAATCAGCGAGCAGGTCGAGATTGCCTCGCCAGGGATCCATGCTCGACGGGTAACTAAATCCTGCGGAATACTCCGTAGCCCGGCCCTAGGCGAGCATTGGCGTCTCCACCAGCAGTGGTTCGAGTCAAGACCCCCGTCAATGGGACGTTGTTGGGTCCGCCGGCCAGCGCACGAACTGGGATGTGCGCCATTTCCTCCTCGAATATACTTTTGGGGCGGTGTTATCCCTGCAGGCGTCTTGCGTGGATGAACGTGCGAGGTACGACACTGGAGGAAGAATCATGTAACCCTGCAGTCCCTACCCATTGGACTGGATGCCGGTTACACTTTCAGCTATTGAGTCTCGTGAAGATTATGCGGTTGAGGGCTGCCGAAAATTAACCTGGTTCATTCAGACACCCTGTAATCAGACGCTGGTTGCCGCCATGTTAGAGGTGGACGACCAGAGGGTGCTGACATGCAAGCCACAGCCACCTGCCGTAGTAACACGAGAGTCAGTCGCTCTTTAAACCAGAAGGCATCCTATTTCACCATTTGAGCTTGATTGTGCCCGTAGATGGAATGCAATGGGTCGCTTTGCGCCGGACAGTTGGACGCCCGCGGTCAATGTCACCACTTGGTTCCTGATGGTGACGGCCATCCTTAGCGTGCTGACTCGGCTGGGGACCAAGTATCGGATTTTTCGAAAATGGACGGTGGACGACTTCCTCAGTATTGCTTCTTTGGTAGGATGTCCTGCGGGAATATGAGTCTGTTGAACCTGTGTACTGATCGCATTTAGGTGTTCTGCGTCGCACAGTCGATCGCTGTTTCGATGGCCACTGCTAATGGATACGGCGAGCATTATGGGAAGCTGACCGATGCGCAGATTGAGGGTGTTATGAAGGTACTCGATTCTTCAGCTTTGCAATGAACCTAAGATCTACTGACAGCATGCAGTCGCAGTACTCGGCCAACCTCTTGTTCATCGCCAGCATGTGTTTCTCCAAACTCGCCCTCACCAGATTCGTCCACGGACTCACCCCTTCGACGTCGGATCGCCGCATCGCTGTCGGCTTGGAAGTCTTTATCGTCCTCTGGGCTGTAGCTGGGACCATCGTATCGGCATTCCAGTGCAAACCGCCAAACACATGGGACTATCTACACGGGCAGTGCTTCGACCTTGTGCGCACACCGACACATGATGGGACCTACAACGTGCTAACAGAAGACAGGAAGCATGGTGGAACGCCCTCGGGGCGACCAACATCTTATCAGAAGCAGGCATCATCGCGCAGGCCGTCCTAGTCATCGGCAGAATCCAAACCAACATCCGGAAGAAGGCCGTCCTTGCCAGCGTCTTTGCCATTCGCATCTTGTGAGTACCCGTGTCCAGTGGTACCCAAAAACAAACTGCTGACCATCCAGCGTGATCATCGCAATTCTCTGCCAGCTCGTCTACGCCCGGAAAACCGCACACGCTACAAACCCGACATCAGATACCTGGCCCGTGGCCGTCTCGACAGAGCTGGCGCAGTGCCTGAGCGTGGTCACTGCCTGCTCGCCGCAGTTCAAACCCTTCCTGGACAGCCTGCGGTCGACAGGCATGCGCGTGGACGGCATGAGTCGGTACAACAAGTCCTACGGCTACGGCTACGGGTCGCATTCGGCGTCGCGGGTGCGCACTACGACCGCCAACACGCGCAGTCGACGCCCCAGCGATGCCAACGAGCTGATGCCGATTCCGCTCAAGGAGACGCAGGCGCAGGCGCAGACGCATCAGGCGACGGTGACGACTATGGGCGCGCCGCGGGACTGGGATGCTGAGAGCCAGTCCAGCCAGACGAGGATTATTCGGGAGGTGCGCACGTTTACGGTGACGGAGGTGCGGGATTCTAAGGTGTTTCATGGATGATGGGTGTATAGATACGAAACGAAGCGTAGTGTTTTCGTGTACATAGGTACTCTATAATGTCTAGACCTGGTTGTATGGAAGCGCATATGAGTAATGACCACTTGGTTCGCTTTCAGTGTTTCTCAGGAGGATAATCGCAATCTGTTCAAACACCCCAAGTACTGTACACTCCAAAGCTAGCATAGATACGTGGAGAAGGCTAGGCTTGGCCGACCAGGATCTCCCCCTAGTTAATCCCCTAGTTGATCCTGGATCGAGCCTATGATTTTAGTGCTGCAACCTCAGCGCCGAGACGGATCGAGAGTCTCCGCCGACGAGCTGGAATTCTCCGGCCATTTCTCTGGGCCAATACTATGCCAAAGACCTCTAGTTCAATTGGTGTCGTGCTAGTCGTGCTATTCTGATACCCTGTGGCCACTGCGACGGGTAAATGGGATGCGACCATGGCGGCGGCCAGACCCGCGCCAACAGGCCGTGATGCAGACTAATTATGTTTTAATTTCTAAAAGATTGCTGGCCGATGCCGACGCTCGTGTCTGCTTTGCGCTGTACGCTTCACGCTGTATGGCATGTGCTTAGCAAAGACTTTCGCATGCCTGCATGTCATGGTGGCTGCAGTCGTGTAACCCTACCCCGTCCCCCTCGTTGACTTCGAACTTCTCGACTTTTTTTTTTCTTTTCCACTTCTCCAGCACCTCTTCTGTCGATTGTCTTGTATATTATTGTCTTTCGTTTCGTTTCGTTTGTTTAGGCACCATGGCCTCCCAGCATGAACTCAAGTACATGTCGCCGGGCAGTCCCCACGAGGTGGAGGGCCGCCCGTCCAGCAAGGAGATGGACGATATCAACCTGGTGCGCATGGGGAAGCGGCCGGTGTTGAAGGTATACTGCGCCCCGTCTATGCTCGACGCCAGCTGACAGTGTAGCGCAATTTCGGATTGATGTCTATGCTCGGGTTTAGCTGCACGATCCTCATCACCTGGGAGGGAATTGTCGTGTACGTGGTGTGTCCGCAAATTGCGCAAGCTGTGCTAACTGATGCAGACTGTTTTTGCAGGCATTCCAAAAGTATGGACACCTTTATGCTGGTGGATATTTGCGATACTGACTGCTCCAGTGGCGGTCCCGCCG
This sequence comes from Aspergillus aff. floccosus IMV 01167, assembly GCA_001931935.1. Lineage (NCBI taxonomy): Eukaryota > Fungi > Ascomycota > Eurotiomycetes > Eurotiales > Aspergillaceae > Aspergillus > Aspergillus aff. floccosus IMV 01167. The sequence goes on from MSJE01000006.1 coordinate 82,107, forward strand.
GCGCGGTCTACGGCTTTATCTTCGTCTGGGCTGGGGTGGCAGCAACATTCGTGGTTCTTTCAGAGTTAGCCTCGATGTAAGTCTCTCCGAGACATAAAGGGGATGCCATTGACTGTTGTAGGGCTCCAACCAGCGGAGGCCAGTACCACTGGTGCTCGATGCTCGCCCCGGCGTCGTTCATGAAACTCTTCAGCTACCTGACTGGTACACCCCCCAACCAACTTACCACTCCCAGCACCTTACTGACGAAGCATAGGATGGTTGACGGTGATCGGCTGGCAAGCCACCTTTGCGACATCGTGTTTCCTCTCCGGCACGCTGGTCCAGGGCCTCATCGTCCTCTGCAACGCCGACTACGTCCCGGAGTCGTGGCACGGCACGCTGCTCTTCTGGGCGGTGGCCGTCTTCTCCATCGCCATCAACAGCGTCGGAGGCAAGCTGCTCCCGCGCTTCGAGGGCCTGATTCTCGTCCTGCACATCCTGGGCTTTTTCGCCATCCTCATCCCGCTCGTGTACATGGCGGACCATGGCAACGCGCGCGAGATCTTCACCACCTTCTACAACATGGGCGAGTGGCCGACGCAGGGGCTGTCGTTCTTCATCGGGTTAGTAGGGTGTGTGTTTGCCTTTGCGGGCGGTGATGCCGCCGTTCATGTATGTCTCCTTCCTGTACTCTCACACGACAGTCCAGGCGACGACACTGACACATATAGATGTCGGAGGAAATCACCAACGCCCCCGTGGCCGTTCCCCGGTCCATCATGCTAAGCGTCCTCATCAACGGCAGTCTCGGCTTCGGCATGCTCATCGCCACGCTGTTCTGTCTCGGCGACATCGAAAAGGCCCTCGAGTCGCCCACCGGCTACCCCTTCATGCAGATCTACCTGCAAGCCACGGGCTCCGTCCCCGGTACGGCCGTCATGTGCTCCATCATTACGACCATGGGCATGTGTACGTCCGTTGGCATGCTGGCGACCACATCGCGCCAGCTGTGGTCGTTTGCGCGCGACCGCGGCGTGCCGCTGTGGCGGGTCTGGAGCAAGGTACGCCAAGCCCCTCCCTCGTCGCATTCTGTATACTAAACAGAACAGGTCACGACCCGCACGGCTGTCCCTCTGTACTCGGTCATCCTGACGACGGTCATCGCCTGCCTCCTGGCGCTGATCAATATCGGCTCCGCGGTGGCCTTCAACGCCCTTGTCTCCATGTCCATCTCCGGTCTGTACCTGTCGTACGTGATGGTCGCTGTGCTGCTGCTCTACCGGCGCTGTACCGGCGGCATCAGCTCGTCCAAGAGCGCCGCGGCCGCCGACGAGATCGTCAACACGGCCGGCGCGCGTCTCGTCTGGGGCCCATTCCATCTGCCCGGCGTCTGGGGAATCCTGGTCAACAGCTTCGCTATCGTGTACATGCTCATCGCGGTGTTCTTCAGCTTCTGGCCGCCCATGCGGGCCGTCACCCCGTCGACGTTCAACTTTAGTGTTGTGGGGACGGTGACGGTGATTGTGTTCAGCCTGGTGTATTATTTTGTGCGTGCTAGGAGGGTGTATTCGGGGCCGATTGTGGAGATTCATTAGTCTGCCTGCTGCATCTCTGCATTACCCCGGCAGTGGACGTCTGGTATAGTGTAATATTCTAAAGCTCGTGTTGTACAGGTTATAGAGAAAATCAGACAGAGCACATCCCTATCGACTCCTGTCGACTCCTATCGACATCGTATCACATGGGCCGAGTTACGCCTGTCGCATCGAGTCAGCCTGATGCAGGAGCATCCGCAAACATCCGCAGTCATCATCCCGAGCAGTCTCGAAACAGTCTTCGTGATCCATATCTCAAACGAAGCTGTGTCCACATGTGCACCCGAAGCCTCCGGGATAGGTTCGGGGAGTCTCGGAGTCGGGCAGGCTGGCTTCCGTTCCGTGAACTCCCAACAATGGTCTCCGAGGTGGATCGTGGATCAACGTGAGTCAGGCTCGGTGAGAGGATTCTGAATACAGGAGAATGAAAGAGGCTGAATGAGATCCCGATGTCCTGTGATAGTGAAGGACCCGAGTTCATCCACCGCCTGACGGATTCGACAAGATGAGGTCATGATGTGTTCAGTACCGGCCTTTAATAGCTGCACGCCCCAAACCGTAACCACCTATACAAATTCACATATAATTCTAAACAGCTTACCGAATCAATACTGTAGCAATGAGACCGAGGTCGATAGGGCGCGCAGCCGCATACCTGCGTCGGCCACCACCCACTCTCTTCTGTGGCAGCCATGTCTCCAAACGAACGCTGGCAACCCAGATCCAGCACTCGGCAGCCTTCGCAGAGCCAGACCACGGTAAAGAACGCGTGGTGATTCTCGGCTCCGGCTGGGGCGGGTACACGCTCTCGCGAAAGCTGTCTCCGAAATCGTTCAAACCGCTCATCATCTCGCCGCGCTCCTACTTTGTCTTCACGCCGCTGCTGACTGAGGCCGCCAGCGGGTCGCTGGACTTTTCGAACATTGTGGAACCGGTGCGCGATCCGCACGCGCAGGTAGACTTTATCCAGGCGGCGGCGCGGGCGGTCGACTTCCACAAGAAGACGGTCCTGTGCGAAGCGACCGTGGTCAAAAGCGGGGTGACGGAGACGCCGCGAACGCCGGGCGAAGAGCGCACGACGGATGAGGGCCCCGAGACGAGGGGGTCACGGCCCATGGCGCGGACGCGGCGCTGGGAGCAGGGCGAGACGTTCGAAGTGCCGTACGACAAGCTCGTGATCGCGGTTGGTGCAGTGAGCAAGACGTTCGACACACCAGGCGTCCGACAGAATGCAATGTTCTTCAAAGACATCGGCGACGCGCGCCGGGTGAAGCGGCGGGTGCGCGAGTGCTTCGAGCTGGCGGTGCTGCCGACGACAACCCCGGCGATGCGACAGTGGCTGCTGCATTTTGCGATCGTGGGCGCGGGCCCGACGGGCACGGAGCTGGCGGCGTCTCTGCGCGATTTCATCACCAAGGACCTGATCGCGCTATATCCGGGGCTGGCGGGGGTGCCGCGCATCTCGCTGTACGACGTGGCGCCCAAGGTGCTGTCGATGTTTGACGAGTCGCTGTCGCGGTATGCGATGGAGACGATGCGCAAGGAGGGTATCGATATCAAGACCTCGCACCATGTCGAGGGCCTGCGCTGGGGCGCACCGGACGCGGCGCCGCCGTACGACATGGACCCGAAGCGGTGTCTGACGCTTACGACGGCCGAGGAAGGGCCGGTCGGGGTGGGCATGTGCGTGTGGGCGACGGGCAACGCGATGAACAAGTTCGTCGCCGACGCGCTGCGGCAGGTCGCGCCTTTTCCGACAGCGTCGGCGGTGATGAAAGACGGCAGCGCGCCGTCGGACGATGCGGCCGACGCGTCCTGGCACGTCAAGAAGGCACCCAAGGGGGGTGCGCTGCTGGTGGACGGGCACATGCGCGTGCAGCTGGAGAGCGCAGACGGACAGACAGCGGTGCTGCAGGACGTGTATGCGCTGGGTGACAATGCGATGCTGGAGACAGGGGCCCCGCCGGCGACAGCGCAGGCGACGTCGCAGGAGGCCAAATGGCTAGCAACGCGGCTCAATCATGGCGATCTGGAGACATCGCGGCCGTTCTCCTTCCACAACATGGGCACGATGGCGTACATTGGTGATGCGCGCGCGCTGATGCAGTTCCCGCAGGAGCAGGGCAGCGGGCGCAAGGTGCTGCCAGGACATCTGACGGGGCGCATGGCGTGGATTGTGTGGAACTCGGCGTATCTGACGATGAGCATCAGCTGGCGGAATAAGTTGCGAGTGGGATTCCGGTGGCTGTTGAACAATCTGTTTGGGCGGGATGTGTCGAGGTATTGATCGATCGAGAGAGAACTTCAGTATGGTTGGAGATGGACTCGTGTATAGCCCAGAAAGGAAAGTCTAGCCAGGGATGCTGTGTACAGTTAGTTAGTCAGTCCTGTTCAGTTTCATCATTAGGTAAATCAATAGTAAACTCTGGCGGACTTTTGTCCGCTCCGGCATTACATAAGGACCATCCACGGATCTATATCTATCTTACCGTGTCTGCCTGGAGTCATTCTGCTGAGGTGTCTTTCACGATTCCCCATTATTGAATTGATCAAAACTGCACCTACTGGCAGTGGTACACAATGAGCCCCCGTTACTTCTATCCTCCCGGCTTCGCCCGGCACATCGCCACCATCCTGGGCTTCCCATCCAAGCCCTCCATCGCAGCCGAGTACTATGAAATCGCTTGCAAAGACATTGCCAACTTGGCTGCCGCTATCTCTGGCTTCGAGCCAGTCCGTCTGTATGCGCAACCTGGCGATGCAGCCAAAGCGCAAGCGACTGTGGACCAGGCCGTGAAAGAAGCGTCGGGCAAGACATCCAACATCACCGTCATCCCGCTGCCCACCAACCATCTCTGGGTGCGGGATACGGGCCCCGTGTATGTCCGCGGGACCGACGACGCCGACCGGAAGCGCCGGTTTGCGATCGATTTTGGCTTTATCGAATGGGGCCGGAAAGATGAAATCAGCGACCATCATAGCGCCGCCGACGGCCTGCAATGGCCGATCATGGACCGCGCGCAGCTGCAGGAGAATACCGACTTTGCAAAGCGTGTGATTGAGTCGGATACATCGCCTGAGCCGGTGACGCGCGTGGAGCCGAAGATTTGCCTTGAAGGCGGTGCTCTCGTCGTCGACGGCGAGGGCACGCTCTTAGCCACGGAGAGCAGCATCCTCAACGACAACCGCAATCCCGGTCTCTCGCGGGAGGAGATTGAAGCGGAACTCCGTCGGTTGCTGGGCGTCGAGAAGATCGTCTGGTTTCCGGGTAACAAGGGCCTCGATGTGACGGATGTGCATGTCGACGCCGAGGCCAACTTCATTCGACCAGGCGTGGTGGTCCTCTCACGGCCGCATCCGAGTGCGCCCCAGGCATGGTGGAAGGTTCACGACGAGATCCGAGAGATCCTGGAGCAGTCGACCGATGCAAAGGGGCGGCGCTTTGAGGTGCACATCGTGGACGAGCCCGACCCGACGTGCCTGGGTGAGATGTCTTATGACGATGTGACGACAAACTATGTGAACTTCTACTTTGTCAATGGGGGGCTGATTCTTCCCCAGTTTGGAGATGCGCAGCGCGATCGCGAGGCCGTGGAATTGTGCCAGAGACTGTGTCCGGAGCGTGTCGTTCGACCGGTGCATGTGCGGGCGCTGGCTTTGGCGGGAGGAGTCATTCACTGCTCGACGCAGCCTGTGATTGCGGTGGATGAGTAGTGGCTGTCTCCAGTAGGTACTGTATATAGAAATCAGATAGTCTCCTAGTCCTATAGTTGTATATAGAACATCTCCAATCTACTCCAACAACAATGCGGGGAAATAACCTCGGCTGTGGACTGCCGACTACAAATGCTCAAAATCCGCCTCCCGCTTCTTTTCTGTACTTCATCTCACCATATCATGTCCTACCAGTCGATTGCTCAGCGAAAACAGGCGCAGTTGGATGCGCGCATCCCGACCGAATGGAAGCTCCCAGCTTCTGCCATTCCTCCCGGAATGCTCTCTGCCGCCGAGTCCATCACCGAGACTAAGCGATACCAGCGGGTGAACGTCATGAACATCCCTCGCACCTGCGGCCTGCTCTCCGCCCGTGAGTTGGACATTACAGAGAAATACGATGTCCACGGACTGCTACAGTCAATTGCGGAGAGGAAGTTCTCCTCGGAGGAGGTAGTGCAGTCGTTTTGCAAGGTACCACGCTTCCTCGGTGAAATGCCCTCAACAGCACGCTGACCCGTCTAGCGAGCTGCGATCGCGCAGCAACTCACCCGCTGCTTGACGGAGCCACTCTTCGACCGCGCCATCCAGCGCGCAAAGTTCCTGGACCAACATCTCCAGCAGGCCGGGACCCCCGTCGGTCCTCTCCACGGCCTCCCCGTCACCGTCAAGGATAGCTTCAACATCAAGGGCGTCGACTCGACGACCGGTCTGGCCGCCCTGGCCTTCCAGCCCGCCACCACCAACTCCCCTCTCGTCGACCTCCTCGAGTCCCTCGGCGCCGTCATCATCGCCAAGACCAACATTCCGCAGACCATGGGCGCCCTGGACAGCTGCAACCACCTCTTCGGGCGCACGCTCAATCCGCTCAACCGCCAGCTGTCCGCGGGCGGCAGCACCGGCGGCGAGGGCGCGTTGCTCGCCTTTCGCGGGTCCATGGTGGGTTTCGGCACGGACATCGGTGGCAGCATTCGCATCCCAGCCATGTGCCAGGGCATCTACGGGTTCAAGCCCAGCGTCGGCCGCGTGCCGTTCGGCGGCCAGGATGCCGGCCATGCGCCGGGTAAGTCGCGCATCGCGCTGCAGGCCGTCGCGGGCCCGCTGGCCCGCTCTGTCGCAGACCTCGGCGCCGTCATGGCGGAGATCGTGCCTCGCGCCGAGCGCTTCGCGGAAGACTGCATCCCCGGCCACTGGGAGGGTAGCTTCCCCACTGAGCCGTCGCGCAGCGTCATCACCATCGGCGTGCTGCGGTCGGACGGGCTCGTCGAGCCGCTCCCGCCCATTGCACGCGTGCTGGACGAGGTCGCAAACATCCTGCGCCAGACCCCCGGCGTCGAGGTCGTCGAGATCCCCGTGCCTGCTGGTCTGGCCAAGTGCCAGGCGGTCGCGGGCCGTTTAATGGGCGCCGACGGTGGAAACGCCATGATGGATCTCATCGAGTCCACGGGCGAGCCGTTGATCCCCTGGTTGCAGGGGCGCACGAAGCGCGGCCGCGAGCTGACCGTCTCGCAGCTGGGCCAACTGCAAGCGCAGCGGTCGCAGCTTGAGCGGGAGATGCTGAAGATGTGGACGGCCGAGGGCGGGCGTCGCGTCGATGCCATCATCCACCCGCTGGCGCCGCATCCGGTGCCGGAGCTCGATCGGTACAATGCCGTCGGGTATACGTCGAGCTTTGTGCTGTTGGATTATCCGGCGGGAGCTGTTCCTGTGCGGGCGTTTAAAGAGTCGGACTTGGAGCTGGGCAAGGAGATGGCGGCGCCGGTGATTGGAACCTGGGATAAGGCCAATCGGCAGTTGTGTATGTTCCCCTTCCGTGCTACAGGGACGAATACATGCTAACGTGACTAGGGGACGAGAAAACGGTCGACCGTCGGGTGTACCTAAACTCACCGCTGAGTATCCAGGTGGTGACTCCGAGACAGCACGACTACGACCTCTTCCGGGCGATGGAGGTCATCGATCGGGCGATTCAAACGCACGAGAACGCGAAGCAGGCTAGCCCGAAGCTGTAGAGTCAAGCATAGCCGTAAATAGGACCTTATATGGAGCTATGCCAAAAGAATTACATTCAATAAACCACAATGTTGAGTATGTACATGCTGGCCACGTATGTGCATACCTTATGCTCCATAGGGCTCTATCAAACTCTCCTCCTGGCTTCTAGTTTATAATCTCCCCTTCAAATGAGCACCCCCGTCCGTCGTAATAACCGCACCGTTCAAATGGCTAGCAGCGCGGCTGGACAGGAACACCACCAGACCTGCGATATCTTCCGGACGCCCGAGCCGCTTATTCGGCGAGTTTTCCTCCAGCTGCTTCAGACCCCCTTGCAGACCGATGAGGCCGTTGGCCATCTTGGACGGGTAGAATCCAGGGGCGATAGCATTGCAGAGAATATGGCGGGGACCCAGCTCAACAGCCAGGTTCTTGGTCAAATGGATGACGGCGGCCTTGCTCGCCGAGTATGAAAAGGTAGCGTTGTTCCCCAGACTACCCAGGCCAATACCCGCGACGGAGCCGGTCACCAGAACGCGCGAGGGTTCCTCGAGCGTTGCTTTCACGGTGAGGAGCGGGGAAAACCTTTCACGTCTGTTAATTAAACAGCCAATCGACCTCCGGAAGTGACAACATACTTCTGCACCAGATAGAACACACTCTTCACGTTCAAATCCATCACCTTGGAGAACATCTTCTCAGGGTACGTATCGAACTTCTCACCCCAGGTCGCGCCGGCGTTGGCGAAGAGAATGTCGACGTGGTCGGTCGTCTTTTTCACCTCCTCGACGAGGCGGTCGAGGTCTTCCATGCGCGCGTTGTCGGCGGGCACTGAGATGGCCTTTGCGCCGGGGCGCTTGTTGGGCAGGGCATTGAGGGCGGCGACGGCCTCTTCGCAGGCCTCGGCTTTGCGCGAGGTGATGTAGACCTTGGAGCAGCCGGCCTGGAGCAGACTGTTTCAATTAGAAGGTGCTGGGCTTTTTGGTGTGGATGATCATGACGTACCCGCTGGCGGCGTGGAGACCGAGACCGCGGGAGCCACCGGTCACGACGGCTACTTTGCCGTCGAGGGAGAAGATGGAGTCGAAGTTGTTTAGGGTAACTTGGTCCTGGGCTGACATGATGAATTGTATGGAGAAGAGGAAGGGGAAGGATAGAGGGTGAAAGGGGCAGAAGAAGTGTTTATTTGTTGGCGACTGATAGTGATGATGTATACAAACGGGATCAGCCGAGGCTGTTTGTAAACCCCGCCCGGTTATCATTTCCATTTTATCCATCTTTAGTCAGGCAAGTTATGCCGGATGATTACTACTCCATCGTAAATATGAAATGCATCATGAGCTTGCTTCAATTGTCCAAGGTACCTACCTACCTATGTGCAACAGGCAGCGGCATGTCCGGAACATCCCACTATACTTCAATGCGCCCATTGCCTAGCGCTTATCCGCAGTGGCTGCGGCCAACGAACCATTCTCACCCATTCAACAAGCTACGTGTATAGGCACACTGCATAACGACCGGGATCATCCACCGTTCGCCAATTCTCACCCGAAAGAGTGGCCATGTCAGCTGAACGGTTCATGCATGTCCCATTTGCCCATGCTCCATGTTTCTTCTGCAGAGCCTGTAGTGTGCTTGCCTCGCAGATCCAGTTCATACCAAGCTGCCAGCAATCTCCGCTAGTTAGCTCATGGCTGCCTTGTCCACGACATTACTAAAGCATCCGGAAACACATCCATGCCTCCAGCTCCTATCCTGGTCGACAATGGCTGAGCGAAGAGGCTGGCTGAGAATCCTTGCTTTTTTCTGGCGCTGGCCATCCACACCAATCGAGTTTGTTGCAAACACGACTGCAGGGTTGGATGCAAATGGAATAGTTGGGCACGGTGGCAGCTCTCCGCATCTTGGAGGACGGTCCTCGTCGCATCCAGGCCCTTTCGCCAGCATGGCCGTCGCACGCTGCCCCCGTACGACCAATTTGGGATGCAAGCCACCTCGAGGACTGTCCAGTCAAAATCCATCGGAGACGCCGTCAGTGTTACCTGGTTGAGGAGATGTACTTGGCCGGCGACAAGATGTACGAGCATATGATATGTGTTAGGCATTCGACAGACTGAGACAGAGGGTTAAATACTGCCTACGACCTGGCATAGACGTTCCAGTCTGAGTTGCAGCCGGTACTGCTCTTTCTTTGTCACCTAATTTCTAGTATCGTTTTTTTCTTTCTTGTATACAAACCTTGCACCACTATAATCATGCAACCGGACGTTGTCGAGAACGGCCACGAGGCCAATGGGAATGGGATTGTCGTCCAGAAGAGACCTACACTGGCCAGTACACCATCGATGGTGACTCGAACGCGGTCCAGCATGTCGACCATGGCGTCCTCTTTCTCGACCATCCGCTCGCTGGCCTTTCAAGACATCGGTGATCGGCTCTTCAAGTATGGCTCGCCTTTGGAAATTTCTGATAGCGATGCCCTCGACACATTTGACACGGTGGAAGAAGCCCTCGATGCTATCGCAGCAGAGCGCCTACGCCATATGCCTCATGATGGTAGTATGCTCGATAGGATCTTCAAGTGGGCGACACATGTCGTCGGTCACATCAATGAACTCTCCAAGGCAGTCGAGCCATTCGTCCCGAATGCCGCTGATACAGCGAGGATGTGCTGGAGCAATTGTCTACTCCTTCTTCAGGTGTGTCTCACTTTTGTCAAATGCACTCACGATTTCTCATATAACTCTAGATCGGCTCTGATCAATCCACCGCCCTATGGAAACCCTTTCGCGTGTTCCAAGAACTCGTCCTTGAGCTGGCCCGCTTCATCAACCAGTCAGCTCTGATCACCTCGATTCCTGGCATCCAGGGAGAGATTGCCGGCGCATACATGGACCTGGTCGAACTAATCTCAGCTGTGGCCACGGACTACTACCGGAGTAGTCGCGGGTCCCTGATGATTAACGCCTCCGAATTCGATGTTCGATTCAGTCATCATGTCAAGGCGTTCTATACTCGGAAGACCAAGCTCACTGAGCTGATGTGGTCCACGACCTGCATCCTACAAAGCACAGATATCAAGAGCATCAGAGACTTTGTCTCCTTCCAGGATATCGCAGTTCCCGCTATCATTGCAAGTCGCCGCCCAGTCTACGCGGAATTTACATGTGACTGGTTTGCAAGCCATTTGTACCAGATGAGAGTGCGGAACAACGGACTTTCTGTGATCACTGGGGGTCCAGGGTCTGGTAAAACAGTCCTGTCTCAATGGATCATTGACCACTTGCAGACCGCCATCGATGATGAGGTGGATGTGATTTCATATCGCGTCTACGAAGATATTGCGCCCACGGCTTCGGGAATCGCCGTGGCCAAGGGTCTCCTGCTCCAGGTCCTGGATCGACAGATTGGAAACGAGCCTTTTCTGCAAGCCATTGACAAAACTATGCAGCTCTCCTCGAGCAATGCCTCTGCTCTTGAGATCGAAGAATCACTCTGGAGTGCGCTGCGCGTAGGAGTACAAGGCGCCAACCAGCTTGTGATAGTTGTTGATGGCATCAGCGGCGTTATGGATGATGCCGATATGGGGTCTAGGGTCCTGCAACAATTGAGTAGCTTGACCGTCCAGTCTCCGCATGTCAAAGCGATTGTTTTGTCTCGGCCGCTGAAGAAGTCCCTGCCGCAACGCACCTTCCAGTTCTCTCTCGAGCCGGCCCATGTCAAGAACGATATTCGCACGGTCATAATCGACAACATGAGCTCGACAGCACCTTTCAGCGGTCTCAAGCCTGACGAGCGTGTTTCTATCGCCGACGCCCTTATAAGCCGGTATGATAGCTCCTTTCTCTGGCCACAGTTGGTGCTCTATATCGCGAAGCAGCAGCGGACTCTTGGCGATCTTCTTTCTGTGGTGCAAACGGCGCCGACCACATTGAGCGAGATCATGGAGCAGGTTGTGTCGCTCCTCGACTTGAACGACTCTACCGCCCGGTCTAATCTGGCCTGGTTGTTAGCTGCGCAGCGGCCCCTCTTCGTCCACGAAGTCCGCGCGCTTCTGGAAACTGACACGAAGAAGATCGAACACGTGCATCGGGTTGGTCCTGTGCAAGAGGATATTCTCCACTCGTTGGGGTCCCTCGTCACCATCAAGGATGGAATCGTGAGCTTCAGACACTCCGTATATCGGTACTACCTGCTCGGCATGGCGGGCTCCGTCGCCGACTTTTCGAATGCTGGAAAGTTCCCCTTCCACATCAAGGAAGCGCATTATGACCTGGTTATCCGCTCGCTCGCTTATGTCAAATGCAACGTTCGCGACGAGGTAGAGGTGTCAGTGGCACCCCTGTCCGCGTCGACAATGGCTCACTTCTTCAAGAAGTATGACTTGCTTGAGTATGCCGCGCGCTACTGGACGTTCCATTTCCTGGCTTCCCCCATGGCGGAAGGAGAAGAGTACAAGCTGAGCTCGACCTTCAAACAATGCATATCGGACTCTGTTCTCATGGCTCTTCTGGAGAGGTCCTGCCTCCGGTCGCAGTACACTCTCCAGCAAGCAGAGCGCCTACAGGTGACTGCTTATAAAGCCCGCAAGTTGATCTTCGACACAAGCAGTCCAGCGCTTATACAAGCTCTTATCTTTGAGAGTCTTTTGGCTTCTAGTCTTCGACTGAAGGAAAGCCTGGAATATGCTTATGAGGTCTGGACAATGGGCAGAAAGACCTTTGGTCACAGCAACCTAGTGGTGAAGGCGTGCGCAGAGCTCTTTGTCCAGATCCTCGAGACCATCACTGAAGTAAACGAAACAGTCCTGGTCCACAAAGAACAGATCCTGCTCTACTTGGTTGACATGGCCAAGGAAGACCGCGGGTCTTCCCACGAGGTCACTATCAAGTATTCCCGGATGCTAGTCCAGCTCTACATCGACATCAAGCAGACAGAGAAGGCGACCCGTGTTTGCAAAGAGCTCTACGACATTACCGTGTCTCGATACGGGCAGTTTTCCTCCGAAACGGCCGAGATTGGGACTCTTCTCTTCGAGCAGTTGCATTACCTGTCGGAGTCAGAGACCGCCAAGGAAATCATCGAGACGAGCCACGAGTATACGATCAAAACTCTGGAGATCACAGACCAACGGCGTATCGACTACACGCTGTCGGTAGTGGAGGTGTACGAAAAACGAGGGGACATTACCAAGGCCGAAGCTGCATTTTTTGAGCTGTGGCAGGAGCTGTCCCGGGTCGAGTCCATCTCTGAAGATATCGTCCTGAAACAGATCAATATAGCGCTGGCCTACTCCGAGTTCCTTGTCCGGCACTCGTCGAGAGACGAGGCCGAGAACATTGTCACGACTATGTGGGCGTCCATCGAACGTCGTCAAGAGTTCAGGCTGGACCAGGTCGTGACATGGGCACAGAGAATCAGTACACATATGACCAAGATGCAGTGGTATTCGCTGGCTCAATCCACTCTGACCACGGTCCTGAAAAGATGTCAGACGTCAGAGGAGAGCTCGTATGCCGAAACCATTGCGGAATCTCTGATCGACTCGGTCCAGGAGATCACGGAAGAGACGACCGAGACCGAAACTGAGACGATTACCGTCGTTGCTAAGCGGAAGAAGATTGCGGTTGCCCGCGAGGCCTTCGAGTCTGTCATGTCATCCAAGAAAACCTCTAAAGAGGTCTCTGTGGCCACCATCAAGACAGCGGAAACGTTGGTATCCTCCTACGTGGAGGAGAAAGCGTGGAACGAGTCCATCCGTGTCAGCCAACGTCTTCTCGAGCGGCAGTGGAAGGGCATTGAGACCGGCAAGACTGTCATCACGCTCACCGAGGGCGTGAAGGAGACTGTTACAGTCGCTCTCAACTTGGCTACTTCTTACTTTGAGACGCTGCAGATCGAAAAGGCGACGCTTATCTACGAGAATGTCTTCCACTCACTGCTGCTCTCCGTAGATGTAGATCACGAGCTGGTGACGCATACCCTGAGAGCAGCGGTCGAATTTTACGAAAAGACCTACCAGTTTACTCGGGCGATCACCCTCTACTGGGACTACATCGCTGCGATCCAGGCCGTCCGTGGACAGGATGACCATCTCGTCATCGAGATCAGCTACACGCTTGCCGATCTGGCAGTGCGCTGTCACCAGGGTGAAGAAGCCGAAAAGGCGTATCGCCACATCTTTACCGTCTTCAACCACGACGGCGACCTACACCAGGATGGCATCGAAGCAGCTCACGGCCTTTGTAAGCTGTACATGGAGCAGCAACGATGGGAGGCGGCGCTGGATGTGTATGCGGTTCTGTGGGACGCTGTCACTAAGCATGCCAAAGAGCTGCAGCTCGAGGCCGAATACATCCAGGAGATTTACGAAAGCTATGGCTATCTTCTGGAGACGAAGCTGCATGTGGAAGCCACCATCATCCGCGATCTAGCTTATAACTATCGCGAGACGTGCATTGCCCTTTATGGCCATGAATCCATCATGACCTACAAGGCGACGGTGCGGCTTGCAGAGGTGAGCCGGACAATCGAACAGTATCGTGAGGAGTCAATCGAGATGTATGAGTCTGCGCTGCGATACCGCGAGGAGTATTCCGAGGAGGTCCTTACCTATGAGTCGACCGTGACCCGGGAGAAGACCACCAAGAAGAAGACGACGATCAAGGAGCATCTTGCCGAGATGTATTCCAAGAGCGAGAAGACCATTTCTCGGGCCAGCAATCTCTACATGGAGGAGTTCCGCGCAACGACGTCTCAGTACGGCTATGCTTCACAAGAGACTCTGACCTCGTTGGAGCAGGTGGTGCGATCCTACAAGAAGCAAAGCACGGTTGTCGAGGCCGTGAACATCCTGCAGACTGTTGTGACAAGCATCTTCGAGTCGGAGACAGACACTCAACGGTTGACCGAGTCTGCCCGTCGACTGGCGCGTCTGTACCTTGATGTTGACCAGAGGGATGTAGCGACAACCATCATCCAAAGTCTCCGCCGTCGTCTGGTTTACGAATCCAAGACGATCTCCCGGAAAGCGACCGTGTTTGTGGTTGCCTTTGAAGAAATCATCTCCGGTGGCTCATACGCCGCGATCATGGCCGATCTGGTGGCGGAAATGCATCTGTATGATGCATTCTTCACCGTGTCCAAGACGGCAAGGTTCATCCAAGCCTTCATCACCGGTGTCCGTCTCCTCGCGTTCCAGCAGAACAAGAACCAGATTGAGGAGTCGCAGAGGACGGGTGCAGAGCTCTTCAAGCTGTTTACGAGCCACTACACGATTTCGGACGATGCCACCCTCCGCTCCTTCTATGAACTCTGCATCTCGGAGGTTCTGCACGGCGACTACGAGACCAGCATTTCCAGTCGCACCGTCTCATCAGTGCATAAACATCTCGAAGAAGAGAACTTCCCGGCGGCGTACAGCCTAGCGACCTTGCTGCACCAGTTTATCCACCACGTGGACGGCTTCCGCCATCAGGCGGTCGTCAAGCAGGGTTTCAAGCTGTGCCAATACCTTCAGGGTCACGGAACGAAGCGTACACCGGACCTGAAACTGCAGGCGGCGATGCTCGCCCTGTCCAAGTCGATCCTGACCGACATTCTCCAGGTATACCGATCGCTGGGGGTCCGATTCGCGGAGCTGGACGTGACCGAGAGCAACGAGCTGGCAATCCTGCTGGGAGAGCAGCGGAATTTCGAAGACCTTGAGGTTCGTCCCTACCCTATAGAATATATCAATCTCTTTCATTACGTACTAACCATCCCAGCTCCTCCTCGCCAATCTGTGGACATCCCGCATCGTACAAAAGACCTGGTCCTCTGACACGATCGTCGCTATCGGCCGTCGCCTGGTGGAAGCGCGGTTCTCCTGCGGCCAGACGGAACAGGCGATTAGACTCTGCAGCGACATCTGCTATAACCTGCGGCGCGTGTGGGGACCGTTCGACCGGATTGCGCTCGAGCTGACTACCTTGCTATCGGAGCTGTACACAGCCTCGAACAACTACCGTGGCGCGATGGCGTTGCACGAGAAGATTCTGCGCCAGCTGCTCACCGAGCCGGAGGGTGACGGTAGTTTGTCGCTGGCGGAGCGGGCGACCATTGCCGCGCGCCATGTGGAGCTGTTGAAGCGTGCGGCGCAGCGATTGGGTGGATGGGATAAGGAGGAGCATCTGTATAAGCAATTATTCGCTTCGCTGAATGAGCGGTTTGTAGGGGATGCGGCGTGGGTGGCTGTTCCGGAGCAGCTGGAGGCGTGGGTACAGGGTGAGGCGGATGATCTGGGGGTCTGGCGTGCGCCGGCATCGTATGGATTCCTCGGCGGAGGAGGAAAAGAGGGACAGGAGAAGAGGCCGGCGCATCGGAACCAGCTGCGGAAGGTGAGTGAGACGCGGTTGTTGGCAGTGCGTGCTATGTGAGGTTGTTGTTTGCGATTTAGTTCAAGTTGATATCAGATTGTATCCATAGTCATTCAATTCATTTGTCACACAAGTCTGATAACCGACATAACTGCCGTCTATGACACTGACAACATGATGTGATATGAAAGAGAGTGATTATAAATCCGTGGAAATGTGCTCATATGTGCGCAACAAGGTCCTCCTAATCCCCTCAAACCCGCGCATGTACCTTGGGGACGTCCGTATATCAGGTATATTACTTTCCCCGCTCCCCTTCTACTCAATTCATACTCATACCCATACTCATACTACCAAACGATCACAATGGCTCCCAGATTCACCCTCCCCGCGCTCCCCTACGCCTACGATGTAAAGCCCCCCCAATACTCCCTCCCATGCTCCCATCCATCCTAATATCCTATAGGCTCTCGAACCCAGCATCTCCAAACAAATTATGGAGCTCCATCACACAAAACACCACCAAACCTACATCACGAACCTCAACGCCGCGCTAGACGCCCAGTCCACCGCCCAACAAACCAACGACGTGCCCCAGCTCATCGCCCTGCAACAAAAGATCAAGTTCAACGGCGGCGGCCACATCAACCACTCCCTCTTTTGGACCAACCTGGCGCCCTACGGCTCCCCTCAAACCGATATTGCCGGTGCGGCTCCGAACCTTAAGGCTGCTATCGAGGCGCAGTGGGGGTCTGTCGAGCAGTTCCAGGCGGCCTTTAATGCTGTGCTGCTGGGCTTGCAGGGCAGCGGATGGGGCTGGCTGGTGCGGTACCCCGGGGCGCAGTGGAAATTGGGGATCGTGACGACTAAGGACCAGGATCCGGTTACGGAGCAGGTTCCTGTTTTTGGGGTGGATATGTGGGAGCATGCGTATTATCTTCAGGTAAGCTCCTTTTTCCTTCCGGAGGGGTTATCGCTGCTAACAAGGGGATAGTATACGAACAACAAGGCGTCGTATGCCAATGAGATCTGGAAGGTGATTAACTGGCAGACGGCGGAGGAGCGGTACCAGAATGGCGTTGTCGGGTCTTCGTTGAAGCTGTAGTTTTCCTGAATGTCTTCATGCAGAATATGGATATGGATTTAGTGCCTAGAAATAAACGAGCATCAAAGTACTCCCAACGCCATGCTAATATCATAAATGATCAGTCGAATCCAACAATGCCCCGGCCCATCATCCCTTCCACGGTCACCGTCACCTGGCGTCCGACAATTCCCGTCTCTGAGATGCCCAGATCCAGTCGCTCTGGAAGAAGGACCTCCATGGCGGACGGGTCAGCTGTCGGCGACGGACGCAGTCTGAAGTGGTGGAGAGGCGCACCAGGCACCTTGGTGGTCAGGTCGCCGTGTCGTCTATCCTGTCAGTCTCGATGTACTCCGTATAGATACATCCGGAAGCACATACTCTATCCGCAGATCGATCCCCGAACAGCCTTGAAAACGATCATATGTGGAGGAGTCGGTGAGACGGAAGACCGCTTGGGTGACTCCGGAGGCCATCTCGCGAAACGAGAGAGAATATGGACTCATCGTGGTGGTGGAGGGGAACATGATGGCGATCCGGTTGCCGGTGCTAGGTCTCGCGGGGCCACACATAATGCTTGTTGATGAGAAGTATGAAGAGATGAAGATAGTCGAAGGGAAACGACACCAGCCTCCTTATATGTAGGTAGGCATTTGCCTCCAAGGTGTCTGCGCGGATATGAGGTGATAACGTGCCCTGGATATACTTCAAGGTGCTCAAATCCGCTCAAATGCGCGATCGGAAAGCCAATGGGACTCTCCCTTCTGATACGGGTGGATCTACTATGGTACACGAATCCCTCATAGGAAAAAAGCCGAAACTGTCTTGATTACCATACGAATACGTATATAACCCCAATATGAATACGAGCCATGTATGTACGCCCTCCTGTTGATCCCGTTGATCCGTTCATCGCACCCGGAAAGGATGCGCCTCCGTGTTGAAAACAAACTTGTTGCCATCCCCGCGCTGCACTTGCCACTCCGCATCTGTCCATGTCAGTATCAATCCGAGCCATAAAGGTCAGCAGCCACTTACCACCCGAGTGAGCCAGGTACACGTATTTCATCACCTCCGCAAAGAGGAAGCTCTCCTGGTTGTCGTACCGGCCGCCGCCATTCGCCGCGTTCACGTCCGTCAGCCCAGCAAAGCCCGAGCCCGTCCGGCAGTACTTGTTGATCGCGACGAACGCGTTCCAGATCCATTCACGGTACTGCTGGGGTTAGTATGCGCTTCGAATTTAGGGCACAGAACATACCTGTTCTTCGCCAGTAATCCGGTAGGCGTAGTAGAAGCTTTCGATCACCTCAGGCCGCAGGATGTAGGCTCCACTTTGGATGTAAAACCCGGCCTTCTCGTAGAGGGCCTTCTGGCTGGATGGCACGGACTTGGGATCCCAAGCAAAGGACTCCGGTCCGATGCCGGTCAGGGTCGCATTGTAGGTCTCGTGGCAGCCCTTGACCAGGTCCAGTCCGAACTTGATGTAATCATCATTGTCCAGAACGGTTCCTCCGAGTAGGAAACTGCCGCCGTCGAAGCAAGTCAGGTGTTGCGAGCTCAGGCCCAGTTTTCCATCGTTGTACGAGGCCAGGAAGGTCAGATCGGGCCGGGTGGACGGATGGGACGCCAGATGCTTCATCGAGGATTGCGCCGCAGCCTCCCAGCGGTCCTTGTATTCACCGAATGCCTTCGGATCGTACACGTACATTTTGATCAGGTATTCATAGAAGGAGTCGTCACCGCCGTTCCAGCTCACCTGAGCGTCGGTGAACTCTCCCGTCTCAATGCTGATATGGCTTCCCACCAGGCCCGGGAAGGGCTCGGAGCTGGACGGCTGAGGATTGAGGAGGTACGACTCAGCCTTCTGGCTCAGCTTCGCATACTCATCATCACCGGTCAGGTCGGACAGACGGGTCCATTCCAAAACCAAGGTACCGGTCACCGCCAGGCCGTTGGTGGTGGCACCGTCATTTCCGTGAGTGTTGATGTCAATGTTGTTGTAGGGGACGCCAGAAGGAGTATCGAAGGCGAACTTGAGCACATCTGCCAGTTTCTTCGACTGTGTCAGAAGCATGTCGACTTTCTTCGAGTCCCTGACCAAGTCCGACGCGGGGCCTTTCAGCAAATCATACCCAGAGAGCATGCCTCCGAGGTAGCGGATGGTCGTTTCGAACAAGCTGACGGAGTCATTGGTCTTGGAATAGTCGACCTGGGCGATATGATCCAGGATTTGGTTCACGATCGTGGCATTGCGCATAATGATGGCGGTGGACAAGGCGTCGACCGCGGAGGCACCCCAGCCATTGCGAGAGTCCCCGAATCCGTTGGAGACGGGATGGAGCTCATCATGCGGATAGGCGTATTTCTTGTAGCCATCCCACGCATGCGAGAAGGCTTCTTTGATGGTGTTGGCGCGAGATAGGGCGAGATTGTTCTGGAGAGGCTGCTCCGTGTGGTAGTAAGGATAGGCCCCGGAAGGGGTGGCCAGGGTGAGTGCTGCCAATGGCAGCGAGAGGGACGGGAGATGCATGGTGGTGGTCTCTAGAAGAGTCGAGGAAGGTGCTGATTTCGAAAAGATAGACTAAAAAGACAGATAGAGACACCCCTGATCAGAGGTGTGCAGTGAACGAAGGGAGGATCTGATCGATCAAAGGTAAATAAACATAAAGCAAAGGAAGGACAGCCTAGCGGAGCAGGCGACGGATTAATTTATAAAGGAGCGAAAGAGGAGACGGAGAGAAGACCGTCTACCTTGGCAAGAGAGTGCGGAGGAGAAGGAGAGGAAGAGGGCAGGGAGAGAGAAGAAGAGGGTGTCGCGTGAAGCCTCGCTCGAAATTAACCCACCAAACCCTCAGGTACATCGGGAGTACCACTGGTTCCGCCCATGCGCCTAGGGACGCGGAGGTACCAGCCGGGAACCAAACTATGGGCGCCAGTCCCGCTCCCGCTAAACCAGATCGATCGATCAGCGGCCGATCCACCGCCGGCAATTGGACGCCTGGACGATGAGTCAGCCACATGAATAATGCAGGGGAATGCAAGGGCCACAGAGTCTTTGTTCATATCGTATTCTCTAAAAGGTATTCCACAACACTCTACTCTACTTTATCAAGATATTGTGGTGATGATCAGCATTCCATACCTACTGTACTTCTCAATCTATACAGTCCAAATGAATATCTCCAGGGACTATCATCAGACATGGTCACCTCGTCTCCCCACCTGATCGCTTGAAGGATCAGGCCGCCTTTCCCTATTGGCCACTATTAGTGTTAGTCTCCTTTCTTCCGCAGGGATCTCTTTCAATAGCTCAGCTTGACATGTGCCGCCTTAATGGAGTACACTATTACCTATGTAGTAGGTAGTATTGTTCTTATTAATGTCCGTCGACCCCGGACAAGCTTACTCCGCTCCCACTGATCAACAGAGCAGATCCCAGGAGATCATGTCCATCTGTCATGCACACCATCCTCTCTTCACCTCCACTCTATCCAGAACTCCGATGCAACATAGATCTCAGAGACGGAACTGACTGACCGGTCTTCTTCGACAGTGTACAGCACCACCAACATAGTTTAATCGCCCAAAGGTCGATTCCCCACGATCACCAGATGTGCGAGAGACAAGATCGCTTGTCAACTGACGGTCCGCGATGATCATGCCGATAGTCCTGTCGTCTCAGGTCGATCGCTCGTCCAGACCCCCAGATTGGAACCACGTTCATGTTCTCCGTCCGGGATGCATTTGCTCAACCATGTTTTCTCCTGAGTTTGTGCCGACATGAGAAATGCAAGGGTCAAGGTCGCTTAAGGACCTTCTACAGCACGAAGATCAGTCCTCGTGGACTGACATCACTCTACTTTTCGTTGGGAATGTATACATCGATGTCTGTCTTGGCGCATCCCACTCTCCTCCCCGCAGCGTGTTTTAGAACAAAAGTATCAGACAATCCAAAAATACTTGCGGTCAGTCGGAAGCTAGACCCAGTGGCTCCGGGAAAGACATCCATGCATTGGATTTCGCCGAGGGCGACGTTGTACGAAGTATGATTGTGCGACTCCGGTCCAAAGGCAGAGTGGATGCCGAGTCATGGTGATACGGGATCTCCATTGATCTTAATCACAGAGGCACAACAATGCAAATGTGCTCCGCAGCTCTGCATATTTTGATACTCGCTCATTGCAATACTCCGAAATACTCCATCGATCATGGTGTTGATTGTGGTCGCTAGATTCATGGTGGCGGAAGGATTGACAGCGGAACAAGAAAAAACGCAATGGAAAAAAACGAATGCGGGGCGGTAAAGAATTTCCACCTCCGCGATGATTCATCCTCATCTTCCTCTCCCTCTCTCTCTCTGTCTGCCCACTCTCCTCCCCTCCCACAGCCAATTTGTCCTGGGAATCTCGGGGATCTTCATCAATTTTCCTTCCCGTCAATCCCATCACTGCAAGGGGCTGAATTAATCCCCTGTGTTAGCCCACCATGGCCACGCCGTTCCTCGTCTCCTACGACCCCTCCTCCCCCACCTCCGGACTCGGCCTCAAGCAGATTGCCTACTTCGGCCGCGTCCTAATCAAGGTCGCCAATCTCGCAGAGGCCGAAGACTTCCTGCGTCGCAATTTCCGCCTCCTCGATGTCTACGTCGACGCAACCGCCATCGCCTCCACTGGTGATCTCGTCGATATCCTCAATGCCGGCGCTGCCAAAATTTTCATCTCGTTCGACCAGCTGTCCGCATTGTCCCAGGAACAGTCCGTTCCGCCGTCGCGAATTGTGGTCTATGCGTCCGAGAGCCAGGTGGATGCATTCCGGACCTGGGTGAAGGAAGATGCGGAGCGGAAAGAAGCCGGTCTCTGCACTGACTCACCCGCAGTTAAGACAATCTCCGAGAAACTGTCCATGAACCCGGAAGCGCAGACTCTCTACCGCACATACTCCACGGATGTCACGGAGCAATCTTTGAAGGACACTTTCACTCAGGGTGCAGTCGGCATCGTGTCTTCCGCGGCTCTGACCCTCGAACACGCCCAGCCCAATGGCAAGATTCCCGCAGCTTCCATCATCGCAGCCCGCGCCGTGGCGGATCAAAGCAATGGCCTCTACGCGACGTCCGTGACTGACGAGAGGGGAACTTGTCTCGGTCTTGTCTGGAGCTCCGACGAGAGTATCGCCGAAGCTCTGCGCACGGGTACCGGTGTCTACCAGAGCCGCAAGCGTGGCCTCTGGTACAAAGGTCAGTCGAGCGGAGATGTGCAAGAACTGATACGGATCGGTTTCGATTGCGACAGCGATTGCTTGGTGTTCACTGTCAACCAGGTCGGCCGAGGTGAGTCTCAGACCCCACTTTCAAATGCCTCATCTGAATTGCATATTAACCTGGGTTTCTCCTACAGGCTTCTGCCACCTCGGTACTGCCAGCTGCTTCGGCCCCTACAACGGTCTGTCCCGTCTTCAAAAGACTCTCCAAGCGCGCAAGGCCGACGCTCCCGCCGGCTCTTACACCGCACGCCTGTTCAACGACCCCAAGCTCGCCCAGGCCAAGATCATGGAGGAAGCCGACGAGCTGTGCCGTGCCAACACCAAGGAGGAGATCGCCTTCGAGGCCGCTGATCTCTTGTACTTTGCCCTCACCCGGTGTGTCGCCGCCGGTGTCAGTTTGGAAGACGTGGAACGCAACCTCGACCTCAAGAGCCTGAAAGTGAAGAGAAGAAAGGGCGATGCCAAGGGCCCGTGGGCTGAGAAGGCTGGCATTGCTCCATCTCCCGCGCCTCCGGCCGAAAGCCAGAAACCCGCCAAGGCGGAAGATGACTCGATGAAGATGACTCGTGTGGTCACCGCCTCGACATCCGTTGATGTGGTCAAGGACCACCTTAAGCGTCCGTCGCAGAAATCGAACGAGGCGATCGTTGGACTGGTTCGCCCTATCATTCAAGACGTCCGCGAGAACGGCGATGCTGCTGTTCTGAAGTATACCCACAAGTTTGAGAAGGCCACCTCCCTCACGTCCCCCGTCCTTCGCGCTCCGTTCCCCGCGGAACTGATGACGCTGAGCCCCGAAACGCAAAAGGCCCTCGACGTCAGCATTTCCAACATTGCCAAGTTCCACAGCGCTCAGAAGGGAAGCAACGATGCCCTGAAGATGGAGACCATGCCTGGTGTGGTCTGCTCTCGCTTCTCGCGTCCCATCGAACGGGTTGGTCTGTATATTCCTGGTGGTACGGCGGTTCTGCCCTCCACTGCCATGATGTTGGGTGTGCCAGCTATGGTGGCGGGCTGCAAGAAGATCGTTTTTGCTTCTCCCCCGCGCTCGGATGGCAGTATCTCGCCGGAGATTGTGTATGTCGCGCACAAGGTTGGAGCTGAGAGCATCGTTCTTGCTGGTGGTGCTCAGGCTGTGGCAGCTATGGCGTATGGTACGGAGAGTGTCACCAAGGTCGACAAGATCCTGGGTCCTGGCAACCAGTTCGTGACTGCTGCGAAGATGCTCGTCGCCAACGACACCTCCGCCGGCGTCAGCATCGACATGCCCGCCGGTCCTAGTGAGGTTCTGGTGGTGGCGGACAAGTTCGCCAACCCCGCCTTCGTGGCGTCGGATCTGTTGAGTCAGGCTGAGCATGGTGTTGATTCCCAGGTCATCCTCATCGCCATTGACTTAAGCGAGGCCGAGCTTCAGGCGATCGAAGCCGAAGTCGAGAAGCAGGCCAAGGCCCTTCCCCGCATGGACATCGTCAAGGGATCCCTTGCCCACTCTGTCACCTTTGTGGTGCGGGATCTCACCGAGGCCATGGCTCTCAGCAACGAATATGCCCCCGAGCATCTGATCTTGCAGATCCAGAATGCCGAGGCGGCTGTTGAGCAGGTGGAGAACGCTGGTAGTGTTTTTATTGGCGAGTGGACTCCTGAGAGTGTCGGCGACTATTCCGCCGGTGTCAACCATTCTTTGCGTAAGTCTAAAGTCTACTATTGAACGTCTCTCGTGACTAACTTTTCTAGCAACCTATGGCTATGCCAAGCAGTACTCTGGAGTGAACTTGGGCTCCTTCCTGAAGCACATCACCAGCTCCAACCTCACGGCCGAAGGCCTGCTTGGACTGTCGCAGACGGTGGAGCAGCTGGCTGGTGTCGAGGGCCTGGAAGCTCACAAGCGGGCCGTGAGCATCCGCGTGGCGCACATGAAGAACAAGCAATGATCAATTGATTATGTGGATAGTTACGACTTGGATGGGAAATGTGAAGTCTACGATATTGATAGAGCAGTCTACATGTTACATTTACGTTTGTCTTGGAGCAAAAAGGAGAATAGCGGCATTGGTATCCTGTAACCGTTTATAAAGCAACTAAAGCAACCGAGCATGTAAACTTTTCCAAACCGTTCGCCAGATGCAAGAATATTAAACCGTCGTGTCATATGTGCAGAACAAGGAGAGACAAGAAGAAGCCCATAATCACTTCTTCCGCTCCCTGATCTTCCACTTGATGCCGTTCTTATTCGTCCCTCCCACCGAGTTCTCCATTCTCCCACGCTGCCAATCCAACTGCCGCTCGGCGGCTGTGATATCAGCGTACTGTTTCTGCAGTGCCTTAAGCTTGTTCGCCCTCGCCTCGGCAGCCCGCTTTCTCATTTTGCGCGCCCGACGAGCCTCCACGAGAGCCTGACGCTCCGCCTCAAGCTGCTTGTGCGATTTCTTCTGCTGCTGTTGCCGCTGGCGCTGCCCAAACGAATCATCATCCTCGTCCTCGTCCTCATCCATCTCATCATCACTCTCTTGCGCACGCAGCCGACTCTGCTTCAGCTCACTCTGTTCCTGCCGATCATCCGCAAACACGACCTTCTGCGGCTTCGCAACGGCCAGCCCATCGTCCTCCTCGTCGAAATCAAAATCGAAATCATCATCATCATCATCCATCACCGCTTTTTTCTTCTCCTTCGGCGCCGCCGACTCATCACCCTCGCCGAGGAACTGCCCCATCCCATCCTGCAGCCGCACCTCCTCCTCCAGCTTCTCCATCTGCCGGCGCACGCGCTCGCCCACCGTGCGCAGGTACCCAGCATCCTGGGTCTTGAGCAGCTTGATCGCCTCGTGGCTGAGGCCGCGCGCGGCGGCGGAGTCGCGGGCAGCTGCGCCGTGGCGGCCCTGGCGCTGCGAGTGCGCGGACATCATCCCAAACGCGAATTCATCGGGGTTGCGGTCGTTGGCTTTTTCTTGCAGGCGCTTCAGTTTGGCTTTTTTCTGGTTGTAGTCTTTGGCTCGGAGGGAGTAGTCCTATCGTATACTCTGTTAGAGATGGATTCTCGTCGCAGTGAGCTGGTGAGGATCGTACCTTGTGCTTTTCGAGGATTCCCCATTTTTCGCGGCCCTCGAGCTGGCCTCGCTCGCGGTGCTGCCGTCTGTGGACGGCGTTGCGCATGGAGGACATTTTGATTGGGGTTTCTATTCGGATAGAGAAATGTAAAGAATGGAGGGTTTCAGGAAGAAAATGCAGGGAAAGGAAGTGGTGGTGGTTTTGGTGGTGAGGGAGTTGATTGAAGAAAAAAAGTTCGGGGTCGGACAAGGCGGAGACCAAAAGGAAAACCACTTCGTTCCCGCACCAACTTCATCAACACCACCACCGTCGCTCTGCACGCCCAACCCACCCCCATTCCACAGATTTATTCTTCCGTCGACCCTCCAGTCTCTCAATTGATGCTGGATCGAGTCCTACGCCGCAGACTGCCCATACCCTAGCCGGTCTTCCTACACACGACTACAACCACCACCTCGACACGACACCAAGCACCGAGCTAGAAGCAGAACAGACACCATGACCGCAACGTCAGATACACCATCAGACGCCTCGACGACATCTGCCCCTCGCAAATACAACCTCCGCAATCCGCTCCCCCTCTCCGCCACGCAGGAAGCCGAGGTCAAGCAAATATACTACAAGCGCGTGCGCAGTCACTGCGCCGCCGAGATCAAGGGTACGTGCCGGCGCCCTCATGCACTTAGTCGGAGCTGTGATGTCTAGGCAGCTGCTAACTTCTACTTCACAGCCTTTGCCGAATGCGCCGTTAACCGCACCGTCACCGCGACGTGGGTGTGTCGATCGCAACGCCTCGCTATGAACTCGTGTATGGTTGCCCATGCGAAGCCGGAGGAGGAGGACCGCGCGCGAGAGGAATGGTTCGCGACGCATGAGGAGCGTCGACGACAGCGTGAAGAGGAGCTCATTCGTGTGGAGCAGCGCCGGGCGGAGGTCATTAGATTGATGAGGGAGGATGAGGCGCGACGGGCGAGGCAGGGGTGATTCCATATGATGACCCTGTTCATGGGTGTTTGTCGGTTTGACCTTCGGTCTTTGGTCGAGGGTCTGCATTGTATATTGGATGTGGTCGAGGCGTTCATTTTCCCCTTTTGGTTTGGTCTTGCATTATCCGGATGGTCCGTCGTATATCATTATGTACAGTAGATCGAAAGTCACGAACGAAGCCAATCTCACTCTTATAACTCCTGAATCTTGTAACCCCCAACGCCATTGCCCATCATCACAGCCAGTTACACATCCGTCATGGGTTTGTCCCCATCGCCGTCCCCGTCTCCGCCGTCTCCCTCTCCCATCGCCGTATCCTCGCCAAAAATATCCTCCATCTTGCCGTCCTCAGCCTCATCCTCATCCTCGCCGCCCTCCTCGCCCTCATTCTTCCCCTCCGCAGCCGCAGCCGCATCCTCCTTCGCATCCTCGACAGCCACCTCTTCCTCACCCTCACTCTCCCAGTCCTCGCGCATATTCCACCCAGTACCAGTCAAACAGAACCGCTCCGGCGGCAACCGCATCCCACCCATGAGGACACTCTGGTGCGCAGCCGGCTTACTCGCCTGGGCCTGGTCGTATCCACGCGTCGCGCCCGGAAGCGCGACACGGTTCCGCTCCGCCGCGACATCCATAAGGAACTCCTTCGGCAAGCCCGTCTGGAACTGGTAGTGCAGACGGGACGCGATGCTGAGCCGCAGCGCCGGCAGCGAGACGCTGTTCACCTCGGGCGGGCCGCGGGACGAGACGCCACCTGCGCCGTCGGTCACGCCGGCGTATCCCTCCGTCGCGAGATACACGGCGTCCTGCAGCACGCCGGAGGTATAGCGGTAGGCGAAGTCGAGGAGCTGCAGCGGCACGCGCTCTTGGTAGGCGGTGACGCCGAGCGAGGCGAGAAGCATATGCACGAGGCGGACATCGCGCGGCCGGCGCGACTTGCCGCTGTCTTTGAGTGAGGTTGAGGGGATTTGGGTGGGCTGGGAGAGTGGTGCTGCAGCGCTGGGGGTTGTGGTGTTCATGGCGGGAGCGGAGGGAGGAGCGGGCTGTGGTTGCGAGGCGGGGTTGGCAGAGGAGGATTCGGCGGGAGGGGTGAGTGGTTGTGTTGAGCCCGCGGCGTTCTGCGACTGGCTTGGTGAGGCCATTGTGATGTGTGTGGTGTGTGGTGTGTGGTGTGTGGTGTGTGGTGTGTCGAGGATGGTTCTCTTCTGGGGATTGAGGTGACGGATCAGGATTTGATCAAGTGAGCTCTCGACACGCGCGAACGGTGATGGTAGTGATGACGAAGATGGAAGTTTGCTGGCTGTCGAAATTGAAGGTAGAGAAGAGCAGGAAAGGATGTTGACGGGAGGAGGTCAAATGGTTGTCAATTTGTATGAAAGGATGAAGTTGAGGCGTTGAAATGCGGCCGACCAGTCGCGAAGGGCGGTCGCGCTATGCCTATTCGGGACTCGTACAAAAGAACTACGGTGGAGTCGATATTGGACATAGTTGCCCGGAAAGAAGCATTCCACTCATTATTCTCTGGAGGTTTCCTGCAATGGATTCGTAATCTCCAATTATAGACACCAACATAAGCAAATGAAATTTGGACAGATTGATCGGACTGAGCAGGTTTGATAAATCTTGGACGTGAAGAAGAAACCCCAGCAGATTTGAAATCAGTGGCACAATACTTCGGAAATTTGGGGAAAACGCACTCTGCCTCTTATTTGTTTTTAATCGAACTCATCGGTACTATAGTCCCAGGCAAGGTCGTTCTCATAGTCTGGCTCTGATTCATCATCAAGGTCATTTCGCTCCATATCAGCTCGTGGGGTATCGACCGCTGTCCATTGGCCGTGTGATCGAAGAAAGGTTGCAATTGTCGAATTTCCATTCCACTCAGCGAGCTTGACGGCCCTGATATACTGCCTCCGACCACGACCATCTATCAACGCCCCATTTGCAAGAAGAAAATGGAGCATATCAAGACGGCCATGCTCTGCAGCACCCTCCAGGGCCGTTCTTCCAAACCTAGCTGCTCTACCGGCGTTAACATCTGCACACAGTTCAAGCAGCCTGCGAGCAATCCCGATAAATCCCTGGATGGCAGCAAACTGCAATGCTGTGGCCCCTCTGTTAGGGTAAGGCTCGCTGTTGACGTCAGCCCCGGCATCTAGCAGCCTTTCCACAAGCTCCATATGGCCCCGTCGGACTGCTGACTGCAATGCGGTTGTCCCACCATCTTCAACCCTCTCAGAGTGAATTGGAACCCCATCGGGATCTGCGCCGGCTCCAAGAAGAAGGTTGACAATCTCGATATTGCCATCCTCTGCCGCCCTTTGCAGGGGTGTGTGTGCCAAGAACTGGACTTGTTTGACTGGTCAGGGTGACAACCGTAGCCAATGAGAGTCTTGGTCAGAGATATATCTTTGTTTTTGGCAGCGATTTGGAGGGGAAACCAAGGACCATCGTCAACTTCGTACGGCTGGTTGAGATCTGCTCCAGCATCGTACAAATATTGCATCCTAGCCCTCTTTCCATGCTGTATGCTCGCCGTGAAAGCAGATCCGAGTACTTCTTTGGACCACTGAGCAGTGACGAGAATCCTTTGGAAAAGACCGTCATCGTCGACCATTGCAGCTCTCGCCAATACCCTCGAATATTCAGAGCCTGTCAGGTCAAGGCCAGAGCAGAGCAGAATATCGACCAACACATGTTTTTCGGCTTTGAGAGCTTCCGCGAGAGCAGTTGGGGCTTTGCATCTCAAAGGTGATCTCAAACTCACAATATGGGTGAAAGTCTCTTCATCGCCATACTGCAGATATCCTTCCACGGCTGCCGTCAGTTCGGCATCGGCAATGCGAGCGCCACAGGTAAGAAGCGCCTCCATCGTTCCTAATCTTCCTTTCCTGATCGCGGCCTCCAAGGGAGTTTTCCTCTGCCAGGATTGTATCTCGGTTCTTCTTTGGCTCAATTTCTCAGTTGTCAAATGAGGAAGGAGGTATTCGACTAAGGTATCGTCATCGATGTCAATTGCAGCGACCAAGAGGTTCTGCCCACTTGACTTCAATACCCTTGGTAGCAACCCGACATGGTTCAAACACTGTGCCGTTCCCACGCCCCCGATCCTCTCCAAGGGACTCCCTATATTTGTTGCTCCAGCCTTCAGGAGTATCTCGAGTATCTGGATGGATCCCATTTCTATAGCAATTCCGAGGGCTGTAAGGTGGATTGTCCCGTACTTGCATCCACGACCACTGAATGTTCGACAGATTACCTCGTAATTCAGGTTGATTTGCTTGAGCGGTAGCTGCAAAATTCTATCCACATCGTTGTCAAGGACAAGCTTGCAGAGCCTCTTGCCATAAAAAAGTTGGAGAGTGTGTTCCCCTACTGCTGCTCCCATGTGTAGCAAATATTCGCATATCTCGAACGTTCCCTTCTGCAGTGCTCGATCAAACAGGGTTTTCCTGCTTCCACTGCAGTAATCAGCAGCATTGATATCACCGCCACAGTTGATCAGTAACATGGTGGCATCAACATGTCCACGATCAACGGCAAGCGTGAGAGGTTGGATAATGTTAGGGTTGGCGGTGCTTTGCAGGTCTGAAGCAACATTGGCTGTGAGAAGCATTCGAAGTATGTCCATATTCCCACTCTTCGCCGCTAGACCAAGGGCTGTTGTATGAAAAGAGTCCTCTTCGAACCGAACCTCGTGCAACGAATTGACATCTGCATCACGCGTGATTAGCATTTCTACCCAGTCGACATCCTGCACCATAATGGATATTGCAAGCAGTGTTGCCAGTCGTGTTCTTTTTTTTTTTTTTTGCATTGTTGATATCGTGGACAAGAAATCGGTCTAAGAATGGCTTTAGAGGATGAATAATGCCATTGGAGTGCATAGCACCACGACATGCGGTTGACTTAAGCTCCTCTAAGCATATATCAATGTCTGCTCCGTGGGATATGAGTAGGTCTATCAAGTCCGAGTGTTGGCGTAATAAAGCGGAAAGCAGGCAGGGTGAGTATCGGTATGCGTTGACGTTGGCATTGTGCGATAGCAACAACTGCGCTATGCGTATTGATGGTTTGATGTCGCAAACGTATTCCAAGGGAGTCATTGCAGGTTCCTCGATATAATCTTTTGTCATGACAGGAGTTTGCGGGTCCATTCCAGCATCGAGCATGACTGTTATTGTTCCCAAGTCAGAACACCTCACCGCGCTCCCAAAAAGGTTCTCTGCAATAGCTCTCGGGGTCAACCCAGGCATTGCAAACAAATGTCTCATATTGTGCAAAGTGTTAAGCCCCGAGATGCGGAGAACATGGAGGACTAGGTCGTCTTCTTTCGCTATATCTCGCTCACTGAAACCGGAAGGTTGGAGTCCGTCCCTTGAATGCAATGAGAAGTTGTTGGACAAGAAATAAAAGAGCAGCTTGAAGCGCTCCTGTAAGCCCATGCTACTGCTGGGACTGAATAGTACATCGGATGTCATCCGATGTCCTTCGTCTTGTTCCTCAGGCATGAGAATTTGTAGAATTCCAACCACTTTGGATGCTTCATCCATATTGGGCCCTTTTGCAGGTCCCAATGCGGTAGAAATAACTGGAAAGCTTGTAACATAGCATGAGCGTCAACAACTTGCCCATGGTAATTCACGGGAAGTATTGCCGATGATGTAGGAAAGGGAATCCTGTTTTCTACTTGACTTAGCATCACTACAGACAATCAATGGAGCAATACAGCCCTACCTTGTCCGTTCATCCATTGAAGGAATTGAAGCCAAGGAAGCTTGTGAGGCCATTGTAACGCGGTTGTCTGTGCAGGGGAGCATACAAGAATGCCTTCCGGAGTCTGGGGAGAAGGGACTAGGCGTAGTTAGTAAGTCATCATTGTTTTCGCATGCCCAAAGATTACCTGAATACATGTCTGCTGCCGAGATAAACCCTTGTCTTATGCCACGCTGAACCTTCTTTGGCGGATACCGGATACCATCGACGTATACTTCACTATCCCGCCCAAGTTCCCTCTTTCGTTTGGATTTTTCGGTTGATGATTTTCCACTCGGCCGGTGATAGTTTCTTTCGCCAGCCCCATCTCTCGAATGCATTTTCATACTGTTTTTTCCTGAGCCGAGTCAACATGGTTCAATTTGACGATAGGAAGGGGGACAGTACGATTTGTGAAAGTTCTTTGTTCGGAGTATTTTCATCACCTCTTTGAGGCTCCTATCCTGCCGGATATAGAGACGCTCGATTTCGGCCTTATGGTCTTCCCAGTCGGTATGATCCATGGCTGTTAAGGGTAACCGACGTCAGCCTGAGAGAAGAAAGAGTTGGGTTGAGCCCGGCCGCTACGTCCATTTGTATTTGCCTGGTGAGGATGAGGCTGAGATGCCAAGTAGATCACCGCCTATTTTCATGATCACCACCTGGGTAGATTCTGTACCAAAACAAGGCTAATACATGGTCTGTAACTTGTTTCATTCGCTCACTGTGTTGAGTCGCTGTTATGAAAGGATTTCATTGGTTTACTGCCAAAATCTCCTGTCTTTCCCTAGGTAATCTGTACGTATGGCTTCCGGTAACTTTATTGGCTTGCTGTCAAAATCTCCTTTCTTGGATCTGTGGGTATGGCTTCCGGCATCTTTATTGGCTTTTAGACAAAGGCTCCTGTCTTCATTCTGTGCGTATGGCTACTGGTGTCTTCATTGGCTTGGTCACAAAATCTCCTGTGGGTTCATTGCCTTTACTCTGTCCGAGTGGCATCACTATGTCATCCTTATAAAGTACTCCGTGAAAGCGTTCCAGCTTGATTCTCTTTTTCCACAATGATGTTTGCTCCTCGATCTCAAATTACTCCTTACGAAGTCCGTCTTCCGCTGTCCTGTTTATCTACTATCTTGTGCTCCAGCCTCCTGAAATCTTACAATGGACGGTCGCTCGGGAAACTTTGCATGGGGAAAGCCTGAGTGCTGGCATGGAGAGAACAACTCAATGCCTCCCGATACGGTTGACCCTTCGTCAATTTTTGACTCAGTTTTGTTTGACCCTTCATTGTTTGGTCAATTCCCGACTGAATTGTTTGAATTGAGTACTACAACTGCTCCTGCTAGTATGGAACCCAACGGGGACGCCCCACAGACCTTGGTACCTCCCGCTTCAACTCAGGTCGCAACAGCGAATCATCGCCGTCCGATCTGTGGAATTGTGGGCAGCACCCCAAACCATCCTATGCCGGCACGCACAGGCAGGCTTGGAGCAAAAGCCCGCAGATCACGTCGAAACAGTGTTTTTAAGTCTGAGTAAGTCGTGCACACAAATCATTGCTCATCCTATTTGGTGATATATTGACGGGGCTTTCGTGTAGATCCAGCACGCAGCGCTTCCGGTCTGGCTGGAATGACTGTGATTACACTGGCACTTTTGGACGCAAAGCAGAGCTGATGCGACACATTGAAACCCAGCATGTGAGCCCTGGTGCACACAAGTGTCCTCTGCCTGGCTGTGGAAAAGTGTTCAACCGCAGGGATAACCTAGAGGAGCATCTGCAAGTTCACCTGCCGAACTGAGGATTCATAGGGCCTTCTACCTTTTTATGACGTAGATTTCAACAGAAGGGACAATGGTAGTGACGAATGGTGTACTTGTTGTGGTCTCTGTTTAGCTCATTTTTGTTTCATTCATGTTCTTCCTGAGCAGTCGTCTTTAGATGTCCGTTTTATATAAATACATCAAATCCTCTAGTTATCTTCCTCTAATCTATAAGCAATCCTGGAAAGGAAATACTTGATCAGACAACGTGGGATGGAAGGACATTTCCTCATCTCAGAGCTAGATACATGTCCTGGCCCCTACATATTACTTTGGATTCTGCGGTGACGGTGAGTTACTAGAAGCGGCATAGCCGTAAAGCTTTCGAACTGAGATAATCCATTCAATCCTTGAAATTACTACCTATTTAGACGGGGAGTAATAGAATATAGCTAGTAATGCATATACAGCGCTAACCCGATTGAGTGGTGCGTGTCGTCGCAGTCCCCGAGCCAGAGCTACCATCCACTTCCCTTTGTGTCTGTTAAATAGGTAAACGCCCTATAGCTCCTCTCTTTGCACAACAATCCCTCCATATGCTTGCCACTACATCATGCTCACTATACAAGCTACACAGTTTAGTATCTCTGCAACACCATGATTCTCAGCGGACTGGAAGTCCTCACCCGCCAAGTAGTGCGGAATCTACACCCAGCAACAACCATGCGGCATCGACCTTGCTCTCCGTCAGATCTCCGAATGGACCTCTGCCGTCACCATCGTCTTCGATAAAACGAAACGCCAGGCGGCCAAACCCTCCCGCTGGTTGTTTGACAGCACCAGCCACGCCATCACACTGCACCCGGGCGCGTATTTGGTCGATTTCAACGAAACCATTCAAGTGCCACGGAATTGCATGTGAAGCATTTTCCCGAGGTCATCGCTCTGGCGGTCCGAGGTCGGAATCACTGCTGGTGTCGTCGACGCCGGGTATGAAGGTGCTCTGGGTACCTTGATAGAAGTCAAGTATCGCCACGGCGTCTTTCTGCATCGAAACGCCAAGCTCGCCCAGATTGTATTCGAGGAATTGGGCGAAGCTGTGGAAAGATATAATGGCATCTACCAGTCTTCGACGAGCAGTGTTGGTCGCGATGGAACTGGTCAGCGTTCAAATGCTTGAGCCAGGGAGTTTCCTATTGTTCAAGACATGCATTGAGGGTTCAAATATGATGCACAGCCTCATAGCTGGATCTAGTGGTTTTTCTAGTCAAATGGGACGTTTTAAATCAGTCACTATTTGGGTTGTAGTGACACCCAGGATAAATTTTCGAAGTTCTGTGTAGAGCTCTATGTTCCATATTTATTAACATAGAGTCAGTAGATCAAGCCCTTTATATCGCGTGTTGTGACATTGTTCTTGATAGGAAGGGTGAGCATCTGGTCCATGCAAGAAGCCAATACCTGCGCTTAGTGAAATATTTCCTGTGGTGGTTACAGCTTTGGGTGGATCAAAGCTATGAGCGTAGGCGCTATGACCGACATTGAATGCTTTTGGGAGGTACTGGCAGGTACCTTTTCTTCGAGCTTCCGAAAGTACCCCATACGTCTATTGAGAAGGCCAGGAGCGGGGTCTAGGGGCTGTCGCGATTCCTTTCCACTCCTTGCCCGTGGGCTTGAACATGATCAAGGCCCTGTGTATGCCTTGCGAGTGAATGTGGCGCTTCGCCATAAACCCTGCAACAGCCACTCGGGGAACGAGGCTGAGACGCGGGCAACCGCACGCGCCAACGCTGCGCAAACCAACGGAAATATCCTATCTGAATGGCTGGTTTGGTACAAGGCTTTATGCAATTACGATGAGTCAATTTGACGTGGCAGCAGAACCTTGATGCTATGCCTTCATCTCCGCGTGGAGGCAGTAGACATATAAATAAAGCAGAGGGTAACACTCTTCTTTTGTGTTTGTCCCCGCGCTTTTTCCAACAGAAGTGAGCACGATGTCGGTCTCCATAGAGTTAAGGAGAAAGTATGAGGCTCTGAAGATTACCGAGGATAGTAAAGACGACATCATCAAGGTACGTTTCACATACAGAGGCGCAGCTTGGTCTTCACTAACAGGAATACTTGAATATAGGGGCTTTTCTCCCATATTCAAAGCCTTGAAGATGCCCTCCAACGCGAGAAGAACGAATATCAAGACCAGAAGAGGCTGGTTCAGGTTTATAAGGAGGATGCCGAGAAGTTAAAGATGGCGCTGCTTGAGAAATCACACAAGGAGGTATGTTCTCTGATCGCTTTTGACCACCGGATTTTTGGCCCCAGGTGTGTTGCTAACTGCAATCACCTAGGCAAAGTTACATTTTGTATCGGTCCTTGTGGATGGTGACCACATGAATGTGAGCACCCCTGTCCTCGGACGACTGCCCTCAACAGTACTAAGCATGGCATAGTTTGTGGACAGCTTTGTTCAGGACGGAAACCAAGGTGGTCGTTCCGCAGCAAAAGCTCTTATTGAAGCAGTCCAGAATCATATTCGCAAGGTCAAGCCTGATGCCAGCCCCAACATCCAATACAAGATTCATGTGTTTGCAAATGTGGCTGGGTTAGCCAACGCATACCGGGATAGCAACATTGTCAGTAAGGATGTGCTGCAACATTTTATTCAAGGATTCAATATGGAATCCCCTCTGTGCGACTTTGTGGACGCAGGTCATGGGAAGGAGTGTTCTGACGTGAAGATTGGAGGTGAGTGCTAACCCGTAGTGTGAGGGTCGACAGATCTTTGACATTATCTGCAAGCTCTTTTTGAACAATACGTACTCGACATTCATTGTCAACACATCATATTTTGTGGATCTGCGGATAATGGCTATGCCCGCGTTCTGGGACGCCATCGCGGCTCCGACAAAATTTCGCTGGTAAAAGGCCCACCATTCGCCCGAGAACTCAGAGATCTGGTACCTGAGTTCGAAACAACATCATTCCCAAACGTATTCAGATCGAGGAAGCTGTCTAGACGAGTATCATTCGGTGACATGACTGCTCCAATGGTCACGCCACCGGTGACACCAACCCCGAACTATGCCTCTATCGCAA
Organism: Aspergillus aff. floccosus IMV 01167; assembly: GCA_001931935.1. Classification (NCBI taxonomy): domain Eukaryota; kingdom Fungi; phylum Ascomycota; class Eurotiomycetes; order Eurotiales; family Aspergillaceae; genus Aspergillus; species Aspergillus aff. floccosus IMV 01167. The sequence goes on from MSJE01000006.1 coordinate 117,743, forward strand.
AATCAGCTCCCCAAGCACCAGAAGAAAGTTTCCCCTTGGCTAGATTGCCCTCAGGGGCACTCAAATCTGGCTCTTCAAGGCTTGCCGTTTATCAAAATGCGAATGGTGAACGTGTTGATGTCACATTGAAGACGTCCGCGAGAAGTAAGGTCGATGCACTGAAACAGCAGAAACTCTGCAACCAGTTTCATATATTAGGCACCTGTTCATATGGAGAGGACTGTGACTATAAGCATGGGAAAAGGCTTAATGGGCAAGATCTTGTTGATCTGACGTATATCGCTCGGTTGAGTCCCTGCCCAAGAGGCTTGCAGTGTGACGATGGGAGCTGTTTCAGCGGCCACCGGTGTCCCCAAAAGACTTGTACGGTTATGGGTTGCAAGTTCCCCCATAATGTGGACACTAGAGTAGTCCACACAGTGTGATGGTATTGGTATATTCTCCTTTGCTGGTTTGGTTTCTATCAATTTCCTTACCGAAATGTGTTTGCTTTTTTTTTTTTTTTTTTTCAAGCAATTCATTTTGTTTCAATCCACTGTTTTTGTCTCCATCTATTGACCAGAAGCTGTTTGCCCAGAGCTGCAATTATTTGAAATGCAATTATTTGATCACAGGATATATACACATGACAGTAAAACAAACCTCTCTTATTCTTCCCGTTGGCCGCCATTAATTCAATAGGCATTTCCCGCAGATAACAGATGCCTTCAACACTGCGCTACCTATTGGCCCCGGTTGCATTATCATCGGCAGGGCTCACAGTTAGTGACCGCATATATGAAGACGGCATCACCATAGACGTCGGTGTCGTTGCAAGGCCTTGGCCTTTTCACCCAGTACCGTCCATGAATCCATTATCTACAGAAACTGACTTAGAACGTAGATCTAGGCCGGGCCTTTGAGTTCTGACTTTGCTTGTAGAGTTCCCGTGCTGCTTCTTCTATTATAGATTGATGGACTATTCGAGATACAAAGCGACCTGACACCTATGATGCTATCACATTGGCTAAACCGCCAATTCATCTGCGTAAGTTGACAGAAACATTAATGAAGCACTGTGTAGGAAAGTTGTATCTTCGGTCCACGCGATTGCTTGTGGTTCTCCCTCGATTGCCATGCCAGATTTACCTTCCTTCGTCAGTACTGGCACCGAAAAATCGAAGGAGCTCGGGTACATCGTCCCTTTCCTCGCCCAGTGCGACTGACGGGCCCGGTCTCTCATAGAACGGAGCTTCGAAAGAGGGCGGGTAAAACCCGGCGTATTCCCAGTCAATAATTGCCTTTATCTTCAGTGAAGACGTATCAACTATGATGTTATGCTGAGAGAGGTCATTATGGCAGAAGACATATTGAGAATCCTCAGAGGGTGGTGGCGACCATTCCGCGTTCGGCGAGGCTTTAAGGACCCGATATGGTGGCACAATAATCCCTGATGGGCCACCAATTGTACCCGAGGTCATGCGCTGAAGGGTAGCGAGATGCTCCTGTACTTGGGTGCGCACAATCGCTTTTTCATCGTCCTCAAGTGTGGACATGCTTTTGCCCTCAATATAGTTCATTGCCAGGAAGAAAGCCCCATCGTACTCAAATGCAGCGTGAAGTGCTGGGACCGGTATGTCGCAGTTTTTGTAGATGTATCGCAAGCACTCCGCGTCGTTCCGGAGTCTGGTTTTCCCCAGGAGAGGCACGTGGAGTCCTTTATTTCCAGTTTTAAACTCAGTCGGCCGCAGGCTTCTTTTGATAAACACCTGACCATATCGATAATATATTCTTTCGAAGGTCTCCGCAATGATCACGCAAGGTTCAGAAGTTGACATCGCCAGGTGCGCCATATTTTGTTGGACGGCTTGCAGGTCTTTTGGATCCATGAAGCCTGTCTGACTGACTGTAATCAAGCACCTGCAACGTACAAAGGCAGCGTTTAACGGCACAAGGTCGAAAGGTGAAAATAGAAGAATGGGAGGATGATGACTTAGGTTCTGTATTGAATAAGTACTGCTAGTCAAGTATCATCTGATTACGTTGTCATAAAAGCCTGGAGGCAAGGCTGACACGAGAAGCCGGCTTCAAACATTGATGGAGGATACGATATAGGCTGCATAGCCAGCTTTGTGATGTCGGGCTTTCGAACGTGGACTAATTCAGCCATGGCGCGGCGCTTCCACCCTATCAAACATCAGCCAGGACAGCCTAGATTAGCCACTAACGGCAGATACATAACAGAGAAATGCATTGAAACGGAAGGCAAAGGGAGCCAGCTCAGAGAATTTCGCTCCCGCATTTGCGTGATGGAGGGGGAAAGGCCGTGCTACGTCCATCGAGGAGCGGCAAGGTCATCCGTTTGATGTTTATAGTCGAACTGAAGCCGGTGTGATGTTGACGTAGATATCATCCCGTATAATATACCAGGCTCAGTGGTTGCTCATTGCCCACACTAAAGACTAAGCACCTCTGGTCGGAACGGCCAGCAACATTTCAGTGTACAGCATGGCGACAGGACGGGGACTCCAAAGGACCAGTACCTGAAAGGATACACCTGGTTATGGTTCCACTACTCCGGGAACCAGAGAGGACCTGCCTCACCCAGTGTTGGAAATTCTCGTCTGTATGCCAAGAGGAACTATAAAGGAGGAGAATCAAGACTGCCCCGAGGGTGGTATTCCGTAAGCAGAGCACGTATGGGTAGTTTCTGCGGTCAGAATTAGAAGGAAAAACACTACGTGGGCAGGCAAAAGTGATGCGTGGACAAGGTACCGTTCGCCACCTTCCTAATTAGGCTGTTATCGATCTCTCCACACCCGAACAAGCTTTCTGCCCGAGTGATCCTGTAGCCAACTAAGTGTTCTATGAAGATGAGAGATAGCACTTTATGGATCCAGATGTATAGTTCATTCCGAGTCCTTCTCCGCTGCTATCGTACTTCTCTAACTCATAATTCGGCTTCTTACGCTGGTGTCGTTTGCTGTGTTCGTTCTGAATAACGCTTTTATGCTGTACTCGGTATGTAGTACCGAATGGTTAGGTACGATGGCATGTAATGATGGATAATAATTCATGAAAGTGGAATAACTCATTCTAGATGGATACATATCTTAATCAAAAAGAGACTAGGGTATGCACTCATGGTCACAAAGGCCAACTAGCTCAATTGCCAATGGAGCAATCATCGTCAGTCCTGATGGGGCCGGGTGAGACAGCGTTAATCGCTTTCCGGAAAGTGAGTGGGCTTTGATAGACAAAGGACAACTCAGTGGCTTACACCAGTAGCCGCTCCCTGTCCATCCCACATCATTTCCTCGGAGTCGCCGAGGAAAGTCGATATCTCAAGCAAACAAAAATGCTTCACTTCTCTTATAAGGTGCACAGCCGATTGGGTTAACGGGTGGTAGCCGCATTAGAGAGCCTTGTAAGCATAGGAGCTATCGGCCACTTAACATAATGACCAAGTCACTCCGGGCCATCCATCCATTCCACGGGTCATATTGTAGCCCTTCTCGGCCACAAACATCCATACAATCCGCACGACGGATGCAAGGATGAGTTCAAATGTTCCATAATCTCAAGGCAAATGTAGAACTCTACACATATAAATACCGCTTCCCAGGTCACGAAAGACTGAATATCTCCATATACGCCATCATTCAGTATGTCGTCTATCACTGAGCGGCTTCTCCAGCAAGACCTGTTCAAAGGCCGAGCGGATCCTCTTCAAGTGCAAGAAAGTACTGGTCTGGCTTACCATCGCGCTCGCGTTATCGCAAGAGCATACGGTATGGCATTCCCCTTAGCGTTCTAGGGAATAGTGCCTGATAGTCCTTGCGAGATAGGATTTACCGTTCAAGATGTGCTACAATTGAGTCCGAAATTTTGGCGCTACCACCAGGATCTGATAAATGCTTTTGACCAAGCTGCATTCACTTTGATAACAATCCAATACAATCTTTGTGTCGGGACTTTGGCTCCTTTCCTTCCGGACAGGTCAGATCTTCAGGAGCTGGTGGAAAAGATCTTAGATTTTGATATTTCGTACGCAAAAGGTTTCGCCCTTCTTGCCACACGCACTTTATTAACATCAAATAGTGCTCAGTTTCTCTTGACAGAGGTCGGCCATGGCTTGGATGCCCGGCATCTACAGACAACAGCAACACTACTACCCAACGGAGATTTTGAGTTGCATACGCCCCATTACGGTGCAGCTAAGTAAGAGCGCTCTTCCCACGCCGCCCGCTTTGATAATAATAGTGTCAGATACATGCCTCCAACATCCCCACAAGCGGGCTTCCCTCGTGTTGCAATAGTTTTTGCGCGTCTAATAGTCGATAAAAGGGACAAAGGACTCCGCCGATTTATTGTCTGGCTCAATGATGGCCAACTCATGTGCAAAGGTGTTCACGCCAAGTGAGTGATTGAGCGAGCGTTGCCGTTATGGCATCCAACCCCAGATTTCAATCATTGACGGAAATAAGGGTGCTTCCTCGTCGGGCAGGATGCAGGCCTCTCGACCATTGTATCACAATGTTTGATCACGTCAAACTACCGCCAGCTGCAATTCTTGATCGCCAGGTGCACGAAGCAGGTTCGAAGTCACACTTTCACTCCATGATTTGGAGGGTTCATATTGGTACCCTCGCACTGTCCACCACCCTTATTCCCATCCTCAAAAGAGCGGTGTTCGTGGCTGGGAAGTACAGCTTTCGTCGACATGTGACCAGCACCGGTGGAGTATCCAAGCCGATTATATCTTTTCGGACACAACAACGTCCTATTCTTCGTACTATTTCCCAGATTGCCGTCTATGAAAGCTTCGCGGAAGCAGCTGTTAAGATTTTTATGGACAGCGGGATAGATTATCGGGTTCGACATGGCGTTGCAACTGCATTCAAGGCTGTACTAACGCAAGCCGCACAAACGAGCCTATTTGCTCTTAGTGAGAGATGCGGTGCACAGGGGCTTTTTGAACAGAACGAGATCATCGAGTCTCAGTTAGAGGCGCGCGGGATTTCGATCGCAGAGGGTGATACCATGACCCTCTGTATCAGTACGTATATCGCTCCTATCACAGCATGTAAACGTGCTGAAAGATGCCTAACAGGGCTGGCGTCCGAGTTACTCCTTGAACGATACAGCATGCCAGCTCCCAAGGATGCATCCTGTATGCTAGCGCAATATGAGAAAGGCATCTTCAACTTATGCCGCCAGTACCTACAGGGACTTCATGGTGATCATCGCAGCGAAGGGTATAATGCAAATGTACTCCCGCATTCCCAAGTGTTAGTGGAGGCTATTGGCCACCGGATGGCATACGAATCAGCGCTTGAGGCTGGCATCGAGCGGGATTTCTTGGTACTCTATGAGGCCAATGTGTTGCTACACGCACCAGCCTGGTATGTCAGTGGAATGGGCCTGGACATCGAAGCCCAGTTCAAAAACGAGGTTCAGGCAATGGACTCAATACTGCCGAAATTAAACCGGTTACTGGATGAAACTGGTGCTGGGCCATATTGCTCTGCTGCAATCGTTACCGACGAGTCCTGGAACAGATTCTTAGACGGCCTCAGAGGGTATGGCACTGAGCAGGAGAATCCAGTCGCATCTTCATCTGGACCCCTCGCTAGAGGTAAGCTTTAGGGATGGCAGAGCAAATTAAAAAGATAGATTAGTTTTTGGTTATTTTCACTCAGTCCAACTCTATCACTAGGCCAATAGTCATTCCTGAATGGGACTAATCGGTTGTTGTCATAGCTAACCCCGTTGAGCTAGCTTGGAGCCTCGCAACAATCATTTTCTTTCAGGGGAGACATCCCCGGTTTTTCTTCATACAATACTTATGACCAACACACCTACGGTGTACTATGTATCCGTCATTCTCCAGGTGGTCCTTGCTGCTGCGCCTATTGTCTCCCGGGTATCTAATCAGATGTAAGTCAGCCCCCTTGGTTTATTCTTTAACCCTAACAAGCTTCCAGCCACCACTGCTCAAACCTGCCGTGGCAAATTTGAGGTCACCCGTTCCGAAGATGTGGAATTGTTGTTCCAGAACTGTACACATGTTATCGGGAATATCACCATCACAGACACCTACTCCGGACCATTTGTGTTGCCCAATATCATGACCATCGATGGGAACCTGGAATTACGATGGATCATGTCGCAGCACCCTGGACTAGGCAATTCACTAGGCCCTCGAGTGGCATCAGTCGAACTTCTCGACACAACGACGATTTACAACGTGACAGACATCACAACATTAAAGAACGTATCAATGCCTCAACTCACAACAGTTGGTCACGAATTCAGCATATACCAACATCACCTGGTCATTGATGTCGTCGACATTCGTCTACTGCAGAATGTTTGTCTCTTTTATCTTGCCGGTGGCATTTCCTGGTATCTCAAACAGACGTGACAATGCAGCGTGGTTATGATCACAGTCAGCCACACCCCGGCGTCATTCAGCTTTTCGGGATTGCAAATTTTAACCGGAACCTTTCAACTATATGGTCCGATCAAAAGGTTTTCTTCCCAGAATGAGCTTACCGAATCAGGCTCCAAATTACTGATTCCCTATTAGCCTTGACCTGTCATCCTTGCACAGTGTAAGAAATGACATGAAGATAAGCACTAGCCATGCGCTCAATCTCACTGAGGCCTTCCCCTCCGAACGGCGGAATCGTCTATCACGCTGTCCGGAGCTATTGAGACGTATGTCCACACCCATAAACGTCTTCCTCTTGCAACTATGCTAAAGAAGTATCGTTCTTTGTTTGATGCTCGTTGCCACAGTGCTGAATTCCCGAACCTCAGAGAGTTTAGTTCGATCAGCATCCATTCAAGTTTACCTTTCGGGTGCAAAAACTTTACAAGGCACATGGATCAAATATCACAGTCTTTTGAGCGTACAACCAAGTACGACTGCAGCGAACCTCATCCTAGAGGGCCTTTTCTTGGTTTGATTGCACTTTGTGTGATCCCCGTCGCTGCCATCACAAGCGCATGGTACCTACGGACGAAAAAAAGGAGCCATAAAGACGACAATGGACAGCAGCCCAAATGGTCAGAACGGCCATTGTCACCAATACGAGAGTGTGGGAACGAGAGGTGATCCAGCGAACAGACGATGAAACTAGATCTCAAATAGTTTCTAGCTTATAGATACGTTAATGAGATGCGAATCAGATACTTGTCTTTCCGCCTTCCCAGACAGTCTTTCCCTCGAACCAAGTTTTGAGCACTTTCGCATTGGCAAATTCACCTCGACTCAAATATCGATTAACCGCAATAAAGTTCGCCTTCTTTCCGACTTCAATACTACCCATCTCATTCGCTTTGCCTACCGCCTCTGCCCCAGCCAACGTGATCATATGACAGATTTTCTCGCCACCGACCTCTTTGGCCGTTCTGCCTCTTTCCGGGCCAAACGTTTCCACAATGGCTGACAGAGCGGGAAAGATGTCTGGCGTCGGGGGCAGAATCCAGTCAGAACCGACGGTTACATGAACTCCAGCATCCTTGAGCTCCTTGAATGGCCATCTGAAGATGTGAGGAAAGTTGGATGTGAGCTCTGTCTCGTGAAAGATTGCGGGTGACATTTCGGCAGTGATTCGGAGCTTTGCCATTCGGAAAATATCATCTTCAATGGATATCAGCGGGATGTTATACTTCTCCGCTTTGACCTTGTCTCACCTCGGTGGATTGCGTTGCAATGGGCCAATTCATGCCGTGGCCCTGTAGGATTTGATTGCCGTACTAGTTCGAGGACGTCTAGGGCGCGTCTTACGGAACCCTCACCAGCACAATGGATTTTACAAGTCATCCCCACGGCATCATGATGTGTGATGGCTTTTAGCAAAGCGTCAAAACTTACGAGCAACCGATCCTCGTCAGGGGAACCATCCGGCCCCAGATCGCAATGTGTGAAGTGAGGAGGCAACGGTGCACCGTCCATCCAGAATTTGACAAAACGAGTGTGAACGTGCTCGCTGCGGAAGGTATCAGCAGTATTGATCAGATGCTGCAAGGACTCCGGGCTTTCGGCAGCAAAGGTGGTCGGAGCATCGACAATGTGCGGGAACACATCCATATTGAGTCGACCTTCCTGTTCCAACTCGCGAAGGGCTCGCAGATAGATCGTGTTTGCGGATGCCTCTTGGACTGAAGTGATTCCAAATCTCTGAGACATGCGTATTCCATACAAAATGGCTTCTTTCACATACGAGACAGGCGGTTGGGGGAGCCTGGTCCAAGCCTGGGCGGCGGCAGCTTCCACCAGCTCTCCCGTCCAGCTTCCGTCCGGTCGACGCACATATTTCCCGCCATGGGGATCCGTCTTTGCTGTGAGATCGTACCCAGCATGCTTGAGACCAGCGCTATTCATGGCGATGTTGTGGCAGGAAATATCACGAACGAGCAGTGGCTGATCTGGGAAGACCTCATCCAAGTATTTCCGGTCAATCTTCCCGTCCGGAAAGTTCTGCCCAGCGTAGAAGTTGGCAATGAGCCAGTCTCCGCGAACATGGGCGTGGGCACAGACACAAGAACTCTGCCCTTTCTTGATCTTCTCTGCAATCGTCGCCGCCGTACTGTCTGACCCGATATCGATCTCGTTCAGCTTTTGCATCGAGGCCAGCAACAGGTGGGTGTGTGCATCGTGGATGCCGGGCATCACAAAGGCATTCTCCAGGTCGTACGTGGGCAGGTTTCGGCAATTGACCAGGTCCAGGATTTCCTCGTTTGTTCCAACACTTTCGAAGCGTCCTGATGCGGTCACGATGAAAGCCTCCGCCCATGGCCTCCGCTCATCCACGGTATACACATGACCGTGCAGGTATGCTGTCGCTTCGGGGGCCATATTCAACTAGGAGAGGGGGCTAGGGTCTATCGTAGATCGAACAGAGAAAAGGACGAAAAGCAATAAGTATCTCCCACAGAATGAAATGCGTTTACATACTGAGCATGCTCTCTGTCAGAGGTATATAGGCGTTGTTGGATACTCAAGTACACTATAAAGGCGGTCCACCGATGCCATCGGGACAAGTACTCGCATTGAACAATGATTCGTCCGTCCCCCGCAGCGCTTGTGGGACACTAAACCCGATCACGCCTAAAAGTGCGACGACTCTATCCGTTCGTTCAGCTAGTCACATCCTTGTATCCATAAGGCTTATTGATAAATCTACCCAATACAGCCAACATCAACCCAATACATTCTGAATGACCAGTCCGGCGAAAGAGGCAACTCGATCGCGAACAGAGTAAATCGTACTAAGCTTCTATAGGCGATCAAATCCGATGGGATTTTAGGTCTCTCACATCTGCGGCACAGACATAACCACACATAGGTAAATTCGCGGACGTCGTGAGCAGACGGTAATGAATGGACCAAACTAACACGCCGTACAAGCAATTTTTGTCTGCTATCAATAACTTGTCCTGTGTGCCCGTTTAATATGCCATTCCCCGTTGCCGATTCTCGGTGACAATTTCCCAGTATTTCTCCCGAGTGTGCGTGCGAAAGAGTTTGCCCCATCTCATCATCACCAGGAACACACCAGAGCAGGCCATACCAATGAACGCCGCTGATATGAAGCAATGCTTGTAGCCCATGTTGCTGATCCATGGAGTGATCCTGGTTTCGACTGTCAGTTTGTACATTCTTTGCAGCGAGGTGTCCTCACCCACCCGTATCCCATAGCAAACGACATGGTGTTCCGCACCAGCATAATGCTTGACATGGCGTCATTACTCAGCTCACCGTAGCTATCAACAAGGTAATTGATGCTGAGAGTTATGCCGCAGGTGTTTGACATGGCGAGGACGCACATCGCAACCAGTAACCCAGACCAGTGAATCTCATATGCCGCACCTACACCCCAAAGGAGTAGCGAGGCGGGCACGGTCACAAGGCACAGCATGAAGGGCCAGAGACGTTGCTCGGCTTCCAAGACGCCATGATTCCGGCGAGCAAGCCGGATAGTTAGCCAGTCGCTGAAATACCCAGTGAAGAGCGTGCTAGTTGCGATCAGACACTGCATTATAACAGGACCTGGTGTTCTTACCCTAGGACAACTCCGATGCAGCAGGCGATATAGCTAAGACCGACCATAGAGGAGCTGGAGAGAGATTAGTACCTTATCCAAGGTGGGATGAAATGTTCGACGAGCCTGAAATTATACGGAGCGGAGCCCAGAACAATGGAAGCAGTGGCGTTCTGCACGTTTACCCAGATGAGGTACGAGCCATAGGAGAATCTGTAATTGTTAGACAGCTCGGGGGTTCTATGATGAGTAACCTCACCCTGCATAAAATACGACAGGCCACCTCAAGAAATATAACGTGAGCCGGGCTCGCCGAATCATATTGTTAGGCTGTGAAGACCCTAAAAGAGCCAGCGTTCCCATACGCGATTTGCTCTTGTTGGTATAGAGGATACCCGATTCTATATCAGCCGCGTCTGTCTGCTGATCGCTCTTCTGTTGAGCCTTCTCTCGATTCCCTTGCTTGATGATGGGGTCGGACGACTCAACTAGGATGTCAGCGGACGTTCCCCCAGCCCTTTGACGGGCATAGTTTGTCTCTTCCATGAAAAAGAACAAAAAAATGGTGACGACTGCCAGGAAGACGCTTGGCCAGTAGAATACCCATTTCCAGGAATGATACTCGCCGATAAAACCGCAAATCAAAGGTGCAATATAGGTGCTTCCCGCTAGACATAATGCATAGAGCGCCATGTGGGTTCCACGTTCATGAGTAAAGTACTGCGTTGCTGTCAGCTAACAACAAGTCAATTAGGTCGCTTGAGGCTGACATACCACATCAGTAACAGACACCTCTGGAAGTGCTTCGATTGGCGCGATGAAGAACCCAAAAATTATGCTCCGTCCAATCCATTCACCATTGGATTTAACATATGGGCTAAGCTGTAAGCTGAATCCAGTGACCAACACTGAACATAGACTTACCTCCAGAGTAAACAACCCTGCAAGTCGTGTTAAACATGATGCATGGTATTTAGGGATGCAAACATACAATTGTACCCACGCTTGATATAATATATGTCAGTCGTTTTCCGTATTGCAGAGCGAAGGGCTGCCAGAACAGCAACCCCCAACCCGCGAGTAGAAACATGTACCCAGTCCCTTCATTCAGAGTGTTTATAGAGACGCCTGTCTCCTCAGACAGGGGAACTAGTACAGAGTAGACAACCGAACAGGCTATTCCCATGAATAAAGTATATCTATATATTGGGGATATGTCAGTCTTAATTATGCTTGAAATGATCATCACTCACGAGCTGACACATATTGTAGAGATAGTCTTTCGACGTTTCGACCAGTTCAAAGGGTCACCGGGGTCATCCGATGGTTGAGGAACAAGTAATATGTCACCGAATCTCCCATCAGAATGATTGGTGGACCTAGCGTGTTCCAGATCCACGAGCATGAAGGTGCCTGGTATGGCGCTCTGATTGACCTCGGGTGCCATGATAGTCGACGCAGGCATTGAAAAGTCCCCTTTTACGTGGTGCCAAAAGGACCTGGGTGTAGTATCTCCGTAGGTCTAAGTCCCAGGCGTAACAAGCTGGAAGATGACAGTACCCCACAGAAACAAGGCACAGGACTCTCTTTAAAAGAAACGAGAAGCCGGGGCCCATGATCTGCCGCTAAGTACTCAGGAACGACCTTGGGTGCGAAATGGCGTGTGAGTTCCCTTCGTCCGATCTGTTATATCATGATAGGCTTTCTTCTTCAGTATCGCGGATGCGTTCCAACCTGCTGATAGCCGAGGCTCCTTTCCATCTTAGAGGAAAGTCCTGATAGTAGAATATGACCAGATGATAAAATAGTGATAATGCGATGTGTAACAGCCAGTGGGCTTCTCATCATTAATCTGATGTCGGGGTTGTGTTGGTCAGGCTAACCCGATAATGGACAAAAGGTGCGAGGTCTGGTTCTCCAGCTCGATGAACAGTAGTCGTAGAAAGAGTAACCGTTGACTGGATAGAAGATTAGGCAGACATGACACCTCTATCAGCATTCTACATGGCTCAGGTTTTGCCCCATGACGATGTATGGGATCGTGTAGGGCCTTGAGTGTTGATTGGGGGGGGGTATGTACTAGCGGATCTCGTACTTGACTATCCGACCTCGCTGTCTCCCTCTCTCCCGCCTTAGCTTACCTACATAGCTCGGTATAGAACTTTTTAGTTGAGGTCCATTAGATCTTGATTATGCTGGGATAACAGTACCCGTGCTCCTGGCAGTGTATGTCAGGTCGGTTGGGCAGCATCATTTCTGGTTTTGGATCAATACTAAGACGGAGAATCACCGTTGTACGGGACGGCTATCAGATGAACCTACCTAGTGCCTTGGCCACTCAGGGTGGACTCGGGGTATGTTCAGGCCTACTGAGAGTAAAAAGCGGCAAGGGGTGGGCACTAAAACAGAGGCGTCTATAAAATCAAGTACAGATGCATCTTCGTCTACAGGATACAGACCACATAATGAACAAAGAGGGTATTGGAATGCGTATATTCATTAGGTCGACATAGCCGAAGGAATAGATCGCTGGAGGCATTAAAAACTTCCATTATTAAGTCATAAGTCAAATGCTCTAGTCTATCGGACAGCTTTGTATACAACGCTCCAGCCCAACAAAATAGCCACGAACAACAAAGGCAAACTCCTATGATGCAAGACGAAAGCGAGAACACCCAGAATGCAAATGCATCTCGACGCCAATGAGACGTCCAAGTAACGAAGGCAACCGCGCTATACAATCTCGGTCCAGATCATGCTGTGCGGCCAGCCGCAGTTGATGCAGAGGCCAAGTCAACAGCCTTCAATTTCGACTCCAGTTGGTCGACCTCGTCTACCGGCGACGCCTCTTCATCCTCTTCCACGTACAGACTCTGGCCATCAGCCGCGCTGGACTGGTCTACCGAGCCCTGGGAAAGGAAACTGGCTCCAAGGTCTTCCTCGGCAGCTTCATCAACGTCGCTACCCTCTTCTTCACTTAACTCTCCTTCTTCGTATTCCTCCTCGTCTTCGTCCTCTTCCTGCTCCTCGTAGTCTTCGTCCTCCTCTTCACTGTCCGTGCTGGAGAAATCTTCGATATCCGGAGGAGGCTCGCGCCAGTAAGTGAAGTCAGTATATTCCTCCCCACCAGCCTGGACAAGCAGGCTCGTGGGGGGGAAGAAGTGATCCAAAAGTTCACCCATGGTCACATAGCTGCTCTTGTACTTATTTAAGCTCAAGAGGTCCAGGGACACTTCGGCATTCGAATTGATCGTGAAGATTCTGGTGGACGGAATGTTCACTGATCGATAGCTGAGAGCGTCTGTAAGACGGTTTCCAAACCCGGCATAGAACGGGTTTTCCTTTCCATTGAATAGGTTGAGGATGTCCCGCAGGCAAGCCATCTTGAAGACTTCGGGCTTTCGCAAGTAGATCTCCCGTCTCAGGGCTGCGATTGTCCGGTCAGGGCTCATGATGACAGGTCCCTTGGGTAATCGGAAGCCATCTTGGCATACGCCATACAGATAAGCTCGAGTCGTGTCGGCTTGGCCAACAGAACGACTGGTGAGGTACATGATGTTGTACCCATTATTGAGGATGTCAGTATACAACTTGGCCACACCGGCGTGCGTCCAATCCCGTCCAATCATGTTCAGCACATGACCAAGCGCATCCGATCTGTTGCAAAGTCAGTACACGTGTCATGAAATGTTATTTTAGAGAAACTCACTTAGTGATAGTTCCATCAATATCGGAGATCACAATCGGCGTGTTGCCATTCCACAGGTACATTGTCGCGGTACATGTAGCCCGGTTGACACTAAACGACATCTCATTCGCGCCTGGCTTGAGATTCAAGGCTTTGAGCTGGTCACTGGTCAAGCGCAATGTCTTCGCATAGTTGCGCGTTGTCTCTCCCGGTGCTGGGGATTGCGGTGGTGTAGGGAACCCCGGCTGAACATCAGATTGGGTACGATAATGCCTGGGCTGCACGGCTGTGTTCCCGATGGACTGGTCGCTGTCACTGTGGTAACCTGGGTCCGACACAGCATTTTCGCTCATCGCCGAGCTCGGTCTCATTGCATTAAACGTGGCGCGACGGTTGGCGGCCTCTTTCGCATCCTCACTACTATAAATCCACAGGTTTCCGTGCTCATCCGCTCCGATGAGAGCCCCAATATCATAGGGGCCTTCCAACTCTTCCGCGAGAATTTTTCGTGCGACCACTTCGGCTCGCAGGGCATCCTCTTCATTACTTTTGTAGCCAGTCATGTCGAGCATTAGGTCGCCGGTTTCGGTAACATGCGTGGGAATATTCGAGCCGGACAGTTTCTTGGACAAGGAGATCGCACGCGAGACTGCCTCTTCGGACGACAGCGGTGGAGGGCTCCGAGAACGGCCGCCGGGGGTGGATTCCTCGGGTAAAGACGATGGTTGCGCTCCATAGCTTTGATCCGCGGCGCTGGGAAGATGGGATTTGTCCAGCAGAACATTGTCGGACATCGTCCGATCAAACTTAGGCTCATCACTGAACGAGCCTAGGCGAGACCGGCTCAGGTCTGAGCTCTGAGGGGATCGCGATAAGGGTGTGATAGCTCCTATTTAAGTATGAGTATACTGACATATGAAGATTGGCGTGGATATCCCGTCATACCTAGATCACTCGACGCTCGAGTCGTCCTCGACATTATCGGAACGTTGGAATCAGACTTGGTATCCAGGTTCCCGCCACCAGCAGACGACCGATCCAAGTCTAAATATTCTGGTTCTTGGAGCGCCGACGGGAGACTCTCTTCACTGCGCATTTTTGGACTGGCCGTCGGCGACACCAGGGGTGACGTCTGCAACGAGGCGGGGATCTCATCTGTCGTCTCAAAAACGAAGAACGCCTCCCCGCCTTCTCCCAGCTTCATCGAATAGTTTTGTTTAACGCCATTCACCTTAAACTCCACCTGAGCACGAGTTAGTAAGCTCCCTACCCAGATCAAACCGCAGGTGAATGTACCTTCTTTTCGTAAGGTCGGAGCAACGAGAACTTGCCGAAACGAACGTGGAAAGGGGAGCAGGCAAGGGTTCCTGTAACGCGACTAGTCAGAATGGCATTTTCTAGCCTGCAGAAGAGCAACCCTGTGGAATCTCACCATCTTCCTGTTCGATCACGATAACATCGATGGCACCGCTCAAGGTGGCTGGATTAATCGAGTTCCACGTCTTCGAGACGGAACCACTGATACTTCGGACGTATTGCATCGCGCAAAAATCAACGGGGAAATTCCCCGAGGAAAAATTCACAGACTCGAAAAACGAAAGGACCGGTGACACAAGAGAGACACCTAGCGGGAGACTCGAGGGTAGAGGTGGAAGTGAAGAATTCCGAACGTTGGTCGGAGCAGCAGACAAGAATTGCCGCCTACTTACGGCCCATGTGACAGAGGCCGAGAGACATCAGTCGTACCAGCCAGCCACTGCGGGAGGGTGAACGAACGAGTGACTAGGGATGACGAGAACAAGACAAAGCCGGCGAATCTTACCACGCTGGGAGAGAAAGCTGATGCGAACAATACAGACGACGGAAGGGGAGGAGATTGAGACTCATCTATAAGTGTTGGGAGAGACTCAACAGCCCAACAACGACGCCGTTCGTTTGATTCCTCGGTCGAACCCGGTGGCCCCGATGCCGCTAAACCCTTTCAGGCCCGGCGTGCGGGGAGCTTCTTTTTTGAGGCATGGACGCTGACTCAGCTTCTGCAGGCTGACTCAGCTAGATTCTAATCACATGATCTCCCCACTGCCGACCGCTCCAGCGGGAAGAGAGTCAAGTGCGATGGGAGTTGAGATCCCTCATTCCTCTCTTTTCTGTCCCTTGCCCTTTTTTTTATTTCCTCGCACCCGTCTCCATGGGTCTCCGACGCGGGGATGTATGAGCCATTGTATTTTTCGTTTGACGCCTACCCCAGCGTGGTCCCCCGTGTGAGGGTACGAGGCGTCATGGCTCTCTTCCTGGCGGTTACCATTCTTTGGGCTCTGATCTGGTAAGCTTGTCGTCATCCTCTCGTCGTCTTTCCGCTGAAAATCGCTAACCGCTCCGTCAGGCTACTCTACCGGGCGTGGCAGGTGTGCCAGACACCCAACGAGGTCTTGGTCGAAAAACTCGGCTTGGACATCCCTCCGCCACCAGAGTTGACCCTTGAAGAGATCACTGCGCGTGAGATTCGCATCGCTTGGAAACAACCCGAATTTCATAATTCTATTCACAAGCATATCATTCAAGTGAACGGAGCGAAAGGTACTTTCTCATCTGCCGCCCCCTTTGGTCAACCGGTGCATCAAGGGCTAACCCCAGTATTCCTTAGTGGGCGAATCGAAACGAGCCGAGACTGCCGTGGAAATCCTGAATCTCGTTCCCGGGAATATATACCACATTTGCGTGTGCTCGGTGAGCGCGGCGAATTTTCAAACCCCTAGCGCCGTTGTCCACGTGCGAACGAAGTCCCTTCCTCTCTCGCAATCCCAGCAGAATGCTTCCAACAGCAGTATCACCATTCGCGCTTCCATTCCTCGCTCTACGGCCGGACTGGCCGCCCCGTCCGCTCCCATCATGGCTCGCGAACACAGCGGAGGTCAATTACAAAGTAAACGCGCTCCAGCCGGAAGGAAACAGTCTCCAGCTGCGAGTGGGGCGGAAGCTTTGCACGGTCATATAGAAGATTTGCAGAGAGTCGCCGGGTCTGATGACCGAGACGAAAGCTTAGAGGAACTGGCCGAACGGTTGAAACTGTTGCAACATGAAAACGAAACCGTGGAGAAACAAGCAGCCGAGGAAGAGGAGGAACACATCGCCCTTCTTAAAGAACTCGAGAAGCAGCGGGATGAGCTGAGAAAGCGCGTGAAGGAGAAGGACGAAGCAAGCGGCGATTTGAAGAAGCAGGTCTATAAGCTGGAGAGCGTCAATCGCTCGGTTCAAAGTGAGAAGGCGAAGCGTGAGCGATTGCTGCAACAGAAGGAATCCGAACGTCAGAAGCGGAAGGACGACATCGTTCGGTGGCAAGAAAGGGTGGTCCGGATGGCTACCGATGCTACTCATGCAAAGGAGGAGAAAGCTCGTGTGGAAGAAGAAGGCAAGAAACGAGCGGATGAGGTCCGCGAGAAGATTGCAAAGGAGCAGGCTGAGATGAAAGTTATCGACGACGAGATCCAAGACAAAGGCGGCCGGGTCAAGAAGCTGGAGGAGGAAAGAAAGAACAACCAGGGCCCAGATGGCGAGGATGGCAAGGAGCTGGACCGCATCGACAACGAACGCGCTCGGCAGTGGGAGTTGAAACTGAGCAATCTACATACGCAATACGCATCTCTTGTCAGCCTCCACGCCCAGGTTCAGCAGCAGTATCAGGACGCGCAGGAACACTTCAAGTGGCTGACGACTCAACGACCGGGTAGCTCAGGGCCATTCTCCCTGCCAGCCTTGGATCTGGACTTGTCGAACACGGCGACTATTCGTCCCCGTCGTCATCGCAGCTCACTCACGAGCAATGTCTCTTCTCCGATGAACTTTCCCGCTATGGAGCCTTCGTTCTCCAACAGTATCAATTACAAAGCTCCTTCGACGAACTCCCCGACTTTCCCGCCGAGTTCAACATTCTTTAACATCAACAACGGAATGACCATACCCGGTCTGTCAGGTCAGCCCGACCTTTCTCGTGCCGAATTGGAAATGTCCTTCAACAATCCCCAAATGAGTCCACGTGCTGATGCATTGCTGCCGTCCGACCTTCTTGGAGATGAAGAGTCGCCTGAACTTCCCCGTCCAATCATTCGCCCCCGATTTTCAAATGCGGATCAATCCAATCCACTCGAGCCTTTTACGCATGGTCCCCCATCTCCAGACTCGTCCAGCAGTCGACCTGAAAGTATGTTTGGCAGCCCACATGAAATACCAGCCCAAGAATCGGAGTCACAACCAGTGACTTTGGGTGATACGAGCGAGGCTCCGAAGAGTGCATCGCGCCGCCTATCTGGTCTGTTCGGCTTTCATCGGGCTCGTGGGAAAACGCTGGCGGATGAGCCGCCCTTGCTGGGTACTCTGAAACCAGGTCAAAGCCAGTCATTCCCTCGAAATTTGGAGGAGATGGACCCTATTGGTGCTAGGCGCCGTCGCCTGAGTTATACGGGTAACTGGGCAAACCCTATTACGTTGCTTCCAAGGAGCAACACGGCGAGTGTCACAGCAGACAGCTCGTCTGATCATCTTCCATCCCGTCGTGCTGCCATCTCTAGTATCTTCTCCCCTAGCCGATTTGGTTTCGGCAGTGGGGCCAGTTTGACAAAATCAAGTGACAACCCTGACCTCAACACTGGATACAATCAATTTAGTCCTAGGCATGACCCTATTGATCCGTCCTCGATCTTGGGCACTGTTCGGCGCGGCTCGTTGTCACCAAGACCATCCTCGACCTTCTCCTTTGACAATCAACTCCCCCACCCGTCTACGGACAATAGGCACTTTGGCTGGCCTTCAGCTGAAAAGCCGGGCCATCGAAGTCCCTTGGGGTTTGACTGGGCTTCCCCATCAACGTGGTCGCGGGTGCACTCCCGCCGACCATCTACGCAATACGGTTCATCCGGCCACTTACCTCTAAGCCTTACTGGGGAACCTGATTTTCTCCAGGACTCGTCCTTTGAAAGACAGGGTCGACCATTACAGGCCCCTATTGGTACCCGTCCATCTTCTTCGCATCGTCCTGTAACTCCGAAGTTGAACCCGGCCGCGCCAACGTTCAAGACAATCTTCGGTAGTAGGAAATCAGACAAGGATAAGGAGAAGGACAAGGGGAAGGATAAGGACGTGGATGCGCCGTTTGACTTCCTAATGGACGACGGATCTCCATCTGAATCCCGTGCCTCGAAAGATTCACGTTCTTTGTCTATCTTCACGCGCGATTCCTACGAGTCCTTGGAGCGCATGCCATCTGCCACATCAGCCGACAACAACAGCTCGAAAGAGTCATTCATTCGGAAGATCACGCGGAAAGGCAGCTCAGGCAAGTTCAGCTCATGGAAGGACCGTTCGGGGTTGTTCTCGAAGAAGAGTGACGCGTCCCAGGGCGATATTGACGAAGACAGCGTCGCCGAGGCTCAACTTGCCAAGAGCGTGGACAGCGCAGGGTCGAGTATTCCATCGGCCGACAAGTCCAGCCGAACTAGCCTGGGATTCTTTAGCCGCAAGTCCCGAAAATCGGACAAGGCCGCCAGCGAGACAAGTGAGCGACCCAGTGAACGGGCCAGTGAAATTGCCAGCGAACTAGGCGACGATGAGATTCCTGAAGAAGAGGAAATCAAGTCATGATCCTCACTTCGTATTAGCATCTGCATTCTTTACATTTCTTTTTATGTCTATCCCGATAGATTCCATGTGTGGAATGTCTACC
The DNA here is from genome assembly GCA_001931935.1 of Aspergillus aff. floccosus IMV 01167. Taxonomy (NCBI): domain Eukaryota; kingdom Fungi; phylum Ascomycota; class Eurotiomycetes; order Eurotiales; family Aspergillaceae; genus Aspergillus; species Aspergillus aff. floccosus IMV 01167. The sequence goes on from MSJE01000006.1 coordinate 137,181, forward strand.
ACTACCAGTCTATACCATCTCTACGCGATTTCTTATATACATCACCCGGCTAAACATATCAGAAATATGTTTGTTTTGGATCAGCTTGCATAGCCTTTGTATACGTGATTCACGACGATAGCAGGTATGGAACGCCTGGTAAATGTAACCTCTGAGAGCAGAATGCTCTGGGATAAGCTTGTGGGATCAGTCTCTCCACAGCAGGAAACACTGTCCCGCAAGACGAGCTCTCATAGTAGAGGATCAATCTGACTTTCCATTAGAGAAAGGCTTCCTAATATCATTATAAGAATCCTCAACGCCACCAAATAAGTAAAGAAACCATTTCTATATCATAACGGGGTCATATGTATAGTATCATGCCATGTATATTCTGTTCGTCCTTCTAAGCCATTACCATTAACCCGTCCATCCCACCGGCGTGTTGCTGGGTATCGAAAAACTGGACTCGGCACGTTGGATTAAACCAGCTTGTTGTTTGATATACGTCAACCATCGAGCATCGTCAGCATACGTCTGATTCCACCGGTCGTTCTCTCCATAAGCGATCTGACGTGCTGTATCCTGGATGGTCAAGTCTGAGGGGTACACCCCTGATTCCATCTCTGCTCTGAGGTAGGCGATCAGCTCGCGGTGGAGATTAGTGTATCTTGTCAGCCCGTTCGGGACCTGCGTCTCAGGAAACTGAGATTCTTCTTCGTTTCCGGTGGTTCCAAACGCATCCGACGTCTTCCATGGGTCCATGGTTAGGCGCTCATATCCCAGAAGATATGGGGGGATGGCATTTTCCACCAAGCTCTGCACATCGGGCTCAAATCCCCACCCGCCCTTCCATTGATCCATGTCGACGCCATTTTTGAAATGCTCGGCGAGGTGTTCCACGCGCTCGTCCCAGGTCGACAGGCGCGCATCGCAGAACCCACATCGGGACACGATGTTTGTTCTCGAAGAGCGCCATGAGTCCATGGACGAATGGTAGTCCACGTTGTGTGTCAGTTTGAGGTGCTGTTTGAGATGGTCCTTGCGCGGGAACGCGCGTTGTTCCGGCCCCTTCTCCCGACAGAGAAGATAGTTATGGGCAGCCTCGAGATGTGCGTAGTCAATATCCGTCGCTTGGCAGAACGCGCAGACCCTATTGCCATCCACTTCGACGATGCCACCATGCGGTGCGCAACACCAATTGTCCACGGGAATATGAAGCGCCTTCTCATGCCGCTGCCAATCGTACTTTGTGCGAAACGTATCCGAGCAAAATGTACACTGGTAGGCACGCTTGCCCTGCGCGGTCGACCGCCTGTTCCAGGTGGTTGCCGACTTCCGCGGGCGCCGGCGACGGCGAGAGCCCATACTAATCGGGATGGGGGTGGGTGGTCTGCGCAGGGCGCGGCGAGACCGGCTGAACGAGATATCCGAATTGGACGACTGGCTGTGTTGGCTGTGCTCGAAGCTGCTGACGGAGGGGGCGCCCACGACAAACGAGTTGCTCGAACCGTTGCTGGACCATGTATCTGGGGCGTTGTTCGTATAGTTTGTGCTGCAGTCGGATCCGGAGTAGGGCGTGCTATCTGCCAATGCGCGCACAATGTCCGACGTCGCGGCGGCTTCGCTTTCAGGCGGGGAGTTTCGCCATCGTTCTAGTGGCGAGAGCAGGGAGACGTCCACGGGGGGTTCGTCCATGCTGGGGAGACGGGTGAGTTTCCGTCTTCGTGTGTTGCTGAACCAGTTGGAGATTTGCGTTTTATCTAGTCCTGTCTGTGCGGCCAGCTCGTCCTTCTCCCGGTCTGTCGGGTAGGGGTAATCCCGGTGCTGATAGAGCCATGTCCGTAGGACCTTGACGGCTTGGGACGGTAGGCGTTGGTAAGTTTTGGTCTTCACGATCGCCTCGTCTGGACGACGTGTGTTAGACTGGAATGATGCATTGGAAACAATATCCTGAGTGGAGTCCAATTCTTCGGCAGAGTCGATGTGACGGGGAGACCAAGGGTCCCAGTTTCTAGTGAAATCCTCCAGAGGTAGGTTGACGAAATCACCATGTATCTGTGTTAAGCCTGTATCAAAGTCGACGGCACTGTGCGACTGTTCTTCCACGATCTGATTCAGGAGAGAATCGAAATCGTCGTTATTCGGGTAAATGCTAGTGGGTTCCAGGTGTGGCAATGATAGCACATCGCAAATTTGGGGGACATGGTGATGCACGTCCTCCATCGACGTGTTCCCCTGGCGTGTTGGAGGTCTTTCAGAATTATTTGGTCGTCAGGGAGCAGCTGGCTAGATCGACAGGGATATGGAAGAAGGAGAAAGATGATGTTGAATCATCCGCATGGGTCTTGGGTCCCGCGCCCTACGGATGACACTTTGGGGTTAGCTTATCCGTGTTAAGCTCGACTGGGTTGGAGAACCTCTCCTCCTCGTCTTTGATCTTGACTAATCTAGTTCATTAGGTCATCTTCAACAAGAGTCGGTTGGGACAACATAGCACAAAAATAGGTCTGAAGGAGCGAGGTTCTTTCAAGGCCAATCGGTAGTCGGCTGTTAACAGACTTCAAAATCTATCAGGTATCCAACGGTTACGCAACTTATGACCTGATTTCATGTTCCCACAGCTGATGGCATCATCGTTCTGGCTGGCAAGACTTGCTTAAGCCCTTACCTCTAGGTACTAGATTTGTTCTTGAAAAGGGGGTAGCGTCTGGAAGCAGAATCGCTTTTCTACATTGAATACGTGTTGCATGGTCTGTTGGCTACGTAATAGGTACCTTTTTGGCTGGTGAGGCAGATGATAATGCTTGTTCCTATAAGCTTTTTTGGTTTCTATCAACTAAAAGCTTGTTAATTGATTCTCCCTGTCTGTTTGCGTAATATCGGACATTATAGTCCAGGCTCTAGACATGGTAGTAAGCCTCTCAGAGGACGCATGTCCTACCCTAGTTTTCTATTACAGATCATCGTTGGGGCGGCATGCCTTAGCAAGGCTGCCTATTATTGAGTTGACGTTGCGACAGGGATGCAATCTCATGGAAGGGTCGTACTGGGGCTGTGCTGGATAAATGCCTCAAAAGCCTATTTTGACAGGGTTGGCCAGCCAATTGACATTCTAACATGCCCAATCGCTGCCGATAGAGTATCGACCTAAGTAAACGCTACTAACTCATGACTGAGACACTGCCCCCGTGAGCAAAGATACTCCGGTTGTATGGCCTTCTTCCGTCTGTTGTGATTCGGATACCTGGCGTTCCCCATTTCTCGAGTGTTACATCACTGCTAGCATTTCTCTGTCATACGTGTCAGTCCCGGGAAGGCTTAAAGCGCGCGAACATATCGCTGTCAGCTTGTCATGCTGTCTCATCCAACTTGAATTCCACAAAGGGACGCATCAGAGCAGAGACAGTGCAAACCATACTTGTCAATGAACGGAAGGAAATTCGTGGAGAATTTCATTTACGCCCTTGAGCGTGATTTTACCTCCACTTCTGGAGAGCCTGCAGCCTGGGCTCCTGGCCATCCGAAACGATGGGGTCAAGAGAGAGCGAAGGTTCGCCTGGACGGAGCAGCCACAACGCCCACTCTTAGTCCCGATGACAGGTTTGTTGCAGTTGGGGTCGATGAAGAAGTACACGTCTTTGGTGTTGCTACGCAGGAGCGTCTCGAAGTGTTGACAGTTGGCGAGCTGATTGAGACGGTTAAGTTTGCACCCGGTTGTGTTGAAACCGATGATGGTAAATCCACCCACTACGTTTTGGCATCACAAGGTGGTGACGATGAGAAGACCATGGTCATTCTGTGGGAGCTGGACGAAGATGGGAAACTCGCAGCCAAGACAAGCCACGAGCAAGAACACAGACTGTGCTTCGAGGGCGAGCTGGGCTCATTCGGGGCTGACGGCAAGACGATGATTTTCTTCAGTCAAAACGAAACAACCCAAGAAGAAACACGAGGGGCTGCCTTCCTGCCCTGTGTTAATCTATGGAATATTGAAACTAAATCCTTTCGTCACAAACTGCTGGCCAACACGGACTCGATAATGTGGGCTGCCATGACCCCCGATGACAAGCCTGTCGCATCTGTCGCATGGGATGGCACAGCACGGATCTGGGATGCCCGTTCTGGATCCTGTCTTCATATTTTGGGGCCTTTTGGCGGCCAGCTCTGGAGCGGAGCCTTCTCTCCAGATCAAAGGTACCTTGCCATCAGCCAAGGGGACCCCAAGTCCTATGTCCACGTCTACAATATCGCTACGGAGCAGCCCGTATCGCGCTTTGATGAGTTTCATCTTGCGGCAGGATGTCTATCCTGGAGGCACGATGGGACCATGCTAGCCAGCGGGGCTAATGAAGGAAAGCTTTGCATCTGGGATCCATACACAGGAGAGGAACAGATGCGATGGTGTCTAGCATTTGATGATCTTCTCATGCGTCGCTTTGCTACCACTCGAGCCGTGCAGTTTGTGGATGGAGGCCGGAAGTTAATGTTTCAGATCAGAGAGGGAACCGTGGAGGTGTATGATTTTGAAAGCAATCTCAAACAACAGTTCACACGGGGGATGGAGAATAAGGTAGACAGCTGTGCTGTCTCAGAAATAGTTTGCTCAAGGGATTCCAAATTTGTTGTCGTCCCGGATATGGATAGATTCTTGAGAATTTGGGATCTCTAGGCTTGCTGTCTGTGCATAGCTTCGTCTACTTATTACTAGCGGTTATGGAATGGGTATAAGCTTGAGACAACCCACCGTTAACTCATCTAATGTTGAGCATATCAAGCCTGCAGAACACAATTAACGCTATCTATTCCTCCGACGGTACAATGCGGACCATGGTGGCTGAAGAAAATCCATCAATCAGACGAGATCAGAACTGCCAATGAAAGGCTATCCGTGTCAAGCATCTGCCCGTGCGCAGAGGAACCGAGAACCATAGCGGTATATGCTATAACTCAGAGCGAAGCCTGTCACCACGGGACAACGCAGGTGATCGATAGTACACTGCAGTCGGGTATAGCATCATGCAACTTTCAATCATCAATATACATGTCTTGGCTCTTTGATTCCCTCGGCACCGGATAACAGCAGCAAGGGATCGAGGAGGGTCTTTACTTACCCCACTCCCCATGGGGAAGAGGGGTCTTTCGCTGACCTCCGAGTCATCATCAGAACAACCTCTCACTTCTGATCAGTGATCCAAGCTTAACGATTATAGCCTTGGTGCAATTGAACTCATCCAAACTCATACCGACACCCAACCCAATACACATATCCTTGGCATGGACAAACCAACCCAACCAGGGGGGCTAGATCCCTTAAAGAGCTGGAAAAGCGATGGTGACGTGAAAAATCCGGTCGATGAGCAGCTCGTTGCTTTCACGCCCTTGGAGGAAAAGAGACTGTTGAGAAAGATGGATCTGCACATCATGCCAATCCTCAGTATCCTCTATCTTTTTGCCTTCCTGGACCGAGGAAATATTGGCAATGCCAAGATTGAAGGCCTTCCAGAAGATCTGAATTTGACTGGGTCGCAGTTCAATATCTGTTGTAAGTGTATAGAGATAAGGTGGTACCTTTCCCTGGTTGACGTGATCAGTGACCGTCTTCTTCATCACCTACGCCTCGTTTGAACTCCCCTCGAATCTCATTCTGAAGAAAGTTCAGCCTTCAATATGGCTGCCTGCTCTCATGGTCTCATGGGGCATTGTCATGGTACGACATTGAGTTCTGTGATGTGTTACACTGCTCATATGATAGGCCCTCATGGGAATTGTTCAAAACTACCACGGACTACTGGCCGCCCGAATCTTCCTTGGGGTCGCGGGTAAGCTAAATAGCAGTCTCTACCATTGCAAGCTGACATGCTTGAAACAGAGTCTGGTCTCTATCCTGGAGTCGCCTTCTACATCACCATGTGGTACTGTCGGCATGAAGCATTGATGCGCCAGGCTTTGTTCTTCAGCGCAGCCAGTGTTGCAGGGGCTTTCTCTGGTCTTTTAGCTTTTGGCATTGCCGTAAGATTCATTGAATACCTCCATGATGCAAACAGCTTACAATTTTCTAGAAAATGGACGGAGTTGGCGGATACGCCGGTTGGCGCTGGATCTTTATTCTCGAAGGAATAGCTACCGTTCTCGTGGCCGTAGCGGCCCACTTCGTTATTCAAGATTATCCCGACACCGCTAAGTTTCTGACTGAAGAGGAAAGAAGTTGGGTCCTTCACCGTCTGCGCACTCAGTACTCCGACGGGCAGACAGTGTATTCGGAGAATGAACGGTTCAAATGGAAATACGTCAGAGATGCGCTGACGGATTGGCAAGTTTACTTGGCCATTATCGGTAAGCGGACGGAATTTTGGATCAATGGGCACGTTAGCTAACTTTCTGGTCCTGTAGTGTGGTATGGAATTGTGTGTCCAATGTACGGGGTCTCCTACTTTCTCCCGACGATTATCAAAGATCTCGGCTATACATCTTCCGTAGCTCAACTGTTGACGGTATGTGACTCGCACCTCCTTCTGGTCAGCAGCTCTAAGACCTTCTATTTATGATAATTAGGTCCCTATATACATCACTGCTGCGATTGTCGCTGTATTGTCAGCCGCAATCTCCGATAGGATTGGACAACGGTCCCCGTTACTGTTTCTTCACTTATCCTGCATTATAGTTGGGTTCATCATCTGCTTGGCCGCATCGGGGAGAGGTGTGCCAGGTGTGGTATACTTTGGTATCTTCCTGACGGTTGTCGGTCAGTACATCCCATGCATTCAAACGCTCTATATCTTGCATACGGGCTAGAGCTGACAATACCAATTATTAGGAATCTACCCTGCCCTCCCGTCGAACGTCACCTGGCTCAGTAACAATCTGGCAGGAAGCTACAAGCGAGCGGCAGGAATGGCACTTCACATCGGCATTGGCAACTTTGCTGGCGGTTGGTCCTCACACACGCAAATTCTAAGGCCTAGCTAATCACGTCCGATGCACAGCCATGTCGTCGAATTTTTATCGCGAGCAGGACAGTCCGCAGTTTGTTCTGGGTCACTCGTTGGAGCTTGGTTTTGCTGTAGCGGCTCTGATTGCTGCGGTGATTCTGCGCATCGTCTACACACGTATTAACAAGACGCGCGAGGAGCAGGTGGTACAGAACTCTGTTACGTTCACCCCTCAGGAGATGGATGAGATGGGAGATCGCTGCCCTCACTTCCGCTACATGCTTTGATGGGCTGCGTGCCGCTAGTCTCTTATGATGGGACGGTTGCTGGGGTTGAATATTTGGAGCTCTGAAAATGGGGTAAAGTATTGAGAATTGTGATTGCACCCTAGATGGTCTAGATGGTGGTTGACTATAGAACGAACGACATTAGAGGAGCATTCTATACATCTCGGAGCGTCATGGTATGGTTTTCCTAAAACGGCAACTTTGGTCGCCCCAACCGACTAAACCGCACTAGGCAATCTCCGGCCTCAGGCACGACGGAAATAGTCGATGTCATCGATAGGGCGTACGACGATGACTACGATGATATTCCGTACTGATTAATCGTTGACCCACAAGAGTCAGAGCTCTCGCTTACACTCGGTCCCTCTAGCACTCCTTTAAATTCAGGATTGCCAGGGCTTGTGTCCTAGCAATCAGCCAGGCGAATTCCCATTGGCTACGGAGTACACTATCTGCAACGGAGCGCCATGGCATCGAATGCTCAGTCTACTGGTATTGAGCTGCAAGATAGCAGCGCGGCGGGGGAAAGATTTCCGCGGCCGGCTGGAGATTCCACCCCCGAGTTCAATTCCGATGATTTGATGCAAGCTTCCCTCCTTGCTGACGCCGAGGTGCCTGATGGAGGCCATGCCTGGGTAGTCATATCAGGTTGTGCAGTCATCACCTGGTGGTTTATCGGGACGTCCTACTGCTGGGGTATTCTACAAGCGGCTTTGGTGAAAGAAGGCGTGTCCTCGTCTTCTACCCTGGCATTTGTCGGTTCCCTCGCCACAGCTTGCATCTCGTTCTTGGGCATTCTCAATGCACGCATCATTCGAAAGGTGGGGACCAGGATTGCGGCGATGGTGGGGATTTTCTTCGTCGGCTTGGGTGAAGTCCTGAGCAGTGTAGCCATCAAGAATATTGGCAGCTTGTTCGTAACATCTGGTGTGGTCATGGGAATTGGAATCAGGTACGATAATCTAAGTCTGATATCCTTTGGGTGGTGTGTACTAATGATGCATATCAGTCTCTGTTTCATGGTGGTCTCTGTGATCCCGGCTCAGTATTTCAAAGCCAAGCGGGGGATCGCAAACGGGATCGTCTATGCTGCTGGCGGTCTTGGGGGAGCAGTGATCAGTTTTATTCTGAATGCTCTTCTGAGCAGCGTGGGCACCGCGTGGACGTTCAGGATCCTTGGGTTTATCACCTGGGGTACTGGTATTCCTGCCGCGTACTTGATCAAGCAACGAGTGCCCATTCCTCGCACAGCGTTCGTTGAATGGTATGTCATGTGTCAAAGTCCACGTTTGCGAACCCTTGCTTATCTACATTCCAGGCGACTTTTCCGAGATATCCGCTTCGTCATCCTTTTCGCGACAGGAGCTATAGCTACATTCCCTCTGCTGGTCCCTCCATTCTTCCTGCCTTTGTACACAGATTCCCTCGGGATGTCCTCCAGCGCAGGAGCAGGTGTAGTCGCTGCATTTAACTTCTCCTCCGCAGTAGGACGGTTGATCTGCGGGTTCTGCAGTGATCTTGTCGGTCCATTAAACACCCTCTTCTTGTCTCTCCTCCTCAGTGCCCTGAGCATGCTGGTACTGTGGCCGGTCTCGACGTCCATCGGGCCGCTTATCGTCTTCGTCATCATCAACGGGATGTCCAACGGCGGCTTTTTCTCGACAATGCCAACTGTTGTCGGCAATGTATTCGGCTCCGCGAGAGTGCCGGTTGCAATGGGGATGGTTGTGACAGGCTGGGCGGGTGGATATCTTCTTGTATGTGTTTTTGCGTTCTCTTCGTTCGCACAGACACTGCTCCCTTTGGTCTCTGAAATACTGACTGCTTGCCAGGGTGCTCCCATTGCGGGTTACATACTTGACGCGTCCGGCGGGGAAGGAAATGGTGTCAGTGCCTATCGGCCTGCAATTTTCTATGCTGGTGGTATGGCTCTAAGTTCAGCAGCAATGGCTCTTTTCATTCGCCTCAAGACGGATGTGAAACCTTTCAAAAAGCTATAGGAGGCGATGGCATCGGTGTATGGAGAGGTTTACGTCAAAGACAAAACGATGTGATCCCCATATCCGGCTTAGACTAAAATTATTCACACTGTATATATACAGCTCTGTAGCCAAACAGAAACTGAATTCTATGGATTGTTGATATAGATCACTATGGCTGAAATAGCCTGCGAACACTCTCATCAAGTATGGTCAGTCTACCTCCCATACGTGTTGTCGGGGGTGTCATATGACACGCGTTGCCATCCTCAGCGACCGGCCCATCATCTCGAAGGGTTTGCTGCTAATTTCAGACATTCAGACATGCCGAGGATCGTGTTTAGACTTTAGTCAAGGGATGTGTGTCCGGACGAAAGGATGTAGTTGCGATGCTCCCAACTACGCAGCATATACCAGAACGCCGCGGTATAAAATCGACTCTAAATGTTAAGACACGACACCTTTATTTACGTTCTTTCTATTCATCATAACTTATTTCTGACTAAAGCACTTGCTTTTCCTCTTCTCTTGTTCGTGATTCCTATATCACTCTTTCTTCTCGAGTTTATATTCGCACCCCCCGCCCCTGTCGTCAACCTGCTGATAACGTACACCATGATCTCAAGATACGCGCAATATCCCTTGAAGCACCTAAGGAAACCCTTGCTCTCAAACTTGGTCACTGTTCGGAGGACAACGGCCCCTACAACATCCGTCGTCTGGTACAGCTCTCATGCGCCCCTGGTGAAGCCCGAGACAACCTCCCGCAGAAAAGTAACAATTCAAACTTTGGAACGACTGCATAAGAAAGGCGAACCAATTACCGTCCTTACAGCCCACGACTTCACAAGCGGACTCGTTGCTGATGCCGCCGGAATTGAGGTTGTGTTGGTCGGAGACAGCCTTGCAATGGTTGCACTTGGTATGGAGGACACCAACGGGCTGCTGATGGAGGAAATGCTAGTCCATTGTCGGAGTGTGGCCCGGGCTGTCAGTGGTGCTTTTACAGTAAGTTATTGCCGCGTGCTGTCTCTCGACATAACCCGAAGAGCCATTAGACTTATGCACACGCGCAGGTAGCCGACCTCCCCATGGGAACCTACGAGTCATCGCCGGAGCAGGCAGTCCAGTCCGCAATCCGAATAGTCAAAGAGGGAAGAATGAAAGGCGTCAAGATGGAGGTCACTCGGGACATGGTACCCACCATCAAGCGCGTCTCGGTTGCTGGAATTCCCGTTGTAGCTCACATCGGGCTTACGCCGCAGCGACACCACGCTCTGGGCGGGTTCAGGGTGCAAGCCAAATCTGCCGCGGGGGCTATGAGTCTACTGCAGGATGCCATAGCGGTACAGGAAGCGGGTGCATCTATGGTCCTTATAGAGGCTGTTCCTGCGGAGATAGCCTCCATCGTTACCAAAAGACTCCAGATCCCGACTATTGGCATTGGGTCTGGAAATGGATGCTCAGGACAGGTCCTGGTACAGGTGGATATGGCTGGGAATTTTCCTCCTGGGAGGTTTGTGCCGAAATTTGTGAAGACATATGCTGATGTCTGGGGAGAGTCGTTGAGAGGAATTGAGAGGTATAAGCATGAGGTGAAGAGTCGAGCTTTTCCTTCGCCAGATCATACTTATCCTATTTCTCAGGAGTCATTAGCGGAATTCCGTCGACTCGTTGAAGGAGAGGAAAGGAAGATAGAATGAGTACGTAGTAGTTAGTCTTGTCTTGTCCGCAGTATGCATCAAAAATATGCCTCCTTCATCGGTATACTAGCTTCCACAGTTATATTTAGTATGGGCCTCAGACATAAGCTGCCTAAAACATCAGTATACTATAGGAAACCCTAGTATCTTTTAGCGGCTTGGTCCGTCTCTATCCTCGGGATTCGGATATCAGGGCTAACACGCGGGGAATCCTTAGATTCCCCATATCTTACAGCGCTTAAGTTCCAACGAAGTACGGTGAAGTGATATAAAGGTTATAGCCTACGTTCGCGTTCCCCTCATCGACAGATGTTCGGCAACTTCGCTCTTCTTCCTCGACCGCGGATTACCTCCACACGGAGATACATCGCAGCGAGAATCTTCCACTATTCCAGCAGCAAGGCGCTCAGGTATGAGGAGCAGTCAAACTTCCTCAGTAGTTTCTTCGAGCGAAACAGTCCACCTGAGAGAGCAGTCGATTATTTTTCCTCCGTTGAGTGGACTCGCAAGGTCATTGAGAACGAAGACTACGAGGTAGTCCCATTCTTCCCTCGGTACTTCAACGAATACACCGGAGAAAATCGCTTCTTCGGCCAGACTGTCAACACCGATTCTACGATCCCTCATGTCTTGTCACTCCGACTGAAAGATATCAAAACACCGCACTCCTCCCCGTCATCGCATGACCTGAATGCCCGACATGAGCTCAGAACCCAGCCAGATGCGATTTGTCTGATGTCTTTAGGCCGCAGCCTTGAGGAGCACCCTACTATCGCTCATGGGGGTTTCCAAGCGGTCCTCTTTGATGAGATTATGCGGTTTGTGGTCTTGTTGCATCATCATCAGACATGTCAGCCGGGACCGAGGAATAAGCACTACACGACTAACATGTCGCTGTCCTATCACGCACCGGTGTTTGCACCGAGCGATATCCTTCTTCGATCACGGCTGATCCGGCGAGAGGGACGGAAATGGTTCACCGAGGCAGAAATTGTCGATGGTGCCGGCACTGTCTTGACCACGGCGGAGAGTATGTGGGTGACGGCAAAGCAGCCTATCATGCGGTGAAGAGGCGAATTTGATGCTTGTCTTTGTATAATTCAACCTCATGATAGACATCTCAAGGTATCCATAGAGTCCTAGGTCTATCGGGGTTTCACTGGTCTAGGGTAGTGCATCGATCCTGGGTCCATGCAATTGTTATTAACTATCCGCGGTCACTAATAAAGCGATATAAATAGAATTGACGTAGAATCACTTCCAATTTGATGTGCTTCGTAGATGTTGACTGGTGGGCGACTGGCATCTCGGGACGCTTCGTACCGCCTAAATAATGAGGATGAATTTGACGTTCCCGCACAACTCGTTCTTCTCCAGCCCAACTGTCGCTCAGATTCTCCACGCTGAACCCCTCCGTCTAACAAATCGAAATAGATCAGGAGAAACTCATAAAATGGCAAACTCGAAGTATGCTCATATATAGCCGCTTTCAGGAGACCCTTCGCTAACCAAACTTAGATACGAATATGTCAAAGCATTCGAACAGCCGGATGTCCTGCTACCCAACACGTGGATCGTGGTGCGGATAGACGGCAGAGGCTTTCACAAGTGAGTTTCCTTGCCCCGGGTCTCACACGTCAGATCTATTCGGACTTCCTTGGGCTTGGGCAGTCTTGGTCGCGCTCTAGGTCGTTCTTGATGTATTAACGCCGTCTAGACTTACCGATCGTTATGCCTTTAAGAAACCCAACGACCGTCGGGCGTTGGATCTGATGAACGCCGCTGCCGTGGAAGTCATGAAGGACCTGCCAGATCTATGCATTGCTTACGGCGTAAGCGACGAATATAGGTCTGTCAATGCTTTCGCTAGAATCACCATACCAAGCATATGTTAACACATACGCAGCTTTGTGTTCCATCCTAATTGCCAGTTATTTGAACGCCGAAGCGCGTAAGTGACCCCATTTTCTAGAAAAGAAGAAATCGACTAATGTGCTGATATCAGGAAGCTGGTCACCACCATTGTATCCACATTCACGGCACATTACGTCTACCAGTGGGGGACGTATTTTCCCGATACTCCCCTCCAACCACCGCATCTGCCTTCGTTCGATGGAAGAGCTGTTATCTATCCCAATACTCGTATCTTCCGCGATTATATGAGTTGGAGACAGGTTGATTGTAAGTATCTTTACCCTGTCATATGATCAGATAACTCATACGAGGAAGGCCATATCAACAATCTCTACAACACCACCTTCTGGGCCATGGTCCAACAAGGAGGTATGAGCAATACCGATGCAGAGCAAGAACTGAAGGTGGGATCCCAGCTCCAAAGTCTGCTCTTGGTGGTCGCTAATCCTGGGTACGTCAGGGCACGGTATCATCAGACAAGAATGAAATCCTGTTCAAGCGATTCGGAATTAACTACAACAATGAAGAAGAAATCTACAAGAAAGGCAGCGTGCTATATCGGCAGGTAAGTCCTCTTCCCGCGCCTCCCAGGCCACATGCTGAACACAGGATAGTATCAACTCGAGGAAGCAAAGCCCGCTGCAGAAAAAGCAGCAGAACAGGAGGAGTTCACAACGCAGGATGTCAACGTGTCAAAGTCACAACAGGAGAAACTGAAGAAATTGCGCCGGAAAGCCCAAGTGGTGGTCGAGCATGTCGACATCATCAAGGACGAATTCTGGGAACGACGGCCCTGGATCATCTCGGGCAAGCCTGGGAAGCTGCCAGCGGACCCTTAAACATAATAATCTGAATCAGAAATGATGATGCTTTTATGCCGAGTCTAAATGGGTATCTCTAGATCTATATACGCCCACCCGCGTTCCGTAAATCAACGACGAACAAACAGCATATGTATCTCTGTTAGGCGGCCTTCTTCCCATCCTTGGCCTTTTTCGATTTCGATCTAGAGCTGTTGTCCGTCGCAGACTCCTCCTTCTTCCTCTTCTTGCTCTCCTTGTCCTTCTTCTCCGCCTTCTTCTTTTCCTTCTTCTCCTTCCGTTTCTCCTTCAGCTCGGAGGCAGACGAGGCAGACGACTCATCCGGCCCTGTAGAATCAGATTGATCCTGCTCCGTCGACGACGGCGGCGTCGGATAATCATCCTCGGGACGACGCTCTTCCTTCTTCTGCTTCTTCATCTCCTTGCGCAACGCCTTCTCAGCCCTCTTCCTCTCCTTCTCGGCCCTCTTCTTCTCCTTCTCCTCTCTCCGCCGTCTCTTCTCCTCTTTCCGCACCCGCCGCTCCTCCTTACTCTCCTTGTCCTTCTTCACCTTCTTCGCCGAACCTCCCTCCTCCACCTCCTCACCAGCCTTCCTCTTCTTGGACTGGCCCGCATCAGCCCCAGCTGCGGTCGCGGCAATAGAGTGTCCCCCAATCGTCCCAGGAACAACCTCCCCCCGTACAAAAAACCGGTACAGCTCGCTCGTTAGCGCGTTCGGCGTCGACGTCGCGGGCGCGCGGTCCGCCTGCCCGACGTCCTTGAGCGCGTCCTCGAACCCGCGCAGCCACCATTGGTTCGTCGGGTCTTTGGTTGTTTTCTTGCCCACGCCGTGGTTGCCCTGGCGGCGCGCCACGAGGATGGGTTTTGTGAGGCCGAGCCCGCCGTGGGTGCCTGGGCGGCGGTTAGGGTTCAGGGGGTTGCCGGGTCCGGACCAGCCGTGACGGAGGAGGTAGGCTTGGGCGTCCATTTTGTATCGGGTGTATGACGGGTGGTGGTTCGAGGTGTGGTGCGTAGGAGGGATGTGGTGTATTAGGTGAGGTTGTTCAGGTCCGGCGCATGCAGGGATTGTCGCTGGTGCGGTAGAAAATGACGATCGACTCAGGCAGAAATAAACGATGGTAGGGCTAATCGCTGTACGTAGAGAGTATATGCAGTTAAACAGGAAGAAAACACGATAGACCGCAGATTTTGCGGAGCGCAACCACGGCGTCGGAGGAAGGGCAGAAAAATTATGGAAGAAAAGATAGCGATAAAAGTCCAGGCGGTGGGACTTGCCCCCTTGGGAGTTGGCTAAGATTGGTCGATCGGCGGCCGCGCCCTCCCATTTCGGCGGTTGGCCTAATGGCTTTTTTGCCCGCACACTAGCCTGAGGTCTAGGTTCGATCCCCAGCACGAGTTCTGTTTTTGTAGATTTCATTTTCTTCTTTTCTTCATTTTTCGGGATGGAAATCTGAAGAGAACACGTGTTTGTTATTCTTTTTTGATTTATTTATATGCATTGCTGTTGTTATTACTCAATGTTGGGTGACTTCAGGACTGATGCGTCGCAATATATATTTCTCTTGGACCGGTACCTTCGACACTTGTACATCAATAATGGAATTAGATTTCAAGTAGGTCACATTCTACTTAACTAATACGGTCTAAACCTCCCCTTGTCCTTGTTCTTCTTCTCCGGTCGCGATGCTTTTACTGGTGACTCTGTCTCCATCTCCTCTCCACCAGCCTTCCACACCCGCACGAACCCATCCTCACCACCGGTGAAGACCGATTGAGACTGCCATGAATTAGTACCGCCCGTCCACTGACAAACGCACCAAACATACCTGCTCGTCCAGATACACAGACCGCACAATCTCCTCGCCATGGCCGCCTGGCAGACGCCACAGATTCTCCTGGTCAAATCGCCAGGTTGGGTCCGCGACGAGAGGAATCAGATCCAATCGTTTGTCCCTGCACCAGTTAGCGCACAGCACACCAAGAACCAGTGGGGCGGCATACATCTTATTCCCGGCGGCAATGTACGGCCCCTGACTGCCGATGCAGAGCTGCGCGATGTACTCGCAGTTCAGAGGCTGTCTCAGGTCGCCGAACTGTACGGGATCGGGCTCCTGTGTTTGCTCGTCCGGGTCGGTGGCCGGGTGGATCGAGAACACCTCGTCGTGGCTGAGCGCGTAGATGGTCTTCTCGGTAAGGAAGCCGGCATGGTGCACGGAGCCATGGTTGATGACCTGCACCAGGGCGTCGTCCTCGTCGGCGATGGTTGTGTTGTAAATGTTGACCAGGCCGTCCGTGCTCCCGGAGAGCAGGATATCAGGCCGGGTTGGGTGGTATTGAAGCTGGAGGCAATTAGCATCTTGGAACCTGCAAGACCGAAAGGCGTAGGATACGCACCTCGGTCACGTCGTCGTTGTGACTCTCGACATACTGGAGTCGGGGCTGGCCGGGGGATCTGACATCCCTTTGGCGTCAGTTAGCAGCCCTGAAAGTCAGAATCCCACGGATCGGCGCGAGATACTCACCAGAACTGAACGATGGCCTGGGAGGAGACCAGCTCGGTTCCCGCAACGAGACTGTTGGTCTGGGGACAACAAGCTATCGACAATACGGGGGCTTCTTTTGCTGCCGCAGATTCGACGTCAGCAGGCAGTCACCCGCGGATGCAGGAATAGACTTCCAAGACGAACAGGGAGCGGCGTCATTGGCATTCGGCCCATGCAGGCACTGCTCCCCGCGAAAAGAAAAGGCACAGACCCAACTTACATGTTTCCACCTCCATCACCGCCGAGTTCTTCCCACTGCGGAGATCCCACAACTTTACCTTCCCATCCCTGCCGCCCGTCGCCAGCAATTGCTGGTCCACGCTATACGACCGCAACGACGTGACTCCCGTGTGGGTGTCGGCTGCGACGACCGACACATGAGCGAGGCCCGCTGCATCAAACACGCGGAGAGAGTCATCCGACGAGATAGCGGCAAACGATCCCGGAGATGCCGCCGCAATCGCGTAGATGTAGTTTCCCTCCGCGAGGGAGAGGGACGAAGAAGCTGTGGCCTGGAGCGTATGCATGTCCCTCTACTTTGATCACGCCGCAGAAACCGCTAGTGATATTCCCTGATGAGGGTCAAGTCCCGTGCCGGGAACAAAGAAGGTTGCGATCCCTGACCCGATAAACAAAGAACAGGACGTGACGGGTTGCTCTATCCCGTCAGTCGGAAGGGTGTTTGTTGCTGGTTTCCCTCTCCAGAATAATGCGGGTCTGGTGGCTGACGTTGGG
Organism: Aspergillus aff. floccosus IMV 01167; assembly: GCA_001931935.1. Classification (NCBI taxonomy): domain Eukaryota; kingdom Fungi; phylum Ascomycota; class Eurotiomycetes; order Eurotiales; family Aspergillaceae; genus Aspergillus; species Aspergillus aff. floccosus IMV 01167. Next base: position 154,074 of record MSJE01000006.1, read on the forward strand.
TTGGCTAACTTTCTCTCGCCCTCACTTGCCGTCTTGACGTGGCTATCTCTGATAGGGATCTGTGGGAGAATGGATTCTCAATGCAGGATCTCCTTGGATTTTCAGAGGCGTGCAGCCTTCGTTTGCTTCCTGCGAGCCGATACCCTGTGATGATACCTTTGATGATATTTTGGCGCGGCGGGAAACCAAGTTTTTTTTTGGTCTTTTTTTCGTTTTTCTTCTCCCTTCCGATTGCTGCCTGACAATTCTGGCTTCCACGGAAGAACACAGTCTATTCGCTCCATCTAGAGGCATCGAGTGCAATGGCACACAAATACTTACATCAAATTACTGCAGCCCAGTTTGGCTGTACATAATTTACGATGAATCACCGCTTGTGAACATCCTCTCATGGTTCTTGCCTTTTCTGTTTGCTTGTATGCACACCTAACGTGCGCAGAATGGATGTCAAACCGAGTCTGGAGCCGTGCCGCCACAGCTCTTTCACCTTTTTGGACTGACTTGCACCAGTGGATCTTCCGAGGACCCCGCTGTCAAGGCTACGAGGCGGCCCAGGCCGTTGCAGAAAGAGTACGGAGCAGGCAGATACCGAGAACGTGTGTGGACTATCTATATGCGGCGCAAACGATGGTCATTTTTACCAAAGGGGAAATTTCAGGTGGCCGCAACAGCCAATGGAAGCATGCACGACCGGCACTAATATCTGCTGCAACTCCTCCGCTAGGCGCACGTCTACGTGCAGCAACCACCACGCGATCATTTGGACGCGACCCCACTACGGAGTACGTGAAGGGGCCAGCCTCCACGGAAATTGCCACTGGAATGCACCGATGGCGCAGGACGAGGGGGACCCTTCGCGTCGTTATTGGCTGGTTGCTGGCTGCCGAAGAGTGAAAGTTAGTCTCAGGGCTAAGGGACCTATCGTGGCGGTCTGTTTTGCCGATGGAGTCATCCTCCGTAGAATTTGCATGGATAGGACCAGGTCGCAGGGGGATTGAGACTCCTGAAGGGAGGTTATTTGCGAGAATTATAGGTGTGTGGAGCCTTAGGTGGGCACGAAAGGCAGGCAAATTGACAGGCTGTGATGACAGCCCCTACCAGTGCCTAAATGGAACTTAATTAGGCACATATGCACTACCGCAAAAAGACCCAGGTGGTCTTGTCGTCCCCAAGGGTGAGCAGTATGCCCTTCTGGGCAAGCCGATTGATAGGCAAGACCCTACCTATCCGAACATGAAAAGATCTGGCGATGAAGGGAGTCCGTCATCTCCCATCTCGGGCCACCAATAGCCAGTTATTGTCGAATAAGGACAGGAGTCCAATGGTGTGTTGGCCGACTGGGCACTCTTATGCAACTAGCACAGTAGTATGTCTGTACCTAGTCCCACAAAGTTAGTAGCTGATAGTAGCTGCATGGAAGTCTTGCAATGGGTCGAAGAATGCACTCCGAAGGAGAGCTTGGGAAATTTTCACAGCCAAGTCGCGTCCTTACCAGGGGGTTTTTCCTCCCTTCGCTTCCATTTCCCAACTGGAAAGGTCATAAGAGCGCGGGATACTTTGTACCACCACGTGTATAGGTAAGCAGGGCGCGACAGGAGGGTAGCTATTACACGCCTTCAAGCTCCAGATCGACGAAGCGGAAGGCCGGGGCTGGATACGCGAAGGGCAAGGCGCGTGGCTCTGCATCGCGATTGGGAGGGAGCGTCGATCTTCTAGTCGAAGTCACCCCCGGAGTGGTCATGCTACTGTCTCTCTGAGACTGGAATCACAAGTTTGGCGTGGCTGAAGCACATGAGTTGGAGGGGTTCGCTTTGGGTTCCAGTCAGGCGCTTACGCGCAAACGATGATATGGTACCAAAGTCTGCAAGATTGGCAAGGAGAGAGGGGGAGTTTGAGCTGGGCAAGTGGTTTCCATGGATCGGTGGCTCAGGTCGAAAGTTTCTAAGGGGAAAGATCAAGAGAAGCTGATTGTAGGCGAATAAAAAAAGAGCGGTAGTTATATCCGATCGAGGTGGGTACATCAGACAGAAAACAGACTGGGAGATGGTGCTTACCGTTCAGTCTGGTTAGCCTCCTGCAAGGCGATAGATGGTGTGAGTTTAGTTCCCTGGGTGGATGCCTGTGTGTTCCATCATGATAATCCCGCAATTGCAACGGGGGGGTGATAGCTCCCATTATTTACTGGTGGTGGAGAAGCGCCCGCAAGAGGGTCAAACGATGATGGGTTTCGCAAGGAGACACTAACGGGAGAACGATTGGATACGGTTCTCGCTGAGTACTGTCGTGCTTGTAGTACCTGTAAGTGGTACTGGTACTAGGTAAAGTAACTGATTATTACCTGATACACTGATGTAGGGGAGGGAGATGGTTTTCTTACGTAAGACGTTGTTGACTGGAGATCGCATTGTATTCATCCTCCAGTCTTCCAAGAGGATAATGATACCATCAGGTACCAGGTGATTCTCGGTCGGATGTGGTGGTGCTGATTGTATTCTGCACATGATCCTCGCCATGAACTCAGCCTCGGTCTCACGGAGCGGGACTCCAGGTGGACATGGCCGACGGAAGCCAGGATTGAGGCTCCGTGAGCTATGTCCCTAGATGGATCGCTCATCGCGGACAAACGAACCCTCCGCCACCGTCTCGCTGTTCAAAGGGACAGATGGGTGCAGTACGTCCTACCTATAGGACGCCGTGAACGATGACCATGCAGCAACGCAGCTAACTTGGCCTCCATGCATTGCTCGGACCCGAGGGTATGGTAAGCGGTGAGATGATCAACATCGGGATCAGACCTTGTAGTACAAGTCACTGGGCAATTCGTGAAAGGTGTTGGGATACATCAGGGAACCGAACCGGGATGCATGTCATTTTGATGGGAAGGATGTCGGGGTAATATCCGTAGATAGTCCGTAGCCATAGAGAGAGGTACCTTATACAAAGTACCAGGTAGGTATCACCAATAAAAAGCCACCTAATGGGGCTCTTTCCCCATGGTGGTCGCCGCAGGATTGACCCCTGCTGCGTGAGCGATGCACAGTCAGGGTGTCTTTCTGAATTAGGGATTTTCCTCGATGAGCTGCGGCGGTATGTTCGATCCATCATGGTATATCCCGGGAAGAGAGGGCAGATCGCAGAGAACTAGGATTCTTAGTCCGTTACCAGGATAGTGGGTCTTCCTAACGAGGAGAAAAGAAAAAAAAATAATAAAAAGAATTCTAGAGAGCTTCATACCTACCTAGTTAGTCGTCAAGCACAGTTGTATCATCATCTGGGATCCCCTGGGTAAGAACCCAGAAGTGATCCACTTCGAGCGGCTGTACGGAGTATGCAATTCCTGGAGGATCTGGGAGAAAAAGGAAGGAGGATAGGAGAAATTTGACTTTGGGGCCGAATTTCCACCAACACAGTTCCGGATTGGCCCTTTCTCGGGCGCTACGGAGGGAGCGCTCGAAGAGGAGCCACGCCCGAAGCTTCACATCCTGCAACCACTGTGTTGGTACCGGAACAAGTGTACCTTGCTACTAGTACGGAGTGGGGAGTGGGGGTTGCCTTGGACGGTGGGCAACAACGGGCGAGCTACGGGGGATAATCCCAATAAATCGTAACCGTCCGATCGACTTTTATCAGCTCGTTACCTGGGAGTTACTTCCCTACCTACCTACATAGGTAGGTACTGGTAGGTACCTCCACGTACCTCCCCGGTACCTAGGTACCTCCCTTAGTACTTAGTAGGTAACCTACCTAGGTAGTACCTTACTTACTAAGGCGCCTACCTGGAATGTAACACTCGTCCCAAACTAAGGTACGTGTGGGAGGCGGGCCGTCACCACCCGGAAGTCACTTTCATCGTCAGCGACAGTGGATCATTTCCTAGAAAGCGTTTGGCATGTTTTTCTTTTTCCTTTCCATTTTTTTCCAACAAAACACTCCTACTGGCTGGGACACCGTCGTGCCGAGCATGGGCGGCAGTTACCGAGAAGAGTAATCGCACGGAGTCCCATCACCAACGAAGAGATTGTTGGACCCATCCGATTGAACGTTAAGTTCTACTGTTGGGTTAGGAGAGTCTCACCTATGTTATCCTCTTGTTTGTTAACATGATGGTTCCTCCTGTTCATTCCCCAATCTGCAGGACTGGATGCTTTTCCGAATGCGGACGGGATATTCGCACGAGTTGATTAGTTTTAATCTATCGGATGAAAGGTTATCGTTCATGTTGGTCTGGGTTAACTCCCGTCGAATAGATTCCCGCCACTTGGTTCTGGGCGACAGTGATTGACGCCAGGCCCGAGCACTCGGGTAGTCCGTTACGGAAAAAAGGGGGAGAAGTAAATATAGAAAAAGAGAGGGAAAAAAAAGCCGGTCACAGGTAAATGTCACCGAGGGAGCGGATGTCCAGACGACGTACAGGTACCTGACATGCATACCCTTTATACGGAGTACATGAATGGAATGTACATATACTTAGAAATAGGTATCACTTCCTCTGTTAATTAATCTACGTCGGAATGGTGAGTACAAGAATAGAACCACTACTAATACCTGAATAGTCCTCTACCAAAATCCATCCATGGCTGGGACCGTCTCCGCGGCCAATAACTCTGGCCGTGAAGCGCCCTACCTACCTTACCTTGTCGGGGAGATGGCAGTTCTCCAGGGACCTTTTGGTTTCGGACGAACCCACCCAGACATGATCATGCATAATTGCTAAGAATAACAAAATTAATCAATTCCCAGTACCGCAGCCTACCTACCTATTCCACATTACCTATTATGTACCGCTAATAAGTATAGTTATACATATCTTGGTGGGCAGGCGGTCGAGTGATCGTAATTATCGTCATTCTACAGTTCTCAGGAATCGCCCCGCTTTTTTCTGTGTTCCTTTTTCTTAATTAAGTATTTTTCTATTTTTTTTTTTTTTCGTCTCCAATTTCTCCCACCCCATTTGTTTCCCGGCGCGTGGAACCCAACGGGGAGCGAGAAGACTAGACTACTAGGTAGTATCTAGGTGCTAATAATAATATTCACGGCGGCAAGACAGCCATAACCTTATAAACTTTCCTCTCATCCCTACCGTTGACCTAGCATTATTATGAGGTGAGGTCGTACCTAGGCACCTGGTAGCTTAGGGAGAGGTACTTCCATTTCGTACTGGTCAGTCCCGTCGTACTTTAAATACAGGGGACCTCCCGTACGTCAGGTACCTATGTCATGAGTCTTCCACGCATAACTAGCTCTTCTTCTCCCGGGATTCAGATTTGATTCTTCTTATTAATTATCGTCATTATTATTCCTGCAACAGGAACGCCCCCTATCGTCTCCTCCAACGTCCGATCTACCGTGTGTTTCGAGTCGTGCTGCTCTCTCTCACACACACACACACAAACATATCTTCCCCCTCTTGCCCCTCCATCCCTCCAACCCGAGTTCACGGTTGGATCTTCCTTCTCTTCCTGTCTCCCATCCGAGAAGAAAAACGAGGTACGCAGGCCGAACCCAATCGACCTCCGCCGACTAATTAAGTAGGATTCTCTGGCCCCCAGGGATCGGCTCCTTCCTTCCACCCTGCGGCTCGAAACCAGTCGTCCCAATCACCGGAACTGACCCTGGATCGGCCTCTGATCCATGGCTAGTTTGTCCTGACATTTCTCACCCGTCAGAGCCGTGGGACCTGCGCCCAGTACATAAAGCATCTGCGTCGTGACACCGCCTCTTTGGCCGCGCTTCCCTTCTACTTTCTCCGACGCCTTCATTATTTTCATCGCGGGGCCAGCCCATTGCACCGGAGCTCCTTTCGTGCATGGGATTTTGTTTTCGGTTTCTTTTCTTTTTCTCCTGGCGTTCATCTCATCCAAACCCGCTCCACGGCTTGATTTCATTTACGTGATTTATCTATAATCTCCTGCTTCAGACCGTCCGACTCTAAATTCGTCTTGTCGGCCTTACGGAATACTCAACGCATTCAGCTGCCTCGCCCGCCCCCCGCCTTACCGTCCGAGCAGTTTTGCATGAGGTGCAGTCGGCCCGATATTCGATTGAACGCCTTGCTTTCGCCCATTGCCACGCCTTCAGACTTGTCTGTGGCCGCCTATTATCCAAGACGGCGCTTCAGTCTCTGATCTATATCCTGACCTTCTGGTGTTCATCATATCGACACCTAAGCGCGGTCTGGTCTCCGCTTGTCTCCTGCATTCGAACTGCTTCCGTCCCTACCTCTGTTCGACTTGTTGTCTGAGAGGGCTCCGTATTGACTCGGAGGCCTTATGTTTTGGAAAGGACACGGACCTGGACGACCTTTCACCATGACTCCTCCGTCTTACAATAAGTTTGGCTCCCAATCGTCAGCTTCTGGCCGCTCAAGGACCAATTCCGATGCCATGGACATCCACGTTATAACGGACCGGGATTTGGATGCACCAGAACACAATCCTGGCTACAGCAATTGGACGAACAATGGTTCCCCATCGATATACACCAAGTAATTCACCCCACCCCCTTTCTCCATTCCATGTGAATTGTTCTACCCAGTTCACGTTTCCTGTTGGGTAATTAATCTTGTATCCCAGGAGTCCAGAAAAGCAGTACTATGAAGAAAACGGACGGCTGTACCATGCGTATCGAAAAGGAGTCTATATGCTGCCATGCGATGACGAAGAGCAGGACCGCCTCGATCTTTTCCACAAGTTGTTCACCGAGGCGAGGGTATCGGACGGTCTGATTTACGCACCTCATCCGAGAAACGGTCGATTCTTGGATCTGGGATGTGGGACTGGGATCTGGGGAATTGATGTGGCCAACAAATACCCCGATGCTTTCGTTGTCGGTGTAGACCTTGCCCCGATCCAGCCCCCAAATCACCCCAAGAACTGCGAATTCTACGCTCCTTTCGATTTTGAAAGCCCCTGGGCGATGGGGGAAGACTCCTGGGATTTGATCCACCTCCAAATGGGCTGCGGAAGCGTTCTAGGATGGCCAAACCTCTACCGAAGAATCTTCGCCCACCTTCGACCGGGTGCCTGGTTTGAGCAAGTGGAGATTGATTTCGAACCTCGTTGCGACGACCGATCTTTGGACGGCTTGGCCCTTCGGGAATGGTACCAATACTTGAAACGAGCCACCCAGGAGACCATGCGACCAATCGCCCACAACTCCCGGGAAACCATCAAAGATTTGCAGGACGCAGGCTTCACCGAGATCGATCATCAAATGGTGGGATTGCCCTTGAATCCTTGGCACCAGGACGAGCACGAGAAAATGGTCGCACGTTGGTACCATCTCGCCATTACGGAGAGTATCGAAACCCTCAGTCTGGCCCCATTCAGCCGTGTTTTCGGCTGGGATAGGGAAAAAATCCGGCGTATCGCGTCTGAGGTCAGGTCGGAGGCTTTCAACAAGGACATCCATGCCTATAACATTCTGCATATCTATCAAGCTCGGAAGCCTCCTGTCAACTGACAACCAGCGATCAACCAGCGCGAGACCGAGGACACCAATCGCGCTAGGGTTTCTTGTCCAAGAGTGGACAATGAAGTCCCTGTTTTGCTCCTCTGTTCCCCTGGCTCCCTGAGTGATTGCGATCGAGGTAACTCTCCGTAGTGCCTGTGCTATCGCGGCCTCATACTAGCCTTGGAGCCCAGCAATGCTGTTGCATTCCGGTAGCCGAGCCGTGCAATGCACTGGCTGCGACCAAATATCTCTGACGCCTCGCGGGGGCTTTTCACTTTGCGTTTACGGGTCTTAAGTGAGTGTCTGCCCGCGTTGTTCGATTACGCTGCAATGCCAGCTATCAGGATAAAACACTATACAAGCAAAGTCAGCTCAACTCACACCAACTCTTTTGGTTAAGAGCGAGCCCACGGAATCTCCCATGAGCTTGGTGCGAGAGTAACGTCTGAGAACTTGACCTCGCGCCAGGTGGCAGATTATTGAGACTGGCCTGTCTTGAATCTCTCCGTCCTCCTAATGCCCTTCAAACATGACCCTCAACTTCCATTGCACATGCGGCTGTAGTTGAGACGCATCTGCCATCCACCGACTCTGGGCTTTATTCGTGGTTACCAATCCTAAACGAACCTATTGAACCACTCGTACTATATCGCCACGAGTTTGGAACTCGAGATACCCTAGACACTACATCTACTGATGAAGGAAAAACAAATCAAATCAATTAAACAAGCTGAATTTCCCTTGTTCCATTCCTTCCGTTCCGCCAACGGATACTATTCCAGCTATACAATTGACAGTTCATAAGATGCATGTCTACATACGCGAGTAAGATACAGAAACAGGAACACCAAACGCTCCAAAGCCCGCCGAAACACCGACAAAAGACCCAGGGAAGAGACGCTTTCGAACATCACATAATGATAGCGGCAAGAACAGGGTGCCGAAACTTCATCGCCGGCGGCCCTTCTGACGAGACGTGCTATTCTTGCCACTCGTGGTATCTTCATAATCCCGACCAGCCCCGGGACTTCGCCTTCGCATGGTCCCCGGGCCTACAGCGACAATATCCTCTTCACTCTCACTATCAGAGATGTCCAACAGAACGGGCATTCTGAAGGATTCCATGTCGTCATCCCCGCCACTTTTATGCGGTTCGATAGTAAGAACATCGGGGACTTCGTCTTCCTGATCCAGACGGCGTTGGTGAATCTCTTCGGCCGGATGGATGTCGAATTCGTCTTCCCGCTCAACGTATTCGACATTCTCTTCCACCTCGCCGAAATCCGGCGCCAAAGCCGACCATTTCTGGGGCGTCACGATCGACCAGGTGTAAATGCAGCCCGTTTCGAGGCCACATGCTACCACGAACGGTCGTGAAGGGTGCCACTCCACCACCCCCAGTTCCTCGCGTGGACCCTCGAGAATCTTCACCAGGGAGCCGTGGCTACGCTCCCAGACGTATATGTCGGGGTTCATGAAGGTCGATGCCGTCACAAATTCACTGGTCGAGGAGAATGTCACGTGGTTCCAGCTCAAGCGGTTTACCACATCTTGGAACTTGTGTTCGACCTGGAGCTTGATGTGGGCGGGTTCGAGCTCAATACCCAGCTGCGAGAGGTCGGGCATCAGGATGGTGCGAATAACGCGGTCAGAGCTGTTGACCAGCAGATCGCGGCCATTACTAGCGAGGCGAAGCAAGATAACTACTCCGTTGCAGAGGCGGGTCGAGTGGATAGTGGTGCAAGTTTGCGTCTCGATGATGTTGATCCAGCCCTTGGACGTTCCGGCGATGATGTGATTTCCCAGGGCAGTGAATATGGTCACGCAAGTGGAATGTTTCGCATCTTGCGCCGCCTGTTTGGCGGCGACGGCGGGGTCAACTTCTTCGTTCTCGGGCGGAGGAGGGCGAAACGGGGCGGAGGGGAGGATTCGTTTGATCGGTTTGGGTGACGAGACATCGACAAGGACAGGCTGATCTTCAAATAGAGACGCGACGAATAGTAGACTAGACAGAAAATGTGAAATGAGCACATTGGTTGATACCGAATCGGCAACTGTTGGACATACTGGTTATAGGGATGGAGTTCGGCGATATATACAGGAGCTTCGAATCGAACAGTGCGAACCCGGGAGCCATCTTTCAAGTCCCAGAGGATGCACTTCCAGTCTTGAGAGGAGGTGAGAAGGTATCGACCGTCTCTAGACCAACTGTGGACACAGGCACTGGGTTAGTCTTTGTTCTGGTTGATCAGATGCGTGTGCAGTACCTGAGGGATTGGATCTGTCTCGTATGACCTCGCAGCTTGCGCGCAACCCCATTCGTTTCGATATCGAAGATAACCACCGTACCATCTGCCTATAAACGGTTGTCAGTGCATATTGCAATCGGAGAGGGCGCGCAGAAGGAACAAACCCGGCCGGAAGCTAAGTAGTCGCCTTTACGGTTGAAACGGAGGCATGTCGCGTGGCCGCTTCCTAGGATTGTCAGTGGGAGCTTGTTCCAGAACCAAAAAAGAGTATCGTACTAAGTTTCTCGGACAATGTATCTGGGTAGTCCTGGGCCAGGACAAAGGGATCAATGAGAGATAAATTCATTGCGCGTAATTCACGGGGAAGCGCCTGAGAATCGGGTAAAGGGGGAGTGACGGTAGGGTGAAGTGGTATTGGGCAGAAGCCCAGCCCGAAGAGGAGGCTTGCAGAGACGACTGAAAACAATCATCCAGCGCTCTTTGAGGCGACTGATTGATTGCCTGGAGACTGTGCTGGTTATCCCAAGGGCTTTCTTTGTGAAGCAACACGGAGACTGCCGGGCGGTGAGAGGGGCGTTTAAAAGTGAGCAACGGCAACCCCACATGCCGACTGATACTGCCAATTCCACCAATTGTATTGCTGAGACTCGAATTTCCTGCTTGAGCTTTAGTCAGCCATCCCCCTTCCTGCCAACCAGGCTGCGGCTCAGAAAACTCGTGCCCCATCGGCGACTGACCTGACGTCCAACCATCTCCCTTTCATCACCTCAACACGCTACCTTCCATCGCCCATCCCCCACCACCATCGCGTCTTGCATCGCGAATATCGCTTCGCGAGCTGGAGAACTTGCTCTGATCGACGGAATCCTCTTTTTTCCCGCCCTTTTTCGCGCTTCACGAAGTCGGAGGATCGGGTCGCGGGCGCCCTCGTGGCAAGGGCTGCCAAAGGCCTCCAGCCGGCCAGCAGCTTGCAAATTCTTCGTTCATCGCTTCTCTACGCCTGTATCTGGGCTCATTCGACCGGTCTAAATCGGTTTCTCGCTGTCACCTCGCTCCTCACGACCCCGATTCGCGACACAACCCACCAGCCCGAGTTGCCTGCTCCCGCGAACCGTCACCATGTCGAACGTCTACTTTCCCTACTCCAAGGCGCCTTTGCGCACCATCAAGGAGATCCAGTTTGGTCTTTTCTCCCCAGAGGAGATTAAGCGGATGAGTGTGGTCCATGTGGAATATCCTGAGACGATGGTTTGTTCTTCCTTCCCGATGGTCGGGTTTTGGTGGTTGCTAACGGGATCGCAACACAACAGGATGAACAAAGACAGCGACCGCGCACAAAGGGTCTGAATGACCCTCGTCTGGGTACGATCGATCGACAGTGGAACTGTGAGACTTGTGAGGAAGGCCAGAAAGAGTGTCCCGGTCATTTCGGACATATCGAGCTTGCCACTCCGGTTTTTCACATCGGTATGGGATACAATCTGATGAAATTTTATTTTGCTATTTGTTGCTAATCGCGTATGACAGGTTTCTTGACCAAAATCAAGAAACTTCTTGAGACGGTCTGCCACAACTGTGGCAAGATCAAAGCCGACTCGGTTAGTCATCCCTATTGGGATGGCAAATCTTATGGCATGTTTTGCTGACCTAGATCCAGTCTGATCCCAAGTTCCTGGAAGCCCTGCGTATGAGGGACCCCAAGCGACGTTTCGATCACATCTGGCGAATCTCGAAGGATATCTTGATCTGCCAAGCCGACCCTCCTCCGGACGATGACGATCCGTTCTCGAAAGAGAGCTCCAAGCCTGTGAGACACCACGGTGGGTGCGGTAATTCTCAGCCTACGATCCGCAAGGAGGGAATTACGTTAGTCGGAACGTGGAAGCCGAACAAGATGCTGGATGAAGACGACATGCAGCAGCCGGAGAAGAAGACCATTACCCCTCAGATGGCTTTGAATGTCTTCCGCAACATCTCCCACGAAGATGTTCGCATCATGGGGCTGAGCAATGACTATGCTCGTCCTGAGTGGATGGTCATCACGGTCCTTCCCGTCCCTCCCCCGCCAGTACGGCCTAGTGTCCTCGTTGGTGGCAGCACCAGCGGACAGCGTGGTGAGGATGACTTGACGTATAAGTTGGCTGAAATTGTCCGTGCGAACCAGAATGTCCAGAGATGTGAACAGGAAGGCGCCCCGGAGCACGTCGTACGCGAATTCGAATCCCTACTCCAGTACCATGTCGCCACTTACATGGACAACGATATTGCTGGTCAACCGAAGGCTATGCAAAAGTCGAACCGACCGGTCAAGGCCATCCGCAGTCGTCTGAAGGGTAAGGAGGGTCGTCTGCGACAGAACCTGATGGGTAAGCGTGTAGATTTCTCTGCACGTACTGTCATCACGGGTGACCCCAACTTGTCGCTTGACGAAGTCGGTGTCCCCAAGAGTATTGCGCGAACTTTGACATATCCGGAGGTTGTTACGCCCTACAACATCGAAAAATTACAACAGCTTGTCATGAACGGCCCGAACGAACACCCCGGAGCGCGATACATCGTCCGAGACAACGGCGAACGCATTGACTTGCGTCACGCCAAGAGAGCTGGAGGTCAACAGTTGTTGTATGGATGGAAGGTTGAGCGACACATCATGGATGGCGATGTGATTCTTTTCAATCGTCAGCCCTCTCTGCACAAAGAGTCCATGATGGGCCACCGTGTCCGTGTCATGCCATACTCTACCTTCCGACTGAACTTGTCCGTCACCACTCCCTACAACGCTGATTTCGATGGTGATGAAATGAACTTGCATGTTCCTCAGAGCGAAGAGTCACGAGCAGAACTCAGTCAGCTCGCATTGGTTCCGATGAACATTGTTTCTCCCCAGCGAAACGGACCTCTCATGGGTATTGTGCAAGATACTCTTTGTGGTATCTACAAGATCTGCCGGCGTGACGTCTTCCTGACGAAGGACCAAGTCATGAACATGATGATGTGGGTTCCGGATTGGGATGGTGTTATCCCGCCACCAGCGATCTTGAAGCCTAGACCCAGATGGACTGGAAAGCAGATGATCAGTATGGCTCTGCCTTCGGGACTGAATCTGTTGCGCGTTGACAAGGATAACTCCCCCTTGTCGGAGAAGTTCTCCCCTTTGAACGATGGTGGCCTCCTTATCCATGGTGGACAGTTGATGTATGGAATGTTTTCCAAGAAGACTGTTGGTGCCAGCGGTGGAGGTGTTATCCATACCATCTTCAACGAGTACGGACCTGGTACTGCGGTTGCATTCTTCAACGGCGCCCAGTCCATTGTCGGTTACTGGCTACTCCATAATGGCTTCAGTATCGGAATCGGTGATACTATTCCGGATGCTCTCACAATCCAGAGAATTGAGAACTGTGTGCGTGTCAGGAAGCAGGAGGTCGAGGCTATCACTGCCAGTGCTACTGAGAACACCCTTGAGCCGTTGCCTGGTATGAATGTTCGTGAGACTTTTGAGAGTAAGGTCTCCCGTGCTTTGAACAACGCTCGTGATGAAGCTGGTAGCGAGACGGAGAAGAGTCTGAAGGATCTCAACAACGCCATCCAGATGGCTCGGTCCGGTTCCAAGGGATCTACCATCAACATCTCGCAAATGACAGCGGTGGTGGGTCAACAATCCGTCGAGGGTAAGCGTATTCCTTTCGGCTTCAAATACCGTACTTTGCCGCACTTCACAAAGGACGATTATTCGCCCGAGTCCCGTGGTTTCGTCGAGAACTCCTATCTCCGTGGTCTTACTCCTACCGAGTTCTTCTTCCACGCGATGGCTGGTCGTGAGGGTCTTATCGATACCGCCGTCAAAACGGCCGAGACTGGTTACATTCAGCGTAAGCTGGTCAAGGCCCTGGAAGAAGTTATGGTCAAGTATGATGGTACTGTTCGGAATTCTCTGGGTGATGTCATTCAGTTCGTCTACGGAGAGGATGGTCTCGACGGTGCTCACATCGAGAACCAACGCGTCGATATCATTAAGTGTTCTGATGACAAGTTCCGGGACCGCTTCCGCGTGGATCTCATGGATCCTGAGCGCAGCTTGGGACCGGAGATCTTGGAGCAGGCTAATGAAATTGCGGGTGACGTGGAGGTCCAAAGATATTTGGACGAAGAGTGGGAACAGCTTCTCAAAGACCGAGCGTTCCTTCGGACTGTCGCTAAGGAGGACGAAGAGATGATGCAGCTTCCGATCAATGTGCAGCGCATTCTCGAAACTGCTCGGAGTACATTCCGTATCCGTGAGGGAACTATCAGTGACTTGCATCCTGCGGAAGTCATTCCTCAGGTTCAGTCTCTGCTTGATAGGCTGAAGATTGTGCGTGGCGACGATATTATTTCGGTCGAAGCCCAGGAGAATGCGACACTGCTGTTCAAGGCGCAACTGCGCAGCCGCCTTGCGTTCCGAAGACTCGTCACCGAATATTCCATGAACAAGTTGGCCTTCCAACACGTTCTTGGAGCCATTGAAACTCGATTTGCCAAGGCTGCTGCCAGTCCGGGAGAGATGGTTGGTGTTCTTGCGGCGCAATCCATTGGTGAGCCGGCTACACAGATGACGCTGAACACCTTCCACTTTGCTGGTGTGTCGTCTAAGAACGTTACGCTTGGTGTGCCTCGTCTCAAGGAAATTCTCAACGTTGCCACCAACATCAAGACACCCTCCATGACCGTCTACCAAGAGCCGTACACATGCCATGACAAAGAAAGTGCCAAGCACCTGCGAAGCGCTGTCGAGCATACGAGCCTGCGTTCTGTGACTGAGGCTACAGAGATCTACTATGACCCGGATATTCAGACTACAGTCATTGAAAACGATCGGGATATGGTCGAATCGTACTTCATCATTCCCGAAGATGTCACGGATGATTCAACTCGCCAGTCTAAGTGGCTGCTCCGTATCATTCTCAGTCGTCCCAAGCTTCTCGATAAGGGACTTACTGTCCAGGACGTTGCTACGAGGATCAAGCAGGCCTATCCCAAAGACATTGCTGTCATTTTCAGTGACAACAACGCCGACGAGCAGGTTATTCGTATCCGTCAGATTCAGGATTACAAGGATGATGAAGACGACGATGATATTGAGTATGACGTTACGCTCAAGAAGCTGGAGCAGCATCTCTTGGATACTCTCACTCTTCGTGGTGTGCCGGGTGTTGAGCGTGCATTCATCAACGAGAAGAGCAAGGTACGCGTTCTTGAAGATGGGTCATTGTTTGTCAGCAAGACCGATCCCCTCTGCAAGGAGTGGGTGTTGGAGACAAGTGGCTCGTCTCTTGGTGAGGTTCTGGCGATTCCCGGGGTGGATGCTACTCGCACATACTCCAACCAGTTTATTGAGGTGTTCGAGGTCTTTGGTATCGAAGCAGCCCGGACAGCTGTTCTTCGCGAGTTGACACAGGTGCTGGCTTTCGATGGTTCCTACGTCAACCATCGTCATTTGGCCCTTCTGGTCGACGTGATGACTGTGCGGGGTTACCTGACCCCCGTCACTCGCCACGGTATCAATCGTGCCGACAACGGTGCTCTTATGCGGTGTTCTTTCGAAGAGACTGTGGAGATCCTGTTGGAGGCAGCTGCTTTCGGAGAATTGGATGACTGCCGTGGTGTGTCGGAGAACTTGATTCTGGGACAAATGGCACCTGCTGGTACTGGAGAGTTCGACATCTACCTTGACCAGAACCTCCTCAACACGGTCGTTTCGAATAACGCCCGCTACGGTGTGATGGGTGCGATCGGCGCAAAGGACGCGATCATTTCGGACGGTGCTGCGACACAGTACGACACTGGCTCGCCAATGCAGGAGAGTGCGTACATCGGTACTCCCGATCCGGATTCGAACTTCTCTCCTATCCGGCAGGCAGGCGCGGAATCACCAGGTGGCTTTACAGAGTATCAACCTACCGGAGGATTCGGGGGCGGGTTCAGCCCGGCGCCTACCAGCCCATTGGGCTACTCCCCTGGCAGTCCTTTCAGCGGCGGCGCCACGTCCCCCAGCTACTCTCCGTCGTCCAGCTACTCCCCTACGTCCCCTGGCATGGGTATCACCAGCCCTCGGATGACCTCGCCGGGATTCTCGCCTGCAAGCCCGACATTCGGACCGACGTCGCCTGCTTACTCCCCTACGTCTCCTGCGTATGGACAGGCCTCCCCGACCTCACCGTCGTACTCTCCCACGTCTCCAGGCTTCTCGCCGACATCACCTAACTACAGCCCAACGTCGCCAAACCTCAGTCCTGCTTCGCCAATGTTCAGCCCCACATCCCCGAGCTACAGTCCTACCAGCCCTGCGCTCGGTGCCGGTCGAAACATGTCTCCTACATCGCCAACGTCTCCCAAGTACACCCCGACCTCGCCTGGGTGGTCTCCCACAAGTCCCCAGTCTTACTCTCCAACTTCACCTAACATTGGTGGCTCACCGACGTCGCCTGGAGGGGCCTACAGTCCGACGTCGCCTACGTACAGCCCTACGTAAGTTTGACTCATGGATCGAATCAAGAGTAACACCTTACTGACTTCACCTGCAGCTCTCCGCGTCAGTGAAACCGAGGCCTCTCAAAAATTTCACTGTATCATTGTACTATCACCTACGCATCGGACCGCCCATTAAAAAAAAAGACATGTTGCATTTTACGTTGCGGACTTGGTTGGTTATTTCCTTTCAGAAATTTGGGCGTGTGAAGCCTTTCCCTATTGCTTTTTTCCATAAATGTATGTTCTTCGACGCCTTAACCCCTCCTATGGGCTTTATTCCGTTCATTCGACTGTTCGTCTCTGGGCCAACCTGCTGAAATTGCGTGTGTGTGGTTGCTGCTGCTGTGTTCCCCTGCCCCTTCACATTGAAATACCAAGCGTTTGTTTGTCCTTTTTCTTTTAGATTTGAAGAGCTCCGCGAATCAGGCCTTTAGAGCTGGAGGAGAGGAAGGGAAAATGGACGTGATTCCCCCTTGGGCTTGCATGATGTTGGTCGTTTCTTTGGAGAGTATTTAATGATGCGGTCACTGTTCTTTCTTGTACACAGCTTAGTACAACTGGGGTTATGGACAAAAGAGATAAAAGTTGTAAAAAAAACATAAAAATAATAAAACAGATTTGATATCTTGAATATTAGGACACGCTCCCTGAATTACCACGTAGAATTGAGAGGAATTTGACTTGCCTTTACTAAGGCGTGGTCGGCAGAATGAAGCTCCGCATGGACAGGTGGCCCGTTCCGCTTTGGGGCGGGCGGCTCGTGGTCGGTAGACTACTCCAACCCAACCTAAGCTCTACTTCCCTATCTACTTCACCTCCGCTTGGTGATGTTCTAATCCGAGTCGCCATGTGCTTCTCACTTCTATCTCCCTCGACTAAGTTCTTTGCATCAACATGAAGAACTTGTGGCTGTGGCGCCTCTTGCCGTGGGCGCTTCGTAAGTAGTTCATTGCACAGCTTACCTCTCAACGTGTCGGAAGCTGACACCTTAACAACAATACAGTGCTTGTACAGGCAATCCTCATTCAGGCCGATGACTCATTTAATACGCCGCCAGTAGGCGTCACGCCAGAGCAACAGCAGCCTCTAGGCACATCCTCCGAGCAGCCGGATGCTCGACCTAGAAACGGTGAGATTTTGCCGCTAAAAGCCCGACTAATAGACTAATATACCTTTCCTGATTCTAGAACATGTCGAAACTGCCCTTAAACTCCTTAGCGACCCCAAGATCGCTGTCGCTGCTCCGGAGAAGCCATCGGGCCTTACCGGAAACGCCTTATATTACGCCAAAGAATTATTCCGCATTTTATTCATGAATGGGCCGTCTTCGGATAGTATAGAGAGACGGAAGAGCCACCCCAAAGTCGCGAAAGCTGTCCAAGAATTGAGAATCGCCGCGCAGGATGACGACCCCGACGCAATGTTCCTCCTCGCGGAGATGAATTTCCACGGCAACTTCACACACCCTCGCGATTTCCGAGAAGCGTTCCACTGGTACCAGCACCTTGCCTCCTTGACTGGCAACAGCACGGCGCAGTATATGGTCGGTTTTATGTACGCGACGGGGCTTGGTGGCGCAGTGGAGCGCGACCAGGCAAAGGCCATGCTGTACCATACCTTTGCGGCCGAGGCAGGGAATACGAGATCGGAAATGACGCTGGCGTACCGGAACCACGCTGGCATCGGGACGCCGAAGAATTGTGACGAAGCTACCTACTACTACAAGAAGGTCGCGGACAAGGCCATCGAGTACTTCAGATCGGGTTCGCCGGGCGGCCGCAACATGATGCGGGAGTCGTACCGGTGGGCGGATGAAGAGGGTGGCGTTTATGGGGAGGGGGCCAGCGTGTCTAGCTCTGGACCCAATGCGCTCCGCGACTCCGCATCGTCCAGCACCGACGCCAGCTTGGAGGATGTTCTGGAGTACTTGGATCTGATGTCCCGCAAGGGTGAACTGAAGGCGACGTTTAGTCTCGGAAAGATGCATTACGAAGGCACTCGAGGTCTGCCTAGGAACTTCCGCAAGGCGATGAAGTACTTCAAGTTGATTACGAAACGGTACTGGAACAAGGATGGGTCAGTCAACCCCAACCACCCTCTCGGCGTGGAGAAGTTGGCCTCGAAAGCTGCGGGTCATATCGGCTTGATGTACCTTCGCGGAGAGGGCGTGGAACAGAACTTTGCGACTGCCTTGATCTGGTTTAAACGGGGAGTCGCCAACGGCGACGCCCTCTGTCAGCACGAGATCGGTCTCATGTATCTCCACGGCTACGGTGTTCCGCAGGATGCGTTTCGGGCTGCTTCATACTTCAAGTCTGCGGCGGATCAGGACCTGCCTGCGGCGGAGACGCGCTTGGGTGCGCTGTTCCTGGACCAAGGCGATGTTCCAACAGCCACGCGGTACTTCGAACTGGCTGCGCGCTGGGGATGGATGGAGGCCTTCTACTACCTTGCTGAGCTGTCGAACAACGGGGTTGGCCGGCAACGACACTGCGGCATGGCGGCTTCGTATTACAAAATGGTTGCGGAGCGAGCGGAGGCGATCCACTCTGCGTTTGATGAAGCGAACGCTGCTTATGAAACCGGTGACAAGGAACGGGCTCTCGTTGCAGCTATGATGGCCGCAGAGCAAGGATATGAGAATGCCCAAGCCAACGTAGCATTCCTGCTGGATGAGCAGCGCTCGTTGCTGTCTCTGGACTCGATCGTGCCTGGGATCAAAAAGCGGCGGTCGCCTCTCTTGCGGAATGCGGCCTTGGCCCTAATCTACTGGACACGTTCTTCCAAACAAGCCAATATCGACTCGTTGATCAAGATGGGCGACTATTACCTGAGTGGGAACGGTATCGCGGCTGATGCTGAGAAGGCTTCGACTTGCTACCATACGGCAGCCGAAGCCCACTACAGTGCACAGGCGTATTGGAACCTCGGGTGGATGCACGAAAATGGCATTGCGGTACATCAGGACTTCCACATGGCCAAGCGATACTATGACTTGGCCTTGGAGACGAGCGCGGAGGCCTATCTTCCAGTGAAACTGAGTTTGCTGAAACTGCGGTTGCGGAGCTACTGGAACCGGATAACCAACGGGAACATCAACCCCATCCAAGACGACGAAGGTAGGTTTTGATACTCGGCTTTTTTGAAATATGTACTCACTCGATTACCAGAGACCAAACCACGCCGGACATTCAAGGAATGGGTTGCTGCGTTCCTCGAGAACGACGAAGAGGAGGAGGCCAATTATCGGGCACAGATGTACAAGCGAGCCCAGGAGGAAGAGGATGATCTCCTATCGTCTTCGGATTCGCGCCACGAGGATGGCTATTATGATGACCTAGAGCTAGAGATCGACGAGAGTGTCTTGGAGGGTCTGATCATTGTGGCTTTGGCGGCGACGTTACTCGTCCTGGTGTATATGCGACAGCAACGCAATCGGCCACAGCAAAATGACAACAACGCGGGCAATGCTGGACAGAACGAGAACGACCGCGGATTCTTCCCTCGCCCTGGAGAGCCCGAGTTTGCGCAGTGGTTGGCGGGAGGAGTAGGGCATTGATGGCTGACGCATGATTCCCCATATTGCTATTCTGCTTTGTATAGGATGTAATCTACGAAAATACTTTGATGTTTCGAAAGGTTCTGCAGCCATTTACCTGGGCAGTGTGGTGTAGTTGAGGGCAGTTGTTGGTGGTGCATAAGGCTTATCTTATCAAACCAGGGCGGCTCTATCGATAATGTTCTCCCACATGAAGAATCGCCATTCCCACCATCCTCTTCCACCACATTGTGACCTTAACACATTTCGCATGGAATTGATCCCAACAATGTGACAGCCTGATTCTGGCTCCACAGAGGCAAGACCATGGCTTCAATAAATCTCAACGGGAAACGCCGTCGCGTCGAACACGCCTCGTCGGGGCTCTCCAAACCGTTCAAGTCTCCGCTTCTCCGCCCACCCCAAACGCCCGAGAACGAGTCAGGGGCCGGAACGAAGGAAAATGAGGTCTCTTCATCGAGACAGGCATCGCAATCTAGCTCAACACGCCCGGAATCTACACCGGCGCAACCTCTTGACCCGACGACTCCCCTCTCGAGATTCTCCACCCGAGCCTCCTTCCATCTGCCTACCCACCCTCCCTCCAAACGAAATCTCCCCAGCAGTCACCTTACTCCTCCGAGGAAGCCCATCCTCTCTGATCCAGCCGTTCTCGACCTCCAGAAACAGCAACGCGCTTTGCAGACCCGACTGGTGGCCCTCCGCTCAGAATTGGACACCGCGCAGCAGGCTCTACGCATCGAGTCGTCGAACAAAACCGCCGACCTCGAGGCCCTCATTGCGAAGTGGAGATCCGTCAGCCAGAGCGCGGCGGAGGAGGTCTTCGCCGGGGCGCAGGAACGTGTGTCGCGCATGGGCGGCATGAAGGCCTGGAAGGAGCGCATGCGGACCGAGACGGCGCAGTGGGAGCGCGAGGAGATGGAGGCGTGGTATGGAGATGGGGAAGCTGAGGAATTTGAGGTGGATCGGGATGAATTGGAGAGGCGCAAGGCGGAAATGAGCGATCGGGTTGAGGTGAGCGAGAGGAAGGAGGATCCGAAGGAGATGGAGGATGAGGTATGCCCTTTCTTCTTGCCCTTTCATCTTGTGACTACGGGGGATGTGGAGGGATTGCGTTGCTAATTGTTTGGTGGACAGGAGTTTACGATGGAGGTGATGTTGAAGACGTTGAATGTGGACTTGAAGGTCATTGGGTATGATCCGGCGGAGCAGAAGTGGGTGAAGGGATGATATGATTTCATGATGGACATGACGACGGCGCAGGCGCCACAAGTCTCTAGATACGGAGTACACTTGCGTGAACGGATTGCTTGATATGGACGAAGTATGAGCTCGGCAATGATAGGAGTTTCCCCGCCGAACCCCCAGAACCAAATCATAGAAGCCGAAGTGGATCCGGGCCTTATCTTCTTCCATCCTT
Source organism: Aspergillus aff. floccosus IMV 01167 (assembly GCA_001931935.1). Classification (NCBI taxonomy): domain Eukaryota; kingdom Fungi; phylum Ascomycota; class Eurotiomycetes; order Eurotiales; family Aspergillaceae; genus Aspergillus; species Aspergillus aff. floccosus IMV 01167. Next base: position 175,264 of record MSJE01000006.1, read on the forward strand.
CTTCATTCCAATCCTTCTCTTCCTTCTCCTCATCCCCAGCGCTATTCCCGCAAATGAGATGCCTGTCGCGTCTGTCGGCGCTGTCCGTCCCAACCCATGCCTCAGAGTCCCAAACCTCCCAGATTGTTAGCCTGTGCGCGATGCTTTCGGTTGAAGCGCAAATGTGACCATGTGAAGCCCACATGTGGAGAATGTAGGCGTCGCGGCACTGAATGTCTCCCCGTCAAATCCAACAAAGACGGAGAAGACATCACCGTTCCGCTCAAATACCTGAAATATTTGGAGTCGCGCGTGGCGGAGCTAGAGGACGGGCCGAATGTACCCAAGACATCGCCACCGGTCCGTGATATGGGTGTCCAAACAGATCCCGTGGACGAACCTCACCATGCTGAGGATATGTCGCTCGACAAGCTTCCTCTGAATCGCAGCCCAGGAGGATGGCGCGTGATACTGCACCAGTTGCTCTTGCACCCGGGGAGTTATCCGGTCTCTGGGGCAGATCAATACACAGGGCACGCTTCAGGCCCTGCACACGACCTTGTGTTGTTGCCTGATCCCCGGACCCAGCCGCAACGGTTGGAAGAACCGTTAATTTCAAGACTTGCGTATGAAATCTACCAAGACGATATGAGCGTCGATCAGCACACCGGCTCTCCGCATACGCTCGCCTTCACAGGGGAGCTCTCCTCCTGGCTGGAGGAAATTTACACAAATGTCTACTACTCAGTCAATCACTGGGTGTGGCCATTCATTGACTGGGACACGTGGAGATCCTGGCGCCAGGAATGGAGTGTTGAGGCGGAGACTGATCAGTGGAAGGGTTTCTTCGTTCAGATGGTATATGCCGTGGGAGCTCTGTCATGTAACGCCTTCCAGCCAGACCATGGCCATTCCATGCGCGCGGCAGAGTTTTACACTTCCGCCCTCGTTTACTACCCCTTTGTCATGGAACATCCGTCCACAATTCTCCAGATACAGGCATCTATATTCATGATCCTCTACGCCCTGCAGTGTCCTTCGTCAGAGGAGATGGCGACGACGGTTTCTTCCATCGTGCCGTTCTGCATTGCGTCCATGGCGGAGATTCGAAAGCACGCATCCTCGAATATAGGTGATGCTCCAAGCCCCACAATAGGGACCGATGGGATCATCACCGAGTCGTTGTTCATTACGTGTTACATGTTGAATGAGATTGTTGTGTCTGGATGGGAGCGACCGGTCTCTGCAGCTTACAGGGCAATCGACGACGATGTAGGAATATCCGTTCTGCAACAACCAGTTTTTGAGCGACTGCTGACCGAGACAGATCTATACCCTTGGCAATGAGATGCCCTCCTCATCCGGTACGAGCAAGGCATTGAGGCATTTGTTCAAGCTGCGCAAGATCCAATCCAACATCCGTCGACACTGGGATGAATCTCCTCCACAGCAGGAATCGAGCGACTCCCTTCTCAAATCGGAGTTGACAGCGTGGAGAGAAGAGATACCTCGATATAGCATCGGCGGATCTCCCAGCACATACCTCCATCCCCTGTGGATGGCGAATCTCTACGACTACAGTATCATAATATTGATGCAAGAAAAGCGCCGTCGATTGAAGGATGAGGACATTGAGGATATCTTATCCGCTAGCGTCGAAGTCTGTTTGAATTTTCGCCGTCTCCAGGAAGAAGGTCAAGTGATGTGCTATACCTGGTCTGCGGTAAGTTGCCACTGTGAAAATCCGAAAAAGCCAGGAGAGTGCACTACTGACAAACCGTCAGCTCGTCTTCCAGTTCCGATCGGGGATTATGCTGCTATATATGTTCTGGGTGGCTCCTCGCGGACGGGAGTTTATCCAACAAGCGACTGAAGCCTTGTACAGCTGTGCCATTACACTCTCACACTTTGCGGATCGTTGGCCCGATGCCGTTCCCTATGTCAGGATTTTTGAATACCTTCTCCAGCGTGGATCTTGGCTAAAGGAAGATCCTTCATATATTCCGACCAATTCCTGCACGGCCGACCAGTTGGAGAACTATTTGTCCCAGCTGAAGAAACAGTATATACATAAAGCCGTCTTGGAGATGATTGAGGACATGATATACCAGCCTCCCGGATAGGCTGGGATAGGGAGGTATATTGACGGCGTTTATCTGATGTATAGTCATTTCACGTACATAATATTTGACACATAATGATGCACTTTAAAGCAGCAGCAACCTCCCAGCGACGACCTCTGTAGTGGTATGAGCCTCGAGGATAACGATTGTCTGCGCCAACGCAGGGCTAGACCATCGTGACCATTTGCCATCGCGCGACGACTCAGGATAAGTCGTTGTCACTTGCCAGGAGCTGCCATCAATCTGCACTGCAACAGCGTCCCCATTGATGTAACAAGAGAGATTTTTCAGCTCTCCATTTCCTCTGCTCTCCAACGTTCCCTGGATTTCAAGTCTGACTGTGGAATTCGCCACATCCTTGATCTGGGATTTAACCTCAATATAGGGCCTATCCTTCTGCGCGTTGTCTGGAGATGCACCCGGTTTCGAAACAACATCGGAATCCAACGCAGGCACCAGGGGCGGCAGTCGGCGATACTTGGTCGCCTCTTCAAACGCATAAGCATATCGCAGCAGCTCCATATCCTCATACGCCTTTCCGGCAAAAGTCAAGTTCACCGGCATGCCGGTGTCCTCCATAAGGCCCATCGGAACGGAGATAGTAGGAATGCCCAGGTGACGGATTTCCCGGTTTCCATTCGAGTACTTCACACCGTTGCGCCAGGCGTATAGCGACGAATCCGGGTCGACGTCCGCGTTCGCGCGGCCAAGGTCTCCGTTGGCCGGGAAGACGACGGCGTCGAGGCCGAGATGATCCATCCACTTCTCCAAGGTCTCCTTTCGTGCGGCCTCGAGGGCTTTGAGCGCTTGCTCCAAGCCCGTGATTTCAAAGATAGACCCGGGCTTGGTCTTGGGGTATTCGACCATCTCGTGCCATCGCAGCTGGTTCGCAGCGTCGGGCGTGCCCCTCAGCGACCCCGGCGCCAGCGGGAAGATCATGTCCGGGTCAACGCAGGAAAGTGATTCCAGGCCTGGCTGGCCGTTAGCAACGAGAAAATCGTCCCACGAATGAGCAACCACCTGGCATCGTTCCTTCGAATGCCAGCCCTCGGGCAGATCCTTGACGTTCACGATCTCGCCGGTGTGGGCTTTCGCTTCGTATACCGTCACGGCGGGGAAGTCCACTTCCACCACCGTGGCGCCGCACGCCTCGAGCGCACGCCTCGTTGTTTCCCAGAGCTTCAGGATGGAGGGCCGCGTGCAGACCTTATCAGGGAGGGGGTTTGCGCCGCCGATGAACATGGTGGGGACACCCAGGCGCTTGCCGCGCAGAGACGATCCGCTTTCGAGTTCTCGGAATGTCTTTGGGCGGAGAGTGTCGATGGACGGCAAAGGGATGATTTTCTGCTCGTTCCAGAAATCGCCGGTAGGCGTCTTGTCGACAACGGCGAGGACGTCGAGAACGCGGAACAGGTCGGATATGGTGCGCGTATGGGGCACGAGGACGTCGCAGGTCGGATACAGAGGCCACACGCCGCGGAGGGGTAGCAGACCTTTCGACGGGGTGTAGGCGATGATGGAGTTATTAGAAGCAGGCGATCGACCCGAGGACACGGTCTCACTACCCAAGCTGAAGGCGCAGAAGTTGGCTGTCGTCGCCGTCGCGGACCCGTTCGATGAGCCAGACGCATACGCCGCTGTCAAGTATTCCGGATTGTATGGGCTTTCGGCACGACCGTAGCAGCCACGCTGCATGCCGCCGTACGCCATGGCGGGCATGTTGGTCCTTCCCAGCAGCACGGCGCCGGCGTCGCGCAGGACCTGCACGCACGCGGCGTCTTCGGTGGCGACGAGATCCTCAAACGCGGGCGATCCGCAGGCAACGGTCATTCCCTTAACCTTGATACTGTCTTTGACGAGATACGGAATGCCCTCGAGGGGCCGCGTGGGCAGCCCGGCTGCGCGTCGTGCATCGGATGCGGCTGCTTCATCGAGTACCGCTGGGTTGATGACGGGGATGGCGCTTAGTTTGAGAGTCGAGGCATCGTACACGCTGATGCGGCGGAGATAGCGCGCTACCAGTTCCGTGCTGGTGATCAACCCCGAGTCGAGGGCGGACTGGATCTCTGAAATGCTGGCATCGATCAGGTTGAATTGTCTAGACTAATGCAGTGTGAGTGTGTGCTTAAAGTCTGGACTAGTAGATGCTTACAGGCTCCATGGCGGCTTATGTGGCGATTGCCGACGATGACTGAATACTGGGACAGCTTGACAGCAGAAACGGGAGCGATGACCACTATATAGATTGACAACGGATACTACCCGGGAGGGCTACAGACGGTGGACACAGTCCTACTCGCATGGCCTTTCCCATTCTATATGTTTCTCTGGGTGCCTCCTACCCTGCTGCAAGGAGATGAGGAGAACCTCGAGCGGACAAAAGTCCGCTGCAGACGGCTAACCCTAACTCATTCTAGGCCGTCTCGCGCCTGGTGGATCAACCCGTCCCATACCAATCGACCTGCACAACGGACAGAAGTCCGCCAGCGCTGCTTCGTATTCTCTCGGACAATGAGCGAGCTCTTCATGTCGATAAGGCACAGGACGACGAGCCAAGAGATAACATCCTCGGTCCTTATCTCCTCGCTGATAGCAACGCGGGGTGTCGTGTTATCTGGAATGCACAGCTTCAGTATAAAACCAAATCGAAATAAGCTACAAGGGTAGCTTCCACTGTCTTTCTCATTTCCTCTCAGCTATTATTCAAGTGGAGAAGTTATCCACTTGCACCCCATCGCCATGTCGGACATCAAGGAGCCCAAGGAAGACCCGCTCACCAGCAACACGAAGGATGTCGCAGCGGGGGAGATCACCGGGGAAGTCCGTGATATCGGAGCTGAGCTCTTTGCCGAAGTCGACCAACTGACACCCGAGGAGCTGGAGCGCGAGGGCGCCGAAGTGCGCAAATTGCTGGATTGGCGGATCCTGCCCATTGTGAGTGTCCGCTGCGTGGATATCGTGTTTCCCACTTGTCTCCGCAGTTCCTTTATTAACGGTGGAGAATCAGCTCTATGTGACGTACGTGATTCAATTTCTGGGTGAGTGTCTGCGTTTCGTCGGGTTCGTGAAAAGAGTCCGCTGACTGTATTACCTGCCAGACAAATTGTCTCTCAATTATGCCTCGGCGTACTCGCTCATCCCAGATCTCGGTCTGGAGGGCCAGAGGTACTCCTGGGTCGCAGCCATCTTCAACTTTGGTTATCTCTTCTGGGCAGTGGTAAGTGATGCAGCTAGAGGAAGACAAGCTCACATCTAACATCCGGTCCAGCCGTCAAATCTCCTGATTCAACGCCTACCGCTCGCCAAATACATGGGCACCGTCATCCTCATCTGGGCGGGACTTGTCATTGCGCACATCGGCGCCAGAAACTATGCCGGCATTTTGGTCCTGCGCTTCCTTCTGGGGATGGCGGAGGCAAGCGTCAGCCCATGCAGTAAGCTGCGCATCGTAAGTACCAGATCGCACCAGCTAACTAAAACGTCCAGTGATGAACTTTACCTCCATGTTCTACAAGCGATCTGAGCAGCCCCTGCGGATGAGCCTGTGGCTTTCCGGCAACGGAATGGCAACGATGGTGGGAGCCCTGCTGGGCTTCGGCCTCGGCCATTCCCACAACACCAGCCTCAAAAGCTGGCAACTGATCTTCCTCACAATCGGCCTTATGAACCTGGTGACCGGGATTGCCTTCCTGTGGATCATGCCCGACTCCCCCGCGACGGCGAAATTCCTCACGCACCGCCAGCGCATCGTCGCCGTCCAGCGCGTCTCGGAGAACATGATCGGCGTCAAGACGAAGCAGATCAAACCCCGCCAGGCGTTGGAAATCGCCTACGATATCAAGGTTCTCTGCTGTCTCGGGATCGGCATCGGATGCGGCGTCATCAACGGCGGCGTCTCCAACTTCGCCTCGTCGCTCATTAAAGGCTACGGCTTCAGCGGGATCTACGCCACCCTCCTCCAGCTGCCCACCGGCGCCATCGAAGCCGTCGTCGTGCCGATCTGCGGCCTGGTCTCGACCTACGTCAAAGACTCCCGCTGCATCGTGCTCGCGGTCGTGTGTCTGATCCCGTTCGGCGGCCTCCTCGGCATTCGCTTCACCAGCCTCGAACACCGCTGGACCCTCGTCGGCTGCACCTGGCTCCAGTACATCATCGGCGCCCCCGTCATCATCTCCTGGAATCTTCTCTCCACCAATGTGGCTGGCCACACGAAGCGCTCCTTCGCCAACGGGTTCTGGTTCACCCTGTATGCGGGTGGGAACGTCGCAGGCGCGAATATTTTCTTCGCCCGCGAAGCGCCGCGGTACTACTCGGCGCTGGCGGGTCTGCTCGTATGCTATGCGGGAATGATCGTTCTGGCTCTCCTGGCGTATGTAGCGATGAAGGTGGATAACCTTCGGAGAGAGCATGCCGTGTTGGCGGGGACGACGCCGGAACAGCGCGAGGAAGCAGCTGTTTTGGATGGATTCAAGGATATGACGGATATGGAGTCGAAGAACTTCCGATACGCACTTTAGATTAGATGTTGAACTGAGCTCTACGAACGATGATCCGCACTTTTTTGGTGCCCTTCTTACAAGTGTTTTCAAGACAAGTAGATTAAAGTAGTTGAACGTGGATTTGAGGAAGCTAGTACACGAGTTCCTCGGCATATTCCTCGTACTCTTGCATGAAGTCTTCCATGCTAAACTTGTCGCTGAGCCGCTTGTCCCTTAAAATGACATTACCAGCCTCAATGTACCCCTTCTTAAAGGCTGCCAACAATGCCGGGCTAGTCGAGGCATGAGGGATAAAAGACTGGTTATCACCCGTTACCATAGCGCCTTTGAAGGCCTGATAGACGACATCACGATCCTGGTTTAAGTCCACAGACTCGCATTGCCCGAAATCCAAAAGATAGAGTCCAACTGCGCGGTGCTGAAGATCCGGCGGTCCACCAAGAGCTCTCGGTACTTCTGAGGCTGAAGTACCAAGCACAAACTCCACATCATCACCGTTTATGGCGGCGCCCCAGTGCATGGTTGCATATGCCTTGCCCATTTCAGTAGCAAGCATGAGACCATCGATGCCAAGTTCCTTCATGAAACCACGGTGCAGAGGGAAATTTCTAAGAGGGGCTGGGTTATCACGATCGATTGAACCAGTAGCCTTGCCCAAGTAGACTCGGGCGAGGCAGTGCTTGTTGCTGGGGGTATTGAGAATGGTCTCAATTTCATCGATTTCCAGATCCCATTCCCGAGAACAGAAATAAGTGATGAGCGCTTTTCGTACGACCTTGGGCAATGGAAGGATCCGGTCCATGGTGACGGCGTTCCCGCGCGTGCGGTACGCCTGGGGTATTCTCGGAAAGACTGCGTCCCAGAACGCGTCATTGTCTGCTGTGGAGATGAATCTGTGAGGCTTAGGAACATGGACAAGATTGTGAGTTGCGCTCTGGTAGCGTTCGAATGCGGCTGAAACATCGGAGTGACTTCTGTACTCGCGCAGGAGATTTGAGCGTAGGGTTTCATTGCCTGGGTATTCTTTCTTGATAACGAACGGCTGCCCAACCACTTCGAAGACGGCTCCTTGTAGACCGCTGCCGATTTCATTGATTTCCTGGAGATTGGATCGAGAACGAGCATTTTGAGCACGGCGGCTGAACGAGGAGGTGGTCGAGATGATGGAATTTAAGCTGAGTGATCGCTGGAGAATGGTTGAATCTCTTTCCAGTTCCAGCTCCGGTTCATTCAGGAGACGAGTAATGCTAGCATCTCGTCGCGAAGCCATGCTGGACTAATGACAAGTGGGAACACTTGATGAATGAAAGTGACTCCACTGGGTGCTTGTATGCCTAGTTAGGCAAGATTGATGCAAAAGCTAAGTTTTGATTTGGGGGAGGAGCTGCCTTTGTCCAACTTGCTTTTAGGTACCTATAAATTACGTTATTTTATTGCCAACACGACCTGCGCCACGAAACTATATTAGACATGATTAAAGGGTCTCATTTGGAGCGGATTTTGGACATCTGCAGAGGTCAAAACAGAATCTATATAGAAGCTGTCATGGGGGATTGACCGGCCCGACAAACATGTTAGCACTTCAGCTTCTTATTGAGGTACTTCTTGATTGTCCCACGTCATTCGGAGAGGACATGACACCCTATGCTGAAAGAAACTGCATTTGTGTCTGAGACCGTATGGCGGTCCGAGAGGACGGCGTGTCGTCGATCATTGTAGCCCTTCCCTTGTCTCCCACGACCAGAGTATGAAGGGTATGAGCCTAGACCAAAGTACCCTCGACTATTTACCTAAGTGGTTAGCTATTGCCCATGCACCGTTGTGTGGCGCAAGTAAAGCCGGGGTTTTCCCGGTGGAAATGCTCCGTACTAAGAATGGAATGCAGGCTAATGTGAGGCTAAACTAGTAGCCTGCACGTCCATATTTATCCGCAGCTTACCGTTTTTGACACGGAGGGACCTCCGTCTCGATGAAATTTGCCGGTCCGTAGCACTGTACCCTGACCTACAGTCTACTCCATCGGGTGGGATGCAGTGAAATAATCAATTGCTGGGTCAATGGCTGAGGGAAGTACAATATTCATGTCTCATAAAATCCAATCACTTCTTTTCGATGTACTGGGCGAAGATATCCCCAATGGCCTTTGCGCTCTGCTTGGGGATTCTCTTCTGGTTGTTTTCGTAGTCGACGTAGGTGACTCCGAAGCGCGTTTCGTAGCCCTCGGCCCATTCAAAGTTACTGCAGACAGATGTTAGAATCTTCTCTCATACGGGCGCATCTCAAGATAACTTACTCCATCAAACTCCAAGCCATGTAGGCCCGGACGTTGACTCCATCCAGGGTGTACGCGTCCGCCATGGCGCCAATATAGTCGCGGAAGTACTGCGTCCGGAAGTCGTCCTGCAGCAGCTGGTCCAGCGGCAGATCGTTCTCACCCTTCAGACTGGTTCCGTTCTCGGTGACGTAGATCTTGGGGTAGTCGTAGCGCTCACTGAGCCACTTCAGCAGCTTGCGGAAGCCAATGGCCGAGGGCCGCAGCCAGGGTGACTGCGTCTCGGGGCCGACCCATTCACCGGCCTTGTTCTGCAGCAGGATCTCGAGGTTGCCTGCCACATCGGTGGGCTCCGGCTCGCCAGTCTTGGCCCGAATATAGTTGGCGCAGTAGTGGTTCATGCCGTAGAAGTCGTTGCTGCCGTGCACGAGCGCGAGGTCCTCCGGCGTCCACTGCGGCAGCCGCTTGCCCAGCTGCTTGACCATGCTGTCGGGGTATTTGCCGTGGTAGATGGGGTCGGCGAACCAGGAGATCGCGAACTCGATCTTGCGATCGCAGGCTTCGACGTCCGCGGGGTTCTCGGGGTCCCAGGGCTCAGCCCAGTCACCTGTACAGAGTAGATTAGAATGTAGAGCTTCATCCGGGATGGGGAGCGCTTACCGTTCAGGGTGATGCCAATCTCACCGCCGTCTTGCGCTTTAAATTCCTCGCGGTAGATCTTCACGGCCGCTCCGTGGGCAACCAGCAGGTTGTGGCCGACGATCCACGGCTCGGTTGATCCATCGCCCACGGGGTTCTTGTTCCGATCACTGGTTCTGCCGGGAGCGAACTGGCCGACGTTGTACCCCAGGACACTGCTGCACCACGGCTCGTTGAAGGTGATCCAGTACTTCACCTTGGATCCCAAGGCCTTGAACATGACGCGCGCATAGTGAGCGTAGTCCGCAACGAACTCCTCCTTGTTGAGCAGACCGCCGTAACGCTTGTCCAGCTCATCGGGGAGATCCCAGTGGAAGAGAGTGACGAGGGGCACGATGCCAGCATCGAGCAGGTCGTCGACGAACTTCACGTAATGCTGCAGACCTTTCTCATTGATGGGATCATTCCGACCGCCGAGGGGGATCACGCGGGACCTGGAAGTTGCGACAGTCAGGACACGGAGCTCCTTCCGCTAGGGGGAGACCAGACGTACCAGGAGATGGAGAAGCGATACGCCTGAGCGCCGCATTGCTTCAACAAGGCAATGTCTTCGTGTGTGCGGTGGTAGGAGTCGCAGGCGACCACCCCACTGGCTCCTCCGGCAATTTTACCCGGGATTTTGCAAAAGGTGTCCCAGATGGAGGGACCACGGCCATCCTCATCGACTGCACCTTCGATTTGGTAGCTAGTCAGACGGTGTCAGTGTGATTCGAGAGAGTTTCAGTCTTATCGGCGCGTACCTGGCCGTTGCGAAACCCCAGAGGAAGTCGGACGGAAGCTTAGACCCGGAACCCATATCTATTGTTGATAATTGAGGATATAAACGCAATTGATCTTTGGGAATCGGAAGCGAAGAAACAACAACGGCAAAAAGATGAGAGGTGGGCTATGCTAAAAGCATGCTGGAGGAGAGGTCATGACAGGACCTTTAAATGAATGAATGCGGCGCGGAGGACGCGGAGCGGAGCATGCGGCGACGGAAGAGAAGCGGGGATGAAACCGTTTCGATGGCTTCACTAGACCGTCCAACCACCGACCAGGCGACCCCAAGCGACCGTCCGTGGTGAACGAAGCGACGAAACGAAGAAATGGAGTGGACACGCCGACCACAAAAGCACCAGAACAGGGCGGTTCGACGGGCCGTTTGCCGATATGCTCGATTGGGCCTAGGGCGGTTTGTATACTTCCTTCGTGCCTGTAAGGCTGTCCACAGCTGCGCCATCATGCAATTCCATATTCTAGATCCTAATCTCATCAAAGATGTCATGTTGAAAAGAAATCACACGAGCAGAAGAAAAGAAAAAAAAAAGGCAGAGAAACTATAATGCGACAACCAACGCCCCATCCTCATCCCGTAAAAGCCCAAGAACCAGCCGGACATGCGATATCGTAGCTCATGACATCTCCATCCCCTCCATTTCATCCCCATCGACTTCTTCCGCCTCATCTGCCATTGGCCCGCCAAGCGCCAGCTGCGACCGTTTCGCGTCTCGGCCGCCCAGGGCCTCGGTTCCGAAGGCGCCCACCAGCTCCAGCTCCGGCCCAGCAACAATCCGACCTTCCATGTCCACCACCTCGCATAGTTCGATTAAGCTCTGGCGACTGAGCGTTTTGAACCCATCGGTCCGCACCACCCGGCCCCAATGGCTGAGGCAGAACTGCGCCGCCCTACGCATCAACCACTCTTCATTGGTGCGTCCCGCCCGCTCCCAGATGATGGCCGCATTCTCCACATCCAGCTCACGACTCAGCCGATTGACGCACAGCAGCCGGAGTTTAGGCATGTCGTAGAGGTTGGCCATCACGAGCATCCCCGCCACATCGATGATACTCGAACAGTATTCCGGATGACCGGCAATACTGTCCGTGTACAGGTAGTAGAGGAACGCACGGACAACGGAGTAAGGTTCCGGGATGTGCATCCTTTTGGAGTGGTATTCCGCCATCTGTGCAGCATAGAGCCGTTTGAAATGCGGCCAACGAAGCTGTAGAATGATCCGATGCACGTGGATTGGGGGAGAGGTGGTGGCATCCGCGGGCAGGAAGCCCGGTTGGGGAGACGCACCATCCCCGTCATCATCGTCGGGCTCGCCCATGTCATCAGGGTTGGCAGTGATGATGAAATCAGCCTCGCTGCCGGACTCAGGAGGCTGGTCGAAGACCGAAGACAGGTCGGCACCAAGGCCAGACAGAAGAGGAAGTCCAGACTGTTCGGACATCAAGGCTCGGGTTGAATCGGGAGAAACCGACGTCATGTCATTCCCTAGCAGGCCATACTTTTCCAGATCGATGCAAAGGACTTCGCTCATATGATTCTCATCGCCGGTACCTGGTGTAGCCCCAGCATCCAGGCTACATCCTAAGAGCCATGCTTTGGTGCCGCTCTCATTGACCGTGCAATAATGCCATCGGAACCCCGGTTTGAAGATCTCCTGCCCATCTGCCAGCCGCTGCCAACGTAACGTATCGAGTTCCAAGGACGAAAGGTTGCATTCGTAGGTACGCACCGTCTCGGATGGAGTGATCAAATCGAGCAAGACTCCCGACGCATAGGCATGGAAATGCGTTCCTGAGAACAGTGCTGGGACGTGCGCGCCGGATGTGAAGCGTAGACAAGAGATCGCTCCGGGGGCCAGTGGCTTCCGACGGCTCGAGTTGCGCACCTGTACACTTCCGGAATTGGCGGCGTAGCTACCGGACCGGCCGGCGAGCGGTTGTGCTGGGCTACTAAACAATCCATCTGGACTATGAGTCATGGTGCTGGTTGTCGCGGGGGAGTCCACGGTACCTTGCGAAGCTGTCGTTCCAAGAGCGGGGAGCCCTTTGAGGTCTAACCACCAGATGTCTGTCGTCCGTTCCATATCGGGATCCAGCCCACCAAAGATCCATAGACGGCCACCCCAAACCCAAGCGGTGTGGTCAAACCGAGCGGTGAATCTCCAGGTTCGGGACCACGTCCAGGTCTTCAAATCCAAGTAAGACAGGTCGTCAAGAATGATATTGTTTTCTCCGGTGACACCACCCATGATGAAGAGCTTTTCATCATAGATCACGGCGGCATGGCGGGCTCTACCTCGTGGAATGGGTCCTCGTATCTCCGGCTGTGTCCACGTAGAAGTGTGAATGTCAAGGATGACAACGTCAGAGAGATATTCCCGGTGTTCATTTTCTCCTCCGAATACGATGAGCTTGTTTCCTTGGTATAGGGTCGCAGTGTGGCCTATTGATTTGAACAGACCATATTAGTGGGTGAATCGTTCTACAACGAGGGGAAGTTCGGGGATGGGGAGACGAACCCATGCGTACACCAGGAATATCGCCATAGTTATCGACCAATTCCCAGCGGAAGGTGCTGAGATTCAACCGCAGGACATGGTTGTACACTAGAATTCGAGAAGGGTGACGATCAGCGCCGAAACGATGGACACAACGGGGAAGGGATGGCATACCTTCGTCTGTATACTGGTCGAACCCACCAAAGGCGTAGATTTGATCGTCGTTGCAATACGTCACCGAGGCATTGACCAAGCATGCAGGTACATGGCCCAACGCCTTCCGGATACTAGGGCGGTAGTCCGTACTGCTCTGGCGACCCCTGGATGGGCTGGGAGGCATGAGGACGGACTGCTGCGATTGCTGTAGAGCAGCAGAGAGGGGAGTCATGGGGGTTGAGACTCTTGCGGTCCCGGCCCAAAAAGGTGGGTCTCCGTGGAACTGCGACAGGTTACTATTCCGGGCAGTAGGGGCGGTCGGAGTGGAGGGTGACCGCGCCATCAGGGTCTGAGAGATCAAAATAGGGAGAGTGACAATAAGGGAATGAGATAAAAGAGCCGATGGAAGAAGCAGTTACATCTTCAACTTGGCCTGAATGAGAACAGAAAGAAATAGAGTGAAACGAGGCAAAGAAAAAGAAAAGGAAAAAAAAAAGGACCCAAATTGGATGACCGATCGGCGCCTTACCCAAAAAGGAATGGGCGTCTGTCAGGTGGCAACTAGCCCGAATGGGATTAGTGCGGGCGTACCTCCAGTAACGGTTGCCATGGGAGAAGGAACTATACGCAGTATTTATCCCTCCAGCTCTTCGTCCTCTCTCGCTCCCTTCTCCTTTTCCTCTCCTGCACTTTTCTCGTCCACCTCCATTAACACTCTATATACTTTTTTCGTGCATTCTATATTGCGGTTGCTGTCTTCCATCCGCCGTCCAAAGCTTCTCTACATCCTCGGTCTGGTTTACCGGATGATAAGATTGGCTTGCCCGGTTGCAATCCAAAAGTCTCCTTTCATCTCTGTTGCCGTTGATTGTTCATCATTCGCAGAGCATAATCACATAAAGAAACATGGCTACTCCCACAGTATCAACCCCCGTCAAGACCCATGCGGGGATCTTCTCGACCAAGACGGCCGGAGGTCGGTTGCCTCTTACTCCGTCTCCACGCGGACGGACAGGGAGCATGGCATCCAACAACTCCTCCCCGTTTACTCCTCCTCGTCAGCCAGAAGCTTCCAAGGAATCTCACCGCTCGGTGTACGGTGGAAACCTTTCGTCACACTTCGCCAAGTCCATGGCCCGATCGTCCCGCGCCTACCGCGAGTCTCCCAAGTCCAATATCGCTCGGACTCGCAAGTCTCCTAAGCATCTGGAGCTCGGTGTCTCAGACTGGTCGCTGACCGGTACTGGGCCCTCGTCTACGCAGTCTCCGTCCAAGGAACGAGTCCGCAAAGAAGTGACCACTCGTACCAGATCGGGCAAGACGACTGTTCGTATTCCACACAACGCTGCGGACCGCTTCATCCCCAACCGGGCAGCTAGTGAAGGGTTAAACACTGCTGGTTCTGCGAAGCCAGAGGAGAACCAGCGTCCCAAGACCAGTGGCAACGAGGGGTCGTCCGTTCTTGCGAACGCAGCGAGCGCTTTCGACATTGGTGGCCGGGGATCCGACGAAGACCTCACTGCTGCCCTTGAGAACCTCGGCCTAGATGACAACGAACCTTCGACTTCCTACACCAAACCCGCACCGGATGCAGTTGCTTATGAGTCTTCCTTGGCCGATGCCTGTGGTGTTAATCTGAAGACTCGCATTCTAGCATTTAAGCCTCCGCCACCGGAATCGTCCAAGCCAATCGACCTGCGGGCTCAGTACAACCGTCCGCTAAAGTCGTCAAAGGCACCAGGGTCTCAGTTCCGCCGTCGTGTGCAAACCTCGCCGGAGCGTGTGTTGGATGCCCCAGATCTTGTCGATGACTACTATCTGAATCTTCTGGACTGGAGTTCCGGAAACCAGGTGGCCATTGGCCTGGAACGCAGTGTCTTTGTCTGGTCGGCAGATACGGGATCAGTCAACCGGCTCTTGGAGACGTCCCCCGACACCTACATCAGCAGTGTCAAATGGAGCGGCGATGGTGCCTACGTGGGTGTTGGCCTGGGTACTGGTGAAGTTCAGATTTGGGATGTGGAAGAAGGCACCAAGCTTCGAAGCATGTTTGGACATGACTCTCGGGTGGGTGTTATGGGCTGGTCTAAGCATATCTTGTCTACTGGCGCTCGCAGTGGTCTGGTATTCAACCACGATGTGCGTGTTGCGCAGCACAAGGTTGCGGAGCTCGTCTCCCACACGTCGGAAGTCTGTGGACTGGAGTGGAGGTCAGATGGAGCCCAGCTGGCTACTGGTGGTAACGACAACCTGGTCAACATCTGGGATGCTCGGTCCCTGAGTGCGCCCAAGTTCACCAAGACCAACCACCGCGCTGCCGTTAAGGCCCTCAGCTGGTGCCCCTGGCAGTTGAACCTGCTGGCTACGGGTGGAGGATCGTACGATCGCCACATTCACTTCTGGAACACGACCACTGGCGCACGGACAAACAGCATTGACACTGGATCACAGGTGACGAGTCTGCGGTGGAGCAACCACTACCGTGAAATTGTCAGCTCGAGTGGCTTCCCCGACAACTCTCTTAGCATTTGGAGTTACCCAACCCTGGTTCGCAACGTGGAGATTCCAGCACACGAGACGCGTGTGTTGCACAGCTGCCTGAGCCCGGATGGTCAGATTCTGGCTACGGCAGCTGCTGACGAAAGCTTGAAATTCTGGAAGATCTTTGAGCGTAAGCCCGGCACCACCGCGTCCGCTTCCCGCGAGGGAGGCGTGGGAAGCAAAGGCCAGATGTCCAAGTCCATGACGATTCGGTGAATTTGAGCTTTGGCATTTGTTCTGACGGCGAGGTTGGGCTTCGGTCGCATTTATTGGATACCTATGGCATTGCAGGTTATTCTGGCGTCTACCTGAGTTTCTACATGGAGTTTGAGCACGGACGGCGTTGTCGTTTGCGTGATTTGAGTAATACAATACATTTGAGATTGATGTATAGAGTACGAGATTGTTATTGAGTATCCTACGCTGGGATAATGGCTTAATGGCTGGAATGGTCGAAGATCGTAAAGCGGCGAAGATAGACTCGAGGGCGAGATGGCGCTAGTGAAGATGCGGGAAGCAGCAGGGTGACTAAGCAAGGCGGGAAGGGAAACGGATTTCGCCCAGAGAGAGCGACTTTCACCTCAACCAAATCCCTCGGCCAACGCCTTTCCATCCACCCCCAGCCCCATCCCGCCGTCCGCTCTTTCGTTTGCTCTCAATATCCCGATCTGACGACTTACGTTCCCGGAGAGATCTCCTCCACACGGATCCGGTGGATTTCAGCAGTGACGGGAAAGTGACAGTCGAAGCTTGAAGGTCGCATGAGCTCGTGGCAACCGCCTGCCGCGACTGATAAGCTGGAGACGCTCAACTGCCTGTCTTGTTGGACTGGTTAGAATTTCAGATCAACACCTTCGTTAGAAAGAACTCAGCCCTTCCATCCTCTGTGACGCCATCACACGCCTCTACGAGTCCGGAACTTCGCAAGCATGTCGAACCAGCAAGTGGTGAGTGATTTCAAAGCAGTAACAACCAGCCTCCCTTGCCTGGGCGAGAAGATGGGAAGCGTCCGAGTGACGCAGAAGGTTCACTGGTCGTCATTTTTCTCATCGACTCTGTCTTTTGTTTCCATGTCTGATGGACACACATCGCTTGTCGGAATACTGGCTGACACCAGATGCTTTGACAGGGCGCGGTGTTTGAACGGGTGATCCAGGAAGTCTGCGATGCATCGCAGGTGGATTTCGAGGAGAGTGGAGTAGATCAACAGACACTGCTTGATCTTCGCAAGGTAAGAGACGAGAAACCTCCCTTCAAAAGAACCCAAGGGGGGGAAGGCTTGGAAGGCGACGAAGGGCGATACCGGCCATAAAGCGGGGGTGTGAGTTGCGGGAGGCGGCACTGCCTCTGGGGGACCGCCTGCTTTTGAGTGACCTTTATAGCCGCTGGCCGCCCGTACCCGCTCTAGTCACCTGCCAAGCCCTGACCACCTCCTCTTCCCATCCATACATCATACATCCATTTATACCTCTCTGTATACTAACTCTCCTTCCTCCCTCAGAGCTGGCAGAAAAAACTCTCCTCCCTGGGCGTTGCCCATTTTCCCTGGGATCCTCCACCTCCCCAACCGAATCCTCCCCAGAACCAACCCCAGATCCTCCCTCCTTCTGCGACCGTTCCCTCCAATGCGCCTCGACCAACTCCCTCCCCTCACACTCAACAGCCCCCTCAGCAACAACACCATCAACAACCTCCCCTCCATCAACAGCAACAACATCACCAGCATAATGCTCCTCATCAGCCTATCCCACAGTCAATGCCCTCCACCGTCCCGCCTTTGCAAGCCCCGACGGCCGTTGGCGCCCCCAACCCCATGGGACAGGCCCCTCACATCAAGACCGAGCCGGGCATGAATGGCCAGTCCCTGCCTCCTAGTCACATGATGCCTGGAAACGCTCCCAATCCTCAGTCCGCACGCGAACGCGCTGCCAACATGCTTCATCAGCGATACGGTGCGGCAGCCGCCAACTCGGTCAGTCAGCTTCAGGCCCAGTCGCAAGCAGCGATGGCCATGCCCGGTCAACAGCGTCCGCAGAACGCCTTGCCTCCCATGGCGAACGGCCAGCACCCGCAGATCAAGCAGGAACACGGATATCCTTCCGTCCCCCAGCCTCACATGAACAACACGCAAACGGACGGCGCCGCCGATGATGCCTTGTCCGAATGGAAGGCGGAAGTAGCACGCAGACGCGAAGCCGCCGAAGGCCAAGGCGGAGAAGCCGATCGGACTCTTCGGGAGCATCTGGCACAGCGGATGCTCCAATACGAAGGAGGCGGTCTTCTGCTCCCTCTCGAAGAACGCCAGAGCTCGTCGCGAGTATCGTCTGCGGTATCTCACATGCCCAAGGCCCAGGTCGATGGTCCCGGCGGGGATGACGACAAAGATGAAGATGACGAAGACGCCATCAACTCCGATCTCGATGACCCCGACGATCTCGTTGCAGAAGACCACGACGCTGAAGACGCCGTCGGCCAAGTCATGCTCTGCACATATGACAAGGTCGCGCGGGTGAAGAACAAGTGGAAGTGCACTTTGAAGGATGGAATTCTCACAACGGGAGGTAAAGAGTAAGTCGTCGCTCATCCATGCGAGCTTGCTCTAGGAATATGCACTAACAGCAACAGATACGTCTTCCACAAGGGCCAAGGCGAGTTCGAATGGTAGATATCTCAGCGTCGTCTGGTCTTTCGGAGACGTTTGCCACCCGCTTCTTCTTTACATTCTACCCCTCCAACCGCCCCTTTGATCTTCTGTAAAAAGTCTAGTTCCATATGCGAGAACACCCCGTCGGGGCTCTGAAATCTCGGCTGCAAAGCGGAACCCCTTATCGACGACTTGTTGTTTCACGAATCCCCGCACGCACATCTATGACGCAGGACTTTTTGACTTGGTTTTTTTTCTATCTTCATGCGATCTCCGATTTCCCAATTTGGATGCACATGGCGCTTATGCAGGGGATGGCATTTTCTTTCGTGGTGTACTAGAATAATTATGAATGAAATGGGGTTTTGACGATACTCTCTCTACATGAGTAGCCTGGTATCCAAATGGTGCAGTGGGCTGCTCCTACTCTTCTAAGAGAAATTGTACGTAGGTCCCTTATCTGATTGAGAATGTAACAGTCAAACTTTTCTTTGTGCTATAAAACCTAGAAGAAAAAAAAAAAAGAAAGAAAAAGAAAAGAAAACAAAACAACTCTGGGAATCAAAACAAAAAAACATGTTCTATAAACAGACAGCACCCAACGCATGAAGCAGAAAGAACTCGACTCCCAGATTCACCAAAACACCAAGGGCAGAAAAACACAACAGCAAGCAAGCATCAAAAACAAAAGCCGGTCTCTCACGTATCTACAGATTGACGCCGATGAACACACCGATGGGCCTCTCTTCCTTTTCTTTTTGTAGTCTCAACCAATGGGATGAAATCCAACAATCGCCGTTCAAGAGCAAGAAAGGGACATACCATCATCATCCGAACAGATGCCTAGAAAGCAGGCATTTGGTTCGTTTGACACCATGGAAGGCGACAAGACTCCGACAATATGTATTAAGGAAAATGAGAAAGAAAAAAAGAGACAAGCTCAAGCCAGATCTGCCCTCCCAAAGACACACCAAAAAAACAAAGCACGTAAAGACGAAAACAATAGCAAAGGCCGAAGAAATTCATACCAATAAGCGTAGCAGGTCTTGGAATGACAAGTCACTTGTGAAGACTTCCCAAAGGACATATCTATTACCAGGTCGAATCACGGACGTCCAAGCACCGCGACTGACCGGATGGTCACACCCAATTCAACTCCAAACCACCAAACCCGTCATTAAGTCGTATGTCGATGAGGGTAGTGAAACAAACAGGTCATCGAGTAAATTATGTGGATATCGAAAGATAGCGTGTTGTGTATCCTCAGGGCGGCGCTCTTATAAGAGACCTTCTTCGCCGATGCCAGGGAGGCCAGCCCCAGCAACATTTATGTTCTGACCCTGCATGACACCGCCACCGAACTGGAGGTTGCGGCCGGCAGCCAGCTGGAACTCGGGATTGCAGGGTGGAGAATGCGACTTGTGGTACTTCAGACCGTTAAGGTTCTTGTAACGCTTACCACATACTTCGCAGCGGTAGGGCTTCTCCTTCTCCATGCCGAGGGTACCAGGATACGGGGTCGACGTTTCCGGGTTGACAATTGAGAAGGTACCGTCCGCGTTGTCATGCAGCTGTTGATTGTTGTGACCGTGCTAGGGAATAGTTAGGCGTGCACAGACAATAAAAGAGATGTAGTCGACACTTACAGCTTTGTGGTACTTCAGACCATTCTGGTTCTTGTAAGCCTTTTCGCAGCCAATGACTGGACAACGGAACGGCTTCGGTTCTTCGTTGGGCAGCAAGGCGGCGGTATCAGGAACGCCGGCCAACAGTTGCTGCTCACGAATGCGGCGAGCGATCTCACTGTTCGGGCCGTACTGCGCGCCACTGAGCTTGAAGTGCGCGTTAGGGGTATTGATGCCGCCAGTTGGGCTGAACAGGCGTTTGGCTGGTTCATCAATGCAAAGATCGACCATGTCGTTATTAGTGGGGAACCGATTGAACTGCGACTGGGGCTGCATCATCGGGTTCTGCATCGACAGGTCCCCGAACCCAAGCATACTCTCGTCGAGCTCTGCCGGGGTTCCAGGGGCGGAGGAATCGGGAGTGCTGCGGAACTGAGAGGTTTGCAGGGGATTCGCCATCAGAGTAGGCGTGTTCACGGAGGAGACAGTAGGGTTGTTGTGCAGGGAAAGAGGGCGTCCAGAACCACCCACGGGAGTACCCGGCTGGGAACCCTTGAAACCTTGATTGCTGGACAGCATCGAAAGATTCAAGTGCGGCGTCCGCTGATTAGAGTTACCGAACGGAGCCTGGCTTCCTTCGCGAGACTGAGGAGAGAACAGCTGCGAAGAGGCGTCGTTATCTCCCATTGGCTCGTCCAGCTCCATATCGTCCATCGTGTCAATGTCAACGTGCTGAGGGGTTTGAATGCTCTGGTTCAACTTGCGCTGCATGTCGATCGCCCGGTCAGGCTGCATCCCACGTGCTTGGTTGTTGTTC
This sequence comes from Aspergillus aff. floccosus IMV 01167, assembly GCA_001931935.1. Lineage (NCBI taxonomy): Eukaryota > Fungi > Ascomycota > Eurotiomycetes > Eurotiales > Aspergillaceae > Aspergillus > Aspergillus aff. floccosus IMV 01167. Next base: position 195,894 of record MSJE01000006.1, read on the forward strand.
TGCTGGCTTTGCTGTTGCGCCATGGCGGCCGCCATCGCTGCGCGAGCATCAGCTTGGCTGGGGCGGTGGCCCTGATGAGGAGACTTGGTGGCGTGGGCTTCTTCGTAGTGTTGCAGGAGGTCGTGGAGCGTCGGAAGAGTCACCCCACAGCAGGAGAAGTCACGCATGAAATTCGCTTCCAGCTTCGGTAGATACGAGGATGAGTGGAAAGAAGGCGATTGAAACGTGGTAAAGGGAGATGTGCCGGCCATGATAATGCTGGCAGGCACGGTTAGTGTCCATTCGCGATGATCGAAACGATCGCCCCGCGCAGTCGGGGAAAACAAGTAGCGCTTGGGGATTCGAAAAACAACTTACTCGTCTCGTATCCAGCTACCGACAGAGATGCCACCCCAACTCATCCCACCAACCAAACTTCCCGCCAGAGACTCTCGTCGTTGCTTGTCGCGGTTGGATCCGGACACGGAGATGGGTTTTGTCCCGCTTCCCCATTGTGCGGTAGCTGCGCCGATGGAATCCTTCCGGGGAGGGGGGGCTTTGAACATATTGATAGCCGCGCCGTTGGCATGAGAAACACTCCCCGACCGTTCGCCCGCTTTTTGTAGGGCCGAGGTCAAGTTGGAAGCCTGCTGCCCCGGGGGCGAGACAGAGCTCTGACGAGTGGCGATGTCGATCGGTGCCGCGGTGCCGTTCATGGTGTCAGCGGCAAAGTATAATATAGAGAGCGAGAGAGTGTGTGCGCGAAAGGTCGGACTCGTCCCCAAACAGAGGGAGAAGAGGATCGAGATCAGGTATAGCAAAGGAGCGTCGGGGAAGTCTGATGAAAGTCGAGGTCACGAAGAACGAGACCTTTTCCTGATCCGGGGCGACAATACCGCCAAACCCGAGGGGATGGTAACGGGGGTGGATGTGTCCCGGGCGAATGCGCGATGGGGGACACCAGAGAAGGAGGGCTGGTGAAGAAGAGAAGAGAACTCTAGCATGAATGAGCGGAGGCCTCGACAGTGAGGTGTAGTTGTGGGCGGGATCGCACAGAGTCCACCCTCGGATGTTGTCCCGCTTTGGCTGCGGAACCGTGACGGATTCGGGAAAAGTGGCGGGAGATAATACACTGGAGGATGGGAGTTGAGCAAGGATCACCAGGGGTAACAGATGCAGGAAAAGAGCGAGAGAGACGCGATAATAGGGGATGATGATGATGGATCCAGTGGGATGGATACCCGGGGGGTGAGGGGGATAAGAAGAAGATGAGGAAGAAGTTTAGGGAACGAGAGGGAGAACGATGGATGATGAGGCAACTGGCAGCACCCGCCGTAATTACGTGAATGGGCGTAAAATTACGATGTAATGCGCGGTAATGCCGCTCCCGCGGGCGGGAACTGCGTATGGACGATGTAATGATCTGAAACGGCATGACTAATGGCAACTCCTGGGATCCATCATGATGACATGACTTTCTCCGTCAACAACATGCCAAAATAATAACCTCACGAAAGATGAAATGGTGAATGTCTTTCTACCCTGCCGGAGTACATCCAGCTGTTTCTCCGTCGATCGGGGGACTCGGCTTTCACGGATCGGGAGCGCTGGAAGCGGTGGGATGGACACCGGTTGCAGTCTGCCTGGTCGGCTTACCAGAATAGGAAGCCTACCCTATGGAGCCCCAAGTTACGTTAGTCCCGAGTCGTTAGGGCGTGGCTGTCATCGTACAGTACCGAGTTAGGTACTGTTACACACTCGCACTCTGTATGTGTAACGGTGATCATCCAAATAGAGCGGATGTACATTCAGACACTCTCATCCTTTGATGAACATTGTCGAGTACCGTACTCTTCCTGATGGACTCGATCGGATATGGTCTCTCCCGGTCGAAAGGTGCGCAAATACCCACCCGTCCACAAAGTACCGAAACCAACAGCCCACTATCGAAGCAAGTCAATCCTTCCAAGGGGGAGAAATTAGCATGTGAACGTGTATCAGGCCATTCTCAAAAGTCCAAGAAGGACTATATCAGACTTCAAGATCTCCACTTCCTAGATGCAATGTACTCCCGTGACTTTGATCTTCAGGAACTCCCTCCTCTTACCCTTGTCTGAACGGATATCTGCAGGATTGCAAACCCAAACATCCAGGCCGGTTAACTCTATCCTTCTTCTCAGACGAAATTTATATCCAGCGGATATGCAGTTGAGGACAGAGGCTAACGAAGGTGATAAGCTGCATTCCTTACGCTTATCAATCATGACTACCCCGCAGTGATCATATCGCCAACTGCATTGTCGTGGCGCCATCCGTATGGTAGACCGAATTGGCGGTCTGCAGGAATCAACCGAGATCATCCTACCCGTTGGCATCTAGGATCTACTCCGTGCCTCATCCACGATTCGAACTGTCTGACGAGAGACCCTTTCTCTCCATGTCGGAGTCTGGGACTAAATTACGAATGATTCCACTTCAAAGTTGGCGCCGTGTCTAACCTTAAAACTGACCACACGAGGCCCAAGTCCATCTCCAGATTGATGTCATCAGTCGTCGCAATTTCCACGATGTTTTGCCGAAGATGAATGTCCACAGCAATGTCCACCAGGAAGACTGTCGAACAATACTGACGTGACAAGTGTTTTCTTTTTCTGTTGTTTTCCGGGTGGCAAACCCCTGAAGACTCCCGATCAGGAAACCCCAGCCATTGCGACAACATGTCCGTTTCAGGGGGGCTGGGCAAATGACACTCGTGCGTCTTCCAAAAGCAAGGAGCTGTGGAGAGCACCAATTTGGCGTCGCCTATGGAGTAAACACAGACTACAGTGCGATCTTCTTACGCTACTCGGCTCATAGATACCTACTATGCCCATAGAGTCTTGGGTTCTGGGTGTACTCCGTACTATTGCTCCAACAATACAACCAATGAGATGGCGGAACACAGATCTGAGCTGTGGTATGTTTGTCCAACCATGCAGGGGCCAAAGGATGTCATTATGCATTGTGATACCCCAGTTTCTTTGAACAACAATGAGGAGTGTTAGATATATGATAGATGTGCGCTCTGTATCCATTGCCAACCAAGCGGCAACGCCTGTGCGTGCATGAAGGGGCTGTGGATATATCAGATCATGCAGTAGCAGACGATCTGTCTATCCCTCCTCCCTCCAACTAATCAACAAAAGCACTCGACGGAGGAGCTATCCGGGAGTCTTGTGATCGGACGCCAAGATCCCATAGAGTCAATTGAAGGTCGCCATTGGCTTCGTCTAGCCGCAGATCGGCAAGGGCCGCCGACATCTGTACGGTCGTTGAGGGATCATGGGGCATCTAAAATCAATAGATCAATCGCGTCCAACGGGTGCCGTTCGGGCATCTGAAAAGGGGGCGTGGTTGTAAGTGCTTGCTGGATCCCAGAAATTGAGGCCGTGGAGTGGGTGGAGACGGCACTGGGCATCGAGGCGACGATGGGTCGGTCTTGGCAAGGAGCCCTTTCCATTCGTTGAGTTCTTCTAGAAAAGCGCGAGACCCGAATCGAAGCCCGCCGAGTGGGGTCTCTCCACCGCGTACTGTACTGGTATCCGTACGGTACTCGCCGTATTCCGTTTCCCCGTACGATACCGATTCCGGGAAGATTACCGCCTCGAACGAAAGCAGCTGACGTTCGTAGACATCATCGCATCTGAGCATGCCGATCTAAACCTTAGATCCTACTATATGCGGCCGCCACCGTCGGTAGTCCGCCTACCGAGTATGAACTCACTTGCCACAGGGACTATAGTATGAGCATACCATTGGATATCTTCGTTTCTTCTCTCCCGGGGGGATGTATCTACTATACGTACATGCGTAGCCTTGTAGTTCAGAACATGTCAGTTATATATATTGAACTCATTTGGACATTATCGTTTGTTCCTTCCATGGGTGTTTTCCCCATA
>MSJE01000007.1:625629-737567 GCA_001931935.1 Aspergillus aff. floccosus IMV 01167
GGGGGGAAGAAAAAGAGTGAAAAGCGACCGACACAAGCTCTCTGTCGATACGTGACGGTATTGGGAAGTATGGTATGGAAAATGCTCAATTTCATTGGTTTATATGGCGTATTTGGTGTAATGTAAGGTCTGGTACCGATGTACCGAGTACCATAGCACTCCTGACTAACCGCGCCAAAAAGGCTGTGAAACCTCCAAGCGACCCATCCGGTGCACCAGCTGTGGCTGTGCTCTGCATCCTCTTTATGGTACTGGTTGAGATCCTTCCAATATTGATGACGTATATATCTCTATTTCGACTGAAAGATCTAATTAATATCTATAATCTATGATCATTGTGCATGTTCTGATTGCTTTCTAATGGGACCAAGGTGATGTGGTATTTGTTATTGAGATGCCTAGTTCGAACATGCTACCTAGGTATTAAAGCCACCGTGGCTGACCGCGTAATACCAGGGCAGACTCTCTTTGGCCCTGGAGAACTGCCGAGACAATGCTCTCCTGTCAGTTTACAGTACTTTATACAAGAACAGAATCAAAGCTGATGGGCCATCTGGGAAAGAAACCGCCCCATACTTCGATACTGAGATAGGTAAGGTAAGTATTTTCTGTACGACCTCTTTCCAAGGAGGAATTGCGTGGACACGTCAATCCCGCTCGTCAAGAGCCTAGAAGCCTATGGACACCTCTGGGGGCTCGGATGGACCGGTCATGGCTCCATCTCTCCCTTGTCAAACTATCCTTAATATCCTTCTTATAGAGGGCTTATTTTGGCCTCTCTGTAACAGCCCTATGAAATCGACAAGAACCTCACTCAGAACGCTCTATCTCGTCAACAACAGACTCTGGATGTATTCCATACCACTCCAGATATCCCCCGCTTCCCAGTCCAAATCTTGATAGATCGCCGACCATTCATTCGTCATGGAGGATCGATTTCCGCAATACGGGTCGTCCCAAAAATATCCATGGCGGTGCAATGCCACCCAGCTCCGCCACACCCCCTTACCACCACGGACCGATTGAACTGAGCTAGCTACCAAGGGGCAGCAACTCCTTCAACTTTCAAGTCGAAACATCCGACGTCATCGTCACTGTGGTCCATGATCTCATAAGGATGATCCCCATCTTCCCTCCGTCTTCTGCGTGTCCCCTTCCACGAGGTCCCTTCGCAGCAACATCCTAGCGCAGAACCCGTCCGGAATTACGCGAAACATGACCGGCCGAAACAACGGAGGACCTCAGCCACAGATCAACAACCCGTCTAGCGCCAAAGGTACCAGCCTGGGTGCCTCATCCACATCTCTTATCGTTGGTCCAGCATGCAGCTTGAGAACGACCCCAACTTCGGAATGCGCTTTGATTGACCCCCATCCGTGGATACAACAGTCAATCAGAACACGAACCTGTTCAAATCGTCCACGTCTGACATACCTTGTGTCTGACTCGTCTGCTCGTGAACAAATCGCCGACGGCACAGCTCCACTTCCACCTCACCCCCTCCCCAGGCTTTCTTTGTCAGTGAACAACCCTTGCGTGCGATTACAGATGCAGCTCGGTGTTTACGAAAGCCAGTCTCGCCTGGCACCGCCGTCGAAGCCGGATTGATGTCTATCCCGTACAGCTAGGTGGGGGACAGATGCTCTGCGCGTGAGCGGTGACCAACACATCTAACTCATCAAACGGTTGCAGATGACACATAGGTTTCACCGTGGGAGCGGTCGTGTCGGCGTTGCCGGGCGTCTTGGCGGCTGGACCATCTTGCATGCAATACGAACGTCAAACGGCTGAGGTAGTGAGTGACTATTGCAATCCCGGTCGTTGTAAACGCTCAGAGGATTTGCTCTGCAGGAATCCCGGCAACATGAGCCAGTCGTCTTCGTATTAGACGGCGCAATCCCCTTAAGGTTGGGCGCATGGCTGTAGCCTGTCAGCCTCACTGGATCTTAACCCACCAGGATACCTGCCTTGTGGCGGGATTCGTCTGGCTCAAACGCCTCCATCGGAAACAGCCATCTGGGCGAATACTGCCTTGCGGCTGAAACGATTCATGCATGCCGTCCTATCGGAGTGGCGTTAATGTGTGTCGTCTGAGCTGGACCGACACTACTAAACGATATGGCCATGGATCATACTCAAAAGCCTACCCAGGCTTTCGGTCATAGTTCCCACCTCTGTAGCCCAACCATTCAACGTCGGTATGGATGCATAGACAACGCACGGCACATATACACTAAGCACAAGACTATACTACTTTCTATTACACAAATCCAGAGCAAAGTGCAATAACCGCCTGTAAAAGCATTCGGTACATTCAACAATACTCCCTAAGCCATATTGAACTCACGCAGTATCCTATTGGCCACTGCCACGCAATCACGTGATCTGCGATGCCGCAATTTTCCCCTTCCGCTCACCACGGCCTCACAGCGACCACCGGAAAGACAACCGGCCATTGCGGCACCGCACCCTTCAAAATGCAGAAGATCATTCGGAGAACAGCTCTGGCTCGGAATCAGGCCCAGCGGAAGGCGATCAGAGCCACGAAAAAGGCGGAAAGGGAGGACTTGAAGGACCACCTTCGGAACAAGTTCGCCTACAACCGCATCGAGATCGATAACGTCCGCAACGAGAGACAACGCCGCCGGGAGGACTGGTTGCGCGGACCGCTCGCTCCCCAGCGTGATGCCGGTCTGTCTGGAAAATACTTCGGCGCGCTGAGCCCGCACGCCATGAGCCCGACGTCGATTCCGAAGCATCTCCGGAGAAAGTACATCAACATTGCTCCTGGCGATCGGGTGTGCGTCATGAAGGGCAAGGACAAGGGCAAGATCAACGAGGTCATCCGCGTGGACCCGGAGAACGAGACGGTGACCGTCAAGGACCTCAATATCGTATGTTAACGGACTCCGCGGGAGGTTTTGTGTGTACGCGTGCTTGTGCTGACTTGACCTCCAGGCCGATGTGTACATGCCCGAATGGCTGGGCGCCCAGTACGGCAATAAATCCCCCTTCCACTCTATGAACATCCCCCTCTCGATTGACGACGTGCGACTTGTCGTGGCCCTCGATGACCCGGCGACCGGTACCACGCGCGACGTCCTTGTCGAGCATGTCTACGGCGGCGAGCCCATCATGGAGCGAGAGCCCGGCACCAGCACCCCGCGACACACGCGCTACATCGCCGGCGAAGACATCGAGATCCCCTGGCCGCGCAGCGAGCCGGCGCAGACCAAGGACGAGGAGTGGGATACGCTCCGGATGGAGGTCGAAACCCCGACGTGGATGCCATCACTGCTCTCCGCGCCATTCCCGCCCAGTGTCATGGACGAGCTGCGGAATAAGTTCTCCAAGTACCGCACGCGGCACGACCCTGAATGGGTGGAGCAGAAGAAGCTGGAAGATTACAGAAAGGAATACCTTCAAAGCAGGTCTTTGTTGACGCCCAAGGGTGAGCTGATGGCCCGCATCCAGGCCAACAAGCAGGAGCGGTTGAACGCGCGGAAGGACGAGGATGGCAACATGATCATGGACGATCAGACGGTCGGGTTTATCGAGAGTTTTATGAAGGAGAGTGCGGCGAAGCGGGCTTGATCTGGTCGGGGTATATCTGGGACTAGTGTTTAGGACTTTTTCTTCTGTTTACTGCGTGTATACAATTGTACCTCTGTAGCATAGAATATGACTGTATAAGATTACAATGGAGCTTTTGGGTTTCTCGTTTGTTAGATTTGCAGTTACTGGCCTGGATAAGCCGTATATCTGGCCGAGGGCGATATCTGTCGGGGACCAGCTAACCGTCCGCCAGGAGAAGAAAGTTCATCGCATCATCTCCCCATCCCCGTCCTCCATTTCTCCTCCACACAGCCCCGATTCTTCCATTTTTTTTTTCTCTTTACCTACAATCCTATCGAAATTTCCCGGGGGCTGTCTAATCATGGCCTTTGCCACGATAAACTCGTCTGCGATACCTCCCCCGGCTCCGAGCAGTATTCCCACCATTGAGCATGCCTTTGCATCCGAGCCCTCTCTGAGGAAACGAGTCTACGACGCGATCGGTGTGTAACGCCCAACCTTGCAACCCATATCCCCGGGCAAATTAGTGAACGCAAATTAACTTCTAATTCTCTTCCAGGCGCGACCCCCCAGTATATACCTCTCTTCGAAGACATTGCGCGATACACGTCCAGCCTGCTGGCCAGGAATGCGAACGCCGCCGTTCCGGCGGCCGAAGCGCCCGCAGACGGACCCGCGGCGAAGAAGCGCAAGATCCAGAATGGCGACGTGAGCGGCACGCCGCAGACACTGGGCGATTTGAAAGCGGACGCGGCGCTGCAGTTCCACATGCGCGACGTCTCCTTTGCCATGCCGCAGCGGAAGAAGCTCACGCTGGAGGTCACGGCCGGAGGTGGATTCCTGCGCGCGCGGAACCAGACGTCGAAGGAGGTGGAGTTTGGTGTGCCGCTGGACAAGATTCGTGAGTTGTCCTGAGATGCACTGAGGCGAGGTGATGCGAATGACGGACGCTGACCGATGCATTGACAGAGCATGTGTTGTGTCTTCCTGTACCGGAGAAGAACCAGCGGCAATTCAACTTCTGCGTGATCCCCCAGTACGGCGACGGGATTAACACGCCGCCGGGCGGCGAGGCAGCCCCCGAGTCGATCGTGTGGACGGTCGCGGACGGCCCACCCAAGTCGGAGTTCTCGATCAATGGGCAGGCGGTTGCGGGGGGTGCCGGCGGCGAGTCGGCAGAGAAGGTGGTGCTGCGAGTGCTGAATGACGCCCTGACGAGGACCAAGGTTATACGGCCGGACGATCGGGAGTTTGTGAGCGCCATGCCGGAGGCGCATCGGAAGGGCGAGAAGGCCTACCACGTCAAGGCCTTCCGCGGCAGTAAGGAAGGTAAGGCTACGAGGAGCAATTGGGGTGCTGAACTGGGGCTAACTGTGTTGGTTGGTAGGATATCTGTTCTTCCTGTCTACGGGGATCCTGTTTGGCTTCAAGAAGCCGCTCATCTTCTTTGCGTTTGAAAACATCGACTCCATCTCTTACACTTCTGTACTGCAGCGGACCTTCAACCTGAACATCATGGCACGTGCCACTGCAGGGGGCGAGCCGCAGGAATTCGAGCTCTCCATGATCGACCAGGCCGATTTCAGCGGCATTGATGCCTACATCAAGACGCACGGCCTGCAGGATGCCAGTTTGGCCGAGGAACGGCGCGCCAAGCGGTACAACATTAACGGGAAGACTGAGGAGGCCGCTGCCGCCGCCAGCGCCGATGGGGCTGCTGAGGAAGAGAGCGAGCTGCAAAAGGCGCAGCGGGAGCTCGAAGACCAGGAAGACGAGGAAGAGGAAGACTACGATCCCGGCAGCGACGGCGACAGCGACGGCAGCGGCTCCAGCAGCGACGACGATGACGACGACGACGAACATCAAGACGACGAAGACGATATGGACGAGGATGAGGACGAGGACGGCGAGCAGGACCTCGTTGCTGCAGAACTCGGCAGCCAGGCAGCCGATATTCCGGAGGACCAGGTGTGATAGCTCCTGTCGTCCAGGTCATGTCATGTTTTATTACCTCCTACGTCTTATGTGGCTTTGATGTACTACCTCATGTTTGACAGTCGCTGCTAGACTCGGCGACTGCGATTATCATTCCTGGACAACGTACGGCGTACTTAATCCTAGAATCGGCTGTATTGGTCCGTGGTTACACGGCAGCACGTCGTAGGACTCGCCATCGAACGAGTCATATGTCTACGTATCCGGACTGTAGGAGTATTCCGCGTCCTCAGGACGCACTCACTGTAACTGTTGTCGTGCCTTCCGTCATGCTTCGTTCAAACCGGATCCCCACGGCCTCGGGCTCTGTATGGGGTGCGTAACCAGCCGTTAATGAGATCCGCTCAGCCCTGCATTGCATGGGTGTCGCAGACGAAAAGGCCGTGGAAACGTCCCGACGGATTCGATGGCTCTGCTGGCACCCTACGCAGTCGATAGCACGGTGGGTCTCGGACGTGTCAGATGGGGCCTTGTCCACAATGACTTATGGGCTGCGATAGGGGCAGGGGGTGTGAGGGGTGAGGAGTGATGGGTGCCGTAAACTGTCACGGTGCTATCTTCCCATCGTTTCGTGCGCATGCGCCCAACGGCGAGCCTGCATCGCGCCCTGCAGGTAGGGTAACTTGTACCTACTTCAGAGTGGTATAGAACTTGGATTATCGTCGGGATGCCCTGGCAACTTCTTTTGTCGTGGAGTCTTATTTAAGCGCAGTGGATTGGATAAATATAGTTGAGAGCGGGGTTGCCGAATGCAGTGTCTGTTATGTCCTTCCAGGAGTAAGGGATTGGTGTACTGGACTAGGGTCTGGGATGAGTGTTCCGACAATGGTGTTGTCTTTGTAGTATGTGCTGAAATCAGACGGTTGGTGTTGTATTGGTGGTGAGATTGATATATATTTGATGTAGCTGTTGGCAGAGTTAGGGTATAGACATACGAAGCAAAATATATCTACAATCCATGATGAAAGACTATGGAGTAGTTCCGATTGCTAACAATATATAAAAGCAATGACAGCCAAGAGCAGTTGAAGATCACCAATAACATACAATGCATCACTAGTCCGGGCAAGATATCATCCGCCCCGGATGTAGTCTCCGGCTGCACAGAAAGACAGCGTCTCGAACACCATACTGAGCCATCGGTGATCAAAATTTACCTCGGATATCAGCCAAGAACCAGACACGGCTGATCATTCTGATAGCTCGCTGTCTACCTGCTGAGGATTAGGTCGATGGGGCTCGCTCGGGGTCTTACCTCCAGGGGAATGAATTCCTGCTGCCTTCGGAGTACGGAGTACAAGCAAGGTTGGGTACTAAAAACTCGAGTGATTTAGTGCATGATGATCAGAACGATCGTCCTTTTCCTGGAGGGAATCGCCGAAAGATCAAAACGACACCTAGATTTGATCACGATCACGGATGGAAAACAGGGACTGATCAAGCATCGGAGGAACGACGTAGGTAGTCTCGCTGAATACCGCTTAACCAAGACCATAACCCATCCACAAGTCCATAACACTAGACTGTTTCAAGTATTGACTGGTAGCTCCTTGATTGCGGTAAAAAGGTCAACTGGATCGAGACGGCTCTGGCTTCAAAGAGGCCCCTTGATTATTTGATAGATCTCGCCAGACACAATCCACCCGAGCGAAGCGATTATTGGCGAGACCGTCTGGCGCTGAGGTCGGACCTACGCACGGCGTGATGGAGGGAGACGATGCATTCTTAGTAAATTAGAGCTCTCAGGGACGGGATGGTTATTGGTCCAGGGGGCGCCCATCGACTGTTGCCGACAGCGAGCCGATTTAGTGAGTTGTTAAGCAGACAGCTACACGCCAGGCGATCATTGGTGAGTTCTATCATGGTGCAGATGTAGGAAGCCTCGGAGATTCGACAGACAGTACTCTGGAGCGTAGATACCCTGTACCTGCCGTATTCTCCAGCCTGGAAGAGAACTTGGAAGTCAATTGACGAGTGATCCATGGATTGACAATACCATACCCCATTTCCCCTTCAGATACCCGAGGCCCCGTGGTTCTCCGGCCCTCTGGTGGTAATCTAATAACAATGGACTTGTCCCTTACACTCCACCGTCTATCGTAGGTGCTATTGAGGTTTATTCCTTGTATTCTCAGTACCTACTAACTAGGTGAACATAAATAAACGCATCGCGATATACCTAGGTATGATTAAGACTCCATACTGGTCTGTAACGACAGAGGTCCACGAGAATACCCAGGTACCACCTAGTACGCGCCGGATGGCCAGAACCCACCCTCCAGCGCCAACTGTCCGCTCTTCTCCCGCCTAACGCTAACAGACGGTAGGGGGAATGGGGACAGGGGATTCGATTTCTTGTTTTTGGCCAGTTGGATCGTCATACCTGCTTTCTCTTGTTCGGTCGTCATATCGACTTCAGTGTTGGTGTCTGAGTTGGGAGTCAGATGGCACGAATTTTATCAAATTTCTAGCAGGATTCTTCGCCTCTCAATCCAACCGACTCGTTCATTGAACCCCTTTATTATGGCTTGATTTCGGTACGAACCAGGCACCGTCCTAAGGATCATAATACCTCGCAGTAAGAATTAGCCTCGTTCCTAGAATAATTTTTCGCCTCTCGCCTTCGCCGACCAGAACCGCTGGACCAGTCCTTTTAGGCATAGTAGCGATATTTTACCGCTCGCTTACCATACAGTACGTACCATACCCGTCCGAGTGCGCCTCAGGCCAGGCACTCTGTACGGCCATGATTCTCGCCTCGTCCTCTCTCTCTTTCTCTCTTCCTCCCCTTCTCTTCTCTTTCCTCTCCGCCTCAACTCTCTCTCCCCCCCATTCCCTTTCCTTCTCCTCTCTCGCCGTCTGCAATCAGTAGGTACATGCCACTGGTCTGCTTGCGCCTCTCGCTGGAGTAATTTCCTCCACCCTTTCTCTCGTCATCCGCCTCTCTCCCCATCTCTCCCTCTTATCCGCCTCCTTTCTCCCTTCGCCTCCATCCGATCGGCTGCCCCGTGCGGGCGATTAATCCTACGGCCACCAAATTCGGCCAATATTCAGGACAATTTCTCGTCTCTTGTCTTCTTCTCCTCACCTTCTCTTCGTCCCCCGTCAATCACCCTCTTTCCGCCCGCCCATTAGACCGTCCCTATCGACCTCTCGACGCCGCCGGAATTAGCCCATCCATCCTTTCAGCGACCCATCTGTTCGTCGATTTCGTCCCCGTCTAAGACCGGTGCAACCGTCGTCCAGTGGCTCCTTAAGTTTCGCATCTTCCTCTTTGCTGTCAATTCGTTGATTCGCCTATACTCCGTTGCGATCGTGAATGCATGCCCCGGCGTCGTGACCATTGGCTCTCCTGTAAGAGCCCCTGATTTTTCTCTTCCGCTTCCTCGTGATCACGCGGAGCCATCCAATACCGCTGTTCTCCGCTGACATTACTATTCAGTTGTAATTTCCTGAGTCGTCGACCCTTTCCTCGATTTGCGTTCCTCGTTCCTTCGGTTGAACTTTCGCAACCATGGCCTCCTCATCCTCCAACGTCGTGGGTGTCCACTATCGGGTAGGAAAGAAAATCGGCGAGGGCTCCTTTGGTGTCATCTTCGAGGGCACAAATCTCCTGAACAACCAGCAGGTGGCTATCAAATTTGTAGGTGTCTGGTTTCATGACCGTTGAACACTAGCTAATCGCAACAGGAACCACGGAAGAGTGACGCCCCGCAGCTTCGCGATGAGTATCGGACATACAAGATCTTGGTCGGATGCCGTAAGTGCTATAATCTAATTTCAAATTTTTTCGTATTCGCTAACCCGTCCAGCCGGCATTCCGAATGTCTACTACTTTGGTCAGGAAGGGTTGCACAACATCCTGGTCATCGATCTGCTCGGGCCCAGTCTCGAGGACCTCTTCGATCACTGCAATCGCCGATTCTCTATCAAGACCGTCGTCATGGTTGCCAAGCAGATGGTGCGTTTCCTATCATTTTCCAAGCACGAAAGTTTCTAATACCGTGCAGCTTTCTCGCGTCCAGACAATCCACGAGAAGAACCTCATCTATCGCGACATCAAGCCCGATAACTTCCTGATCGGCCGTCCCGGCACAAAGGCTGCCAACGTCATTCATGTGGTCGACTTTGGTATGGCCAAGCAGTACCGTGATCCCAAGACCAAGCAACATATCCCCTACCGTGAGCGGAAGTCGCTGTCTGGTACAGCCCGCTACATGAGTATTAATACCCACCTGGGACGCGAACAGTCGAGACGAGATGACCTCGAGGCTCTGGGTCATGTTTTCCTCTACTTCTTGCGGGGCGGCCTTCCATGGCAGGGACTGAAAGCCGCCACCAACAAGCAAAAGTACGAGAAGATTGGTGAGAAGAAGCAAACGACCGCGATCAAAGACCTCTGTGAGGGATTCCCAGGTAATTGCGTCCGTGTCCCCTTCTTCCAGTCACAGACTAAACAGATCGGCTTAGAAGAATTTACGAAGTACTTAACCTACGTCCGCAACCTTGGTTTCGAAGATACCCCCGACTACGATTATCTCCGGGACCTCCTGACCCAGGCGCTCAAGAACGCCGGAGACGTCGAAGATGGTGAATACGACTGGATGAAGCTCAACAACGGGCGAGGATGGGAATACAAGTCGTATTCCTCCCAGCAACATCTGCACAATAACGCACTTCCCAACTCGTCTGCTCGGGAACTGCATGCCCAGCAGCTTCGCAGCAGTCAGAGACCTGGCGTGACGGCAGATCGTTTAAACGCCGCGCAACCCCCCCCCCCTTCTCCGGCCAAGGCCGGGGCTGGGAAGACGCGCGAGCGGCAAAACGTCTCAAGCGGGATGCCGAAGCGCCAGAGCGGGGGAATGGACACAACACCAACTGCGTCGACTCAGGCCCAGTTCCAGAACTCGAACGCGAACATTCCGGGCCGCATGGGAAGCCCGGCCAACGTGACCAAGGCCAGCCAGCAAGTACAGGGCGGTCAGGGAGCAACTGAGCCGCAGCCCACTTTCGTCCAGAAGATGATGAAAGCTCTCTGCTGCGGTAGGTGACCCCGTTGATGCTCGGTGTTAGACCTGTACTCATCTAGTGTATAGGTTGAACACGATCTTGCTGTACTTCTTATCTCCTCGGGCTGTGGATCTGGACTTTCTTTTGTTTCTTGTCTCTGCATCCTCCGGGAGGTTGAAGACCGCATGCGACTATACTCTGTTATATTTTGGGAGCTTCCCCCGATTTTCTTTCCTCCTGGGCTTCGGTGCTTTGCAAGGCCTACTGACAGATGGACACGAGATGGGCGGAGATGCGGACATATTTCTTTCTTATATTCCTTTTTCTCTGTCATCGGTTCGTCACGGTTCAAGCAAGCCATTCTCCCGCCTGGTTTCTGCTACCAGCCGAGAACACGAGTCAGATCGACCAACATGGAGTGGCGATTGACTCGGCTTCATCTCGTCATCATATTCATCATGCTCACATTCTTTTATGGTGCTACGGCTCGGAACGGCGAACTTGAGGATTTCTTTTTCTGTTGCCCGTCTTGATTTATTTCATTTTGCATTGGCATGAGCCTTTAATATTAGAATTTCGCCTTGTATGTCAGCTTCTATGATCTACTGCCTTGCACTTCCCCAAGCCGGTCATTGCCATCTTTCCGTCGGATCTAGATGGTGATTTGAGGGGCGGCGGAGGGTGTTTGATGTCTGTGTTTGGCTTGCCTCGCAGTGGCGGGACACGCGAACGGCTGGCAGTGGTGGTTAGGAAGTGCGAAACAGTCTCTACTGTTTCAGTTTCAGTCATCGCGTTTTCTACTTGATGTTTGGGGAGGCATCTCCCCTATCTGATGGTGGATGTATTGATTGGGTTCTGAGATGACAGGCCATGTGTCAATAGTCATATATCTGATTTGTTGGTTTTGTTTATATGTGTTTAGAGCGTGTTCAGATAGCATTTCTTTTGCATGCATTGGCTGTTCGGAATATGTAGAGTAATCAAATCGATCCTAGCAACTCTCCATTTCGTCTGCCGAAAATCCAAGCTCGGAAGTCTCCCGTTCGTGCTCTTCAAACCTGGCAAGCCACCACTTCAGATACATTTGTTGCGCCCACCGGGTTTTATTTCTTCTATAGCGTCTGTTGACGTCGGAGTCGAGTCAGTGATTGTCTTGTCCTGGGAAGGTTACATATATCTATAGAGCTATAGTAACGATCCACGAATTAACGGAGCTAAAGCATATGATGAACGCGTTTCTCCAGCCCCATCTCCCTTCCACTCTGTAATCCGGGCATTCTCCTATGCATGTCCTTCCCGCATGTCCCTGAATAGCGACATCAACCGCGGCCCACGTCCACCCGCACAGAGGGCGCCAGACCGGCGGACACGGTCCGCAAACATCCCCTGACCACTCAGCACCAAGCCGGTGCGCAGGATGTACGCCTCAAAACGCCGTGGCGTTGGGCGGCTGCATGCTCCAGGAGGATATTCCCCGCTTGGTCCTGGGTGGTCAATACCTCTCTACCTGCAGGATAGGACTTCTGTGTCTATGAAGCCGGTTGTGCCGGCGAGGGTTGATTTTCTTAGTGCTTTTGCGTATATTCTACGGGTAGCATCACTGCTGTATTAGGGCTATGGAGGGTCCCTTCCGTTGAGTTCTTGTCAGACATATGGTGTCATTCGTTTGGCCCCAGAGATACTGCGGGGAGATGCATCTAGTTTTAGTGCTGTCTCTGTAGGAGCGTGGCTAATCCTGCAGGAAGCTCTCTCATTGGAGCTGATGAGCTATTTACTTTGGACTATAACAGCAGCGGAATGACTCTGACCAGTCGGGGTTTATCAATACTAAGGTAGTTGGTTGCTAACATGACATTAGCGGATTTGCACTCCTCATCGTCACGCCAGCACCAGGACGAGATCCTCCAGTTCTTCATCCTACTCAGCACCAAGTCTATAAATAAGACAAGACAAAAAAAAACATACAACAGCCAGGATTCGCTGGTGGTCACCCACCCAACTACTAACTGGCCGGCGTGTGGTTTAAGTACGGCTGAGCGGACGGGAAGCCCTGCTTTCCACACCCTATGGTCGTATGTACTTGCCTTGAGGTCAGAGGTACATACGACAGTCACTCCTCGACTTGATATAACCCAGGATCGACAGCACCATACCACATAGCGACAACGCCGATGCAGCCCAGCCTCCACCCCTGCATGACTTGGGACCGACCTGCTGAATCGAGACATCATGCGTAAAGGCAGCGATCCGAGCGCTGCCGTCAGTCCAGATCTCCCTCTCCTACTAGGTACTACTGTATCTTGTCTGGCGCGACAGCAGGCAAGCCGTGGTTCTTCACAGACAAGGTTTCGGGATCTGGGAGCGGACGGATGTGTTTGGTCGGTCAGAAAACGGGTGTCCAGACCGTGTTGAACCTGACTGGTCATCTGTCTGAATGGACGGTTGCGTCGGCCGCCAGGGCTCCAGCCGTTGAGACTGGTCGAGTGGGTTGACTGGGTCTAAACGGTGAATGGGTGGCTTGTTCTGCAGAAGGTTGTTGTTCCTCCTTCCGCCCGCTGGATGGAGGATAGGGTTGATGGTGGTGTGGTTGACCCCGCCTGTCAGTGCCTATTCCGTAGGGGGAGGAGCGTCATGTTGTGTCAGTGAGGGGGAGGGGATTGGATTGCATGATGTGATGGCTTATCCTGATCCTAGGGTACGGAGTATACACCTACTCCGTAGTAGCTTGTTTGTTTGGCAGGGGAGAGCATGCAGCTTAAGCTGTTTTTGTCTGGGGTCTGGGGTTGTCGGCGTTTGTCACAGAGGTATTATCTATGTATGTTCATAATGAATAGTTTTCATACTGAATATGGTCGTGAATTCAATGTACTATCAGAGTCCATAGCCAGTTCACTCTATCAGCATTTATCTGTGCGATTGCGTGACTGAAAGTGGTGTCGGCGAGGGCCGCGATCAACCAGCTTTTGATAACATAACGTAAAATCGATCGTACTGAGTACTCCATAATAGTTGCGTGTACCTTGATTCGAGACAACTTGGCAGCTCCACTGCGACAATATTGCATCTAGCCAGATCCACGCAGGGGCTAGTATAAGTCGTAAAAGAGGCCGACCATCGGACAGACCACGACGGAGAAATTGTGGATCTACGAGAGTTGAGAGGTGACTGGTTGAGTCAGACCACTATCAAAAGTCAATAAGGTAACAGGTTTTGTCTCGCGGATCGTCCGAGAGTATGTACTCTCGTAGTGCCTGGAGTGGATCGCAGACTAGGCAACACGTGGATCGCAGAAGTGCATCTGTAGGTAGACAGACACCTAACACGACTTTTGGGCATTTGTTGCTGTTCTGATCATGATCCGTCAGACATCGGGAGGAATAGGAGAGAAAAGGTGTGAGTGTCCGATATTTCCCCGTTGCCACTCCAGGCACGGACGGTGGCTTCGATGGGGGTTCTGGAAAGATAAGCTTGGCATGGTGTGATCTGAGGTCGGATAAAAAACGAAGAATCATCAAAATCATCAGAATATAAAGTCATTTCGACCAGGGTATAATTAGGCGAATGTGTTCATGACGTCTTCATGGAGCAAGAGGCCGCCTGCCTGGATGGGGAGAGGGTTGCACAAGGGCACCGCTGACGCAATCCGTGCGGATGAAGAACTTCCCAAAGGGGATGGATGTTCTGGAAGGGCTTATTTAATTGACATTCAACATACAACTGACATTTCTTCTATATTACTTTTAGTACTTACTATAGTTCTTACTACTTCCCCCTACCTGCTTTAGTGCTTTTATCCTTTTCTCTATTTCTATTTTCTATTTCTCTATCCCTCGACTTTCACCCAACTTTGAATACGACACCAGTGCAGATCCTGACCGACTACGAATCACACGGTGCCCCACTCTCCGGCATCATTTTCCTTACTAGATACCACCAGATACCACCCACCACGCTCCCTTACTTCCCAGTTGGACTCTCATCGTCCTTCACCAACCCTACAGACATACACCGGAGAAGAGATATACAGAGATATAAAGAGAGAGAGCGAGAACCAAACAATCTTACAACGCTGCTACTTCTACCATAACTAAGACCTGATCAATACACCTCTATGTGTGAATGCATCCATCCCTTGACAGCCACATTACATTCCATCATTCCATTCCATCCACATTCCTGCTACATTCCGTCCACATTCCACCGGTACGTACTCTCCTTCTCGAAGGTGTCAGACTTTTCCATGTTATCATCTTGCCACTGTGGTGGATCCACCCACTGGATGGAACCCTTGGGCGATCGACCGGGAAGTCTATGAATCCCTCAGTGTTCTGGACGGGCGGCCGTGGGTGTGTGCCTGTGGACCGGCGCTTCTATTGCAGGATTTCGCTGCTGATCCCTTTTCCCCTCCACCCTTTCTCTCTCTCGTTTAAGAACCACGCCTCCCCATCCGTGGTCCCTCCCGTTGGCGTCATAATTCCTTTTCTTCCTTCCTTTTCCTTCTTTGCCTGTTCTTCCCTTTCTTCTATTTTAGTTCTTACTTCTTTTTTTTTTTTTTTCTTTCCCTCCTCTCCTTCCACGGGCAATCTAACGTTCTTTGTCCATAGATCCATTTACTCATCTTCATCTCAATTCTCTTCTTTGCATCTCTCCTCACCCCCCCCGTCTCAAGACTCGGTCTCGGTCTTGGTCTCCAGGCAACAACCAACATCGGGACTCTTCCGCGATGCTCAAAAAGAAGTCCCTCCATCCCCCGCTTCTCTTTTGGCATTCTTCTCCCAACTCCACTCCGGCGCTCTCGCCCACCTCGTCCTCCTCCGACTCCGAGTCGGACGAGGAGATGGACATGGACCCCGCCCATCCACGTCCCCTCAGTCTGACTGTCCCCCCGGGCGCCTTTTGTCCCATGCGGCCCACCCTCGATGAGGTGCTTGCCAATACGGCACCCGCCCCGTACACTCTGAGTGCCTTTATGGCCTATCTTTCCCAAAACCACTGTCTAGAAACCCTCGAGTTCACCCTCGAGGCTCAACGCTATCGGGAATCCTATGACGCTCTCAGCCGCCAACTGAACGAGTTTCCCATCGTCACCGACTGCCCCGAAAGTCAGCATCTGCGCATGCTGTGGCAGCGACTGTTAACCGCCTACATTCTCCCCGGCGCCCCCCGCGAAATCAACGTCTCCAGCGAAGTGCGGGATGAGGTCGTCCAGCAGTCGAAATCCCTGGCGCCCCCGACGCCGCAGACGCTTGACGTTACTTTGAAATTGGTCCACGAGCTGATGGAGGAGTCCATCTTCCTCCCCTTCTTAAACGCCCATGCCTCCGCCGCCCAGATGGTTCCGCTCTCGGAACCGCTCCTCTCCGACGACGATGTCATGGTGGTCTCTGGCTCCAGTCTCGACGAGCATACGAAGCGCAGTCGCTCCAAGAGCCGTCGGATCTCGCCGCAGTCGTCCACCCGCGATCTCCCATCGCACCCCGTCAACAGCCCCGGTCACCCCAGTCGCCCCAACTTCTCCCTCAGCTCCGTCACCGCCATGGCTAAACCATCCCACTGGACCTCCGGCCACGTCTCCAACACCAGCGGGGACTCCGGGTCCGCCACCTTGACCGATGACTCGGGCAGTCTCCAATCCAACGTCAGCATGGGCGAGCCCATGACGCCGCCGACCACGCCGCCGTCCAGCGAACCGAACTTGAGCCTCGCCCACAGCCCCAAGACCCGCACTGAGAACCCGTGGAAGAAGATGGGTCTGAAGCTGGGGTTCAAGAAGCGGTCCGGCACGGGGAGCAACATGAAGCTTCCCTCTACGGAGGAATGACTCGGACACGGCTCGGTGATGCGCACCGACTCCCCCATTTCTCGCATTCTCTCTCTCCGCTTCCTTCGACCTCCCCCCCCCCCCCGCGATAGACATGATCTAATGGGCATCTGACGAGTGATTTCTTAATGTTTAACACGCATCGAACTTGGACATGAGTGGACGGTGTCATGCATTGTGCATTGGATATGATTTGGATTGCATTTACAGCCGGCGTTCCGGGCCAGCAGCAGCGAGCGACAGCATTGTGGATTGTTTTGAAGAAAATTGTCATAGAGTACGGCTTGCCGGCGTTGGGTCTACCATCGGTTGCATCGCTAGCATTTTCGTCTGTTTAGCATCATTGAATAGATACCCTTGTCTGAAGATCCCATCTTACATGTGTAGACCGTTACTCGCAGATGATCCTGCGGCCGGGGCTGGTCTCCAGCGCTGCAAGATCGACATCCCATCCGGCTTGCGTCAGGGCGCCAAGGTACCCGTCCACGCGGGTGTCGTTCAAGAACTGTAGCGTGGTCTCGACTACGTTTATAATCCGCTCCGTCTCGTCCTGGCCTTCGTGCTTCTCACCCAGCACCCGCGCCGCAAGCAACGCATGCATCCACGCCTTCAACTGCGCCCGCGGCGTACTACACCCCTGCTTCAAGAGGATAGCTGCGTTCCACGCAGTCCCGCCCCAACCCAAAAACATGAGGTGCGCCTCGCTGTGGAAAAGACCCTGCACGCGGTCCAACGGCACGCCCCTTCTGTCCCCTCGCTGATTCCCCGCCAAACAGCGCAGAAACTCCCCCACCGACACTCCAATACGACACACGCCGAGCACGGGCGCTACACTCCCGGTTCCTGTCCCCGCGGCGGAACTCCACCGCAGCACACCATCACGCTCAAAGATAGCTTCCCGCTTCGAGACCTGCGCGGGGGTAAGGACCCCCGCGTCGACTGGAGCCGAGACGCGCGGCGCGAGACTGGCCAGCGCGGGGTCCGCGTCCAGCAGCGTCGCAAAGACGATATTTGCGCGCTGGCGGTTGAGGCATGTCATCTGCACGGAGCGCACGGCGGCGTAGTTGAGCGCCAGATGCAGCGCGAGCAGCGCGAGCAGACAGAGCCATGTGGCCGTGTGGGATGTGACGCGGGCGACGACGAGCGAGCCGACGAGCATACCTAGTAGTGAGATTATCGTCTCCTGGGAGGAGTCTTTCTACACCCGCACCAGCTCCCATTAGCTAGCTATACGTCCAGAATGATTCGGGATAAGGAAGGAAGGAAGGAAGGAAGGAAAGGGTAGGGGGGCCAGAACGTACAGCATTAACTTCAGCGATGTTCCCACCGCGCGCAAAATGCGCACTAAGGCTCGCCTTGGAACTGCCCCCCGCGACACCGCACAGCGCGCGCAGCACGCCCGCGGCGCTGAGGACGGTCACGCGCGGTGCGCCCGCCGGAAGCGCCGGTGAACAGCAGTCCAGGAGCATGGCGAGGTCGTTGAAGACGTCCGCGGCGAGACGGTAGGTCTTGCATTCGGGCTGCAGGGCGGTGCCGACGCGGTGCGCGAAGAGGATGGTCGCGAGGCGGCCGGAGGTGTCTTGGAGGATGTGGAGGAGGAGGGCGGAGGTGGGGGAGGCGTCTGGGTTGCCGACGCCGACCCCTTTATATTTACAATATTAGTTAGCATTGTCTTGCGGATGCATTGAAGAAATGGAAAGAGCGGACCTTGTAGGACGGCGCGCGAGGAGAGGAGGCCTGCGATGGAGCTGCTGAAGGCTTGGAGGGAGTCCTGTCTATACATTAGATAGATAGTACGCGTCGGTATGGGCTAGGGGGCCTTACGAAGATCTGGTACCTGCGGGGGATCAGCTGGATCCTGTATAGGGGGCACGGTAGGGTTAGGGTAGGGCAGTAACTCACGCTGTGTAGTCGTCTGTCACGCTGTGCGGGTATCCGGCCGGGAGGAAGACCTCAATAAGGAGGGTCTTCAGGGCGCGAATGGACCATGTTGGAGAGGTGTGTGGAGGGAGCACTATATCGACTCGGCCGTTTTGTCCGTCTGCGGAGTAGATGTATGTTGCGGTGGGATGGTTGACCTCGTCTACTTCTGTAAAGGTGATGCGATGGGGGTCTGGTTTTGAGGCCATGATTATGTTCAATTGCAAGGCGCGGTTGTAGGCTGTTCGGTAAGTGTATGTAGTTGGGGGCTGATGTTGAGAAGTGTCCATAAGTTTCGTACTACCGGCACGTGAGAGTACTTAAGCAATATATCTCATTGAAACAGCTGAATGAGTCCAGGCTCAAACAACTATGTACATACGCCATAATCCAGACTTTTTCAATGAGAGTAATCGACCTCTATGCCCGACTGTGTAAACCCATCATTGTAGCCAAAGAACCCACTGTTCACGCCCAAAAAACAATCAAATAAACCGCTAAGTACGAAGACTAGCAACCACCAGCGCCGTGATACGAATAGAAAAGAAAAAAAAAAAAAAAAAAAAAAAAAAAGATCGGAAGCGGACCCCTGATCACACTTCCAACCGCGTCCACTAGAGATACGATGATGTGGTGTCACTCCGGAGCTCGTCGTAGGTCAAATCGACAGTGGACTCTCCTCTCTGGTCTCAGCCCCATCTCAGCATAACATCGCGTCACGCGTCTCCCTCCGGAGTCAGATCGTCTCGACCATCATCAATCATGTCGCGTCGTCGGAGTATGTTGAACACCCAAAACGGGGATGGCAGATATGTCTAAGCGTAGAGGCTAGCACCACCGGTCTCAATGGCCTCAATCTCGGCCTCAGACCAGGGCAGACGACCGAAGCGGGGAGGAAGCTCGGACCGGTCGAAGAACTCGCCCTGCTTGGGCTGGACGGGGCCCAGCGCGGCTCCGGCGCTACGACCGATGTTGCCCTGCATGAAGGAAGCCCGGCCGAGGGGACCGTGCTGCTGGGCCTTGGAGCGGTAGGCGGCGAAGGAGTCGGGGAGGGCGCCCGAGGGGGAGGCGGGGTGAGGACGAGGCGAGTGGTCAACGGACTCTACAGGTCGGACGTATTAGGCGGATGTCCATTGAGCAGAGGGTCAGGGGGACTTACGAGGCACGGAGCGGCGTCCGAGGAACCGGATGAGGGGGGTGCGGGCAGCGTTGCGGAGAGCGAAGGTAGCACGCATTGTGAATGATAGATGGAGACTTGGTGTCTTTTGAGAACGGTGGAATTCAGGGTGGTTGAGGGAGAAAATTCCGAGGTGTCGGCGCGATTTGGGGGGGAATTCGCGGGTCCGTTCTCGTCCGGGAGCGACCGAGTAGGCGAGCTGGGTGGAAGGCTAGGAAAGATCCTAGCGGAGCGACGGGAGATGGGGTTGTTGATTATTTGCAAGCTGATTATACTCTATTGAAGATGAGGTGAAGAAGAGAACGCGTCCGAGAGAGAAAAAGAAGGAGAAAGACGAGAGTGAAGTGGGCGAGGAAAAGAACGGGGGGAGGAAGACGGAGCGGAAGCGAGGGTTCTTGAAGGGCGCCGGAGGAGGTGGTGGGTAAATTGATAAGCTGCCGGCGGTAAGCTCGGCGCAAAATTACAGCTCATGCCTCGTTTGGGAAAGCTTCCGCTGGCAACACACGGGTATGGCTGGTAATATCGGGTATGGTATGTAATAAAAACTCTCAGACCATCTGATCCTGCAGGTACTTCGGCGGTGCAGCCAACTGCACCCATTGCCAAGTACCTCTCATTCTCCTCGATCAGATGCTTCGCTTCCCCGGCCGAAAGCCCCGAAGGATTAGGCGTTCGGTGTAACTTAAGGTATGCTCTTACTAAGACTTCCCCTCATGATGGTCCCTCTTATCTGCCCCCCATCACTAATAACACTAATAACGATTTCTAACAGCCGTTCGGATTCCATTCCCCGCATCGGTCTCCTCACTCTCTCGGAGTACGGACTACGGAGTGTCCAGTCTCCAACTATTTGTCTCCTCGTCATCTAACTTTCAAACTAGGCAATTCTGTCCATCTGAATACGAATTTTGGCGATCAATAGAGCAATAGGTGCTGTGAAATTACGCGCTTACCTAACTATCTTCGAGTGGGCCAATCTCCCGGATTCTCCCGCAAACCCAGCTTTTCCCTTTCTGCCGTGCCCGACCGATCCTGTGTTATGATTATTACGGAGTACCACCTTTACACCACTAAGAAGCCCCTACGCCGGTCGAAAACTAACGAGAGCACCTCCTCCGCATCCTCGTCCCCTTGACCATGCACGAGCTTCTGCTCTTCGCCTCGGTCCCCGCTCATCAACACCATGAGCTGTTGCAACAACTGGCCGGCCTGACCGCCATGCAACCCCGTCACCAGGTCGAACGACGATTGATCTTCAAAGCCTACCGCAAACCGGGGTTAATCAATACCCGTGTGGGTGCCAGCCAAGATGTCCAGGGCGCCGACCTCCAACGCCTGAATAAGATGCTGAATGGTGGCATGTTCTACACCCAGGTGGTTGGTCCCGTCTCCGAGGCGGATTTTGGCGCGAAGCCTTTCCCCTCCGCATCGTCTGATAACCCCGACACCCTCATGTCCGGCATGACGGACCAGCCGTCGGGGCCGAGCTCCGAGAGCGGATCTCACTACTACTCGTATGATACCCAGCCCTGGAAGCTGGAGTTTAGAGATATCCCCGAGGCTGGCACCCGTTCCGCCGTGACTGCGCGTCTGATGGCCAGTTCCATCCTACCCAAAGGTGATATCCTCGCCCCGATGAACGCCTGGGGATATAGGTGCGTACCTTCAAAGCAACTATCTATTGCCCCAGCTGATAATCTTCAGTTTCGTAACAGAGTACGTGGTGGAGGGTGACATTTTCGTTCACAACGACATCGTCATCTTCCTGCATCGCGTCCTACATTACCCGGCGGAAGGCCAGGAGCCCAGCCAACCGCGGCGACAGCTGCCGCCGTTTCAGCAGATGACGCCCTTGGAAAGAACCGGAAGCTACGTCCTGCAAGCGGCGATCACTGTCCAGGATGGGAGCAATCAGGAGATGATGAAGACTGCCTCGCAGCATTTGTTCGGACTTCGAGAGCAGCTCAAGTCGGCTGTCCGGCTGGAACAGGCAGATCGACTTGCTCTCGACACGCGTGCAAAATAGGTCGCTATGATTTGTTGTTTTATACCCCGAGGTCATGCCTCAAGTATTCCGACTGTATACATTATTGGAAAATATTTCATAATTGTGCATTATTAGAAGTTTAAGTTTGAATTGTACACAATACCTAGATAGCCATCCAATGCGGAGTAGAAGTGTGGTGGCATTGATGGCATATTGAACATGTGACTTCGTGAACCTCCGCGCGTAACGGCGCGTTCTTCGTCACCTCACTATCACCGTACCCTCACTCCTCGCGCAACCCCAATCGACTGGATACTTATTCGAACACGACATCTTTCAATATTTTCTCCAGAAACAACCTCCTGAGAATGACCAGTGCGGGGAACACCAAGCGGCCGTCGTCCCCTCGATCCATTTCTCCGCCACCACTCAAGAGAAAGATCGAATCGTCCATAACGAGTAAGTGTCTTCCGGAGGCCGACCCCGTCGAGTAATCCATAGCTGACTACTGTGGACAGAACAAGCAGTCTCCTCGTTCTTCACTCCGGCGTCCCAAAGGAAGCCGGAGAAGATCACATGGCGCATTGTCAAGAATAGTCTGGTTGTTGGAAGATATGCCAAAGAGACGGACCATAAAGCAGGCAGCGAAAAGCCCAAGGTTGCTGCGTTCGATTTAGTAAGTATACAGTCCACGAATGTCTACGCAAAGCTCACGCAGATAGGACTCAACCCTCGTATCCACGGCCTCTGGAAACACATTTCCGAAGAGCTCGTCGGACTGGAAGTGGTGGCATGCTACTGTCCCTACGAGACTGCGAGAACTGAGCGCGGACGGGTAAGATGACCACGGTCCCTATCGGCAGAAACGCAGAAGCTCATTCTACCAGCTACCATGTCGTCGTCATCTCCAACCAGAAGAAAGTCAGCATCCAGAAGGAGCTCAAAGCCGGCCGCAGCGACTCCAAGAGCCTCACAAACTTCAAGGAGCGCGCGGCGGCCGTTATGAAAGCGCTGGACATCCCGCTCAGTGTCTACGCAGCCACCGAAGACGACGGCTACCGCAAACCGCGCACCGGCATGTGGGAGGAGTTCCTGGACGAACACGACTTCGATGTGTCCGGGGTGGATCTGACCAGTTCCATCTTTGTCGGAGACGCCGCAGGACGCCCTCGAGATCACTCGGCAGTCGATCGGTAAGCATAGCGCCTCGACGGAAATAAAACTCCATGTATCGAACCTGACCATCCCTGCAGTGGTTTTGCCGCCAATATTGGCGTCCCATTCAAAACCCCCGAGGAATTCTTCCTCGACGCAGCGCCCGAGCCTCTCGTGGAGTCCTTCGATCCATCGTTGTATCTGAACTCTGATGCACCCGGCGACGGTATGTGTTGACTCGGTGTGCGAACATGGCCGCCGACTGGCGACTTCGATGCGCGGGCTGATCTTTGCAACAGCTTCTCCCCCCTTTTCTCGCAAGAACCCCCTGGAACTGGTGATTTTCTGCGGCAGTCCGGGCGCAGGCAAATCGACCTTCTACTGGGATTATCTCGAGCCATTGGGATATGAACGCGTGAACCAGGATACCTTGAAGACGGTCCGTCCTTCCACCTGGCTCTCGGTCCCAGACAACATGAAGTTCAAGTTCAAGAAAGATACTAACGTGAACAGCGCCCCAAATGCATCAAAGTAGCCAAGGAGCACCTTGCGGCCGGAAAATCCGTTGCAGTTGGTATGTGCACAACCCAACTCCATCCGCCGAGGCAGCCCAAACCGCAATGTGATGCAGCAGCGAGCTACCTACAGATAAGAAATTCCCTCGGGCCCGGTCAAAAGCACTGACGATAGACGTGTGACAGACAATACCAATGCAGACCCGGAAACCAGATCCCACTGGATCGACGTCGCCAAAGAGTTCCGCGTCCCCATTCGCTGCGTGTACTTTACTGCATCGCAGGACTTATGTCGACACAACAATGCGGTCCGTGCCGCGAATCAGACCCTTGTACGTGCTGCTTCCTTGCCTTCCGATGTTACACCCATCTTGAGCTCGAGCTTTTTGAGTTTTTCTACTTCTGCACGTACGATCTGTCTGCATACATAATACCCACCTCCTACCGTCTCCTCCCTACCCTGATATTGATCCATCTACATGCATAACGTCTGCATCTACACTGCCCTGCGAACCAATCCACACCATGCACGCCCCCATCCAAGCTACAGGGAACCAAACCTAACCATCTCCACCCGTGTGTAATGCAACAGAACCCCGAGTCCCGCGCCTCACTACCTGGCATCGCCTTCGGCGACTTCCAGCGCCGTTTCAAAGAACCCTCCCCGTCGGAAGGCTTCCAGGATATCATCCGCGTCGACTTCCGCTTCCGTGGCGACGACCACGCAAAGAATCTCTGGACGCAGTACTGGATCTGACGCGGCGGGCGGACGAACGAGCCTGTCGGAAGTATTCTGGCGTCGACTAGTCCCACCCCACCCACCCCCGGCGTTCATGAATATGTTCCCCCCTCTTGCACCAGCCTGTCTTGCAGGCGGCGCGCGGACGCGTTCGATACCTGTCTTGCAGGTGGACCAATCGCCGCGTGCAGGAGGCCATGCTGTGCGCTCCTCCCGCGACCAGTGTTGCGCCTACATCTTCAGACCTCGGTATCATCCATTGCATTTGCAGGCATTTACAGTCTTACAGCATTCCATAATAGCAGCGACTCAGCTAGGATGCTTCCGCATTTATCGGGAAATAAACCATCTAATATTAAGTGATATCATTATCGACATGTTGGGTATAGTAGTCTGTACTATATACATTATACACATCACTCCAATCAAGAATGCTTTTCGCTGGGGCACAACCATCTTGAAAATACACAAGGCCCAAATCGACATCTTGAGGGTATGGACAGTCAAAGAGGCCCTTCCAGGCGAGACGCCAAGTCGTGCTGCCCCTTCGCGCCACCCCCCTTGCTCCAACCCCAGCCTTCTTGTCGCCTTCTTTTCAACCAGACGGATCCAACAACATTACGCAAGGTGTAAACCTCGGAGAAGGCAAGAGGTGTCGGGTAGTACACGGTGACACCAGTACATGTGGGTGAGGGAGTGTTTCATGAGACATTAAACAAGACTGAACAAAAGAAACGGCGTCAAACATAAGGAGCGTATTGCACACTGCGAGTCAGTAGTCGCAGGCGCAGAAGTCATCAGTCATGTATCAGATCACAGATCAGAAAGATAACAAGGATAAAAGAGACAAGACATTAGTCATCACACGCTGAATCGGTCATCAGAGAGGTGGAAAATCGTCAGATGGTACACATCACATCCTCTCGCAGTAGTTCTATCGTAGACATTTTTTGTAACCCGAAATGTAGTCGCAAGATCTAGGATCGGGATACCAGATCCTGGAAGAATTTGAAAAAGCTTCGCTTCAGCGATGGGCTCCGACACAGCCCAGAGGTGCTGGTCGCTGGCGCAATTTTCATGGGACCGACAATCTCGCCGTCTCCTAGTTCAGGAAACTTTTCATCGTGGAGACGTGGGATTTTGAGCTGTTCGCACGGATCGCGGTGGGATTTGATGAGGTCCAGCTGGAGTCCATCGGTGATCTCCAGTTGGGACACCATTGCTTCATGATGGCGCTTCCACTCATTGTTGATAACTTCCCACTTTTCTTCCGTGAGCTTGTAGATGTTGGAAGTGATCCCGTAATGCTCTCCCGTCCGCACAAGATGCTTGGCGAAGTTACACTGAGCAAGATCCCACTGGGCGCGCAGTTGGCGGAAGGACTCCAGATCGTAGACCTCGGGCACGTACGGCTCGGGCTGAATGGTAAAGTTGGCATGGCCAAGTTTGTTTGCCCACTCATCGTTCGGATCCGAGAGAAGGAACGGGGGCGTCTCGCCGGATACAGTCCGGGTGGTGCCAGCACGAGGACGGTGGAACGAGGCGACAGAGGGTTTGGTCGATAGCGGAGGCGAAGGAAGTCCAGCCAAACGTCCGTCCTGGACGGCGGTGACTTCTGCAATCTCATCGGACATGTCAGCCACCGAAGGCGATTGCAGGGGCGAGTGGACCCGGGACGCTGTGGGACACAATGGCTCGTCGCCCATGAATGGGGGAAGCAGCGGCGTGGTGGCTTGCGGTGCGGATTCATCCTGGCTCTGGCTGTTGGCTTTGGCAATATCGATCGGCTGAGTCCCCGACTCGCTTATCCGCTCTTCGAATATCGTGCGCGCAGGGGATGGAGGAATGGCAATGGAATTCACTTGGCTCATCGAGAGCCCCGGAACGGTAACAAAGGCGGAGGACGAAGAATTCGTGCGAGACCGCAGTCCCGCCGCGAACCCATCAGCTCCGTCCAGCTCATCGGAGGCACGTTTCGATTTGAAGCGAGTCGATATCGTCGATATCCGCGAGCCAATGCGCGAGAGACCTTTGGTAGACACGCTATCGGAGCGTCTTTTCTTCGGGGAATGGGCAGGATCCATGTTGGCGTCGGAGAAGTCGTAGCCGCTGGAGTAGTCCATCGAGGCAAGGTAAGAGTCTTCAACTATTGACAGACCTTGGTCGAAATGCTCTGCACGGGTCAGCCAGGTTCTAGGCACATGCAATGTCGCGGAGGTAAAAACGGGGCTGGGAGCAAGGGCGAGCTACTTACGGAAGTATTCTTCCTCGAGATCCCTCGCCGGAGCGCCACTGGGTTCTTCCTTCACACCAGTCAAGGGGTTGCGCGAAGGGATATCCATAGAATTGCTCGGTCCTGGGGACGAAACGAGGGAAGAGACGGAACTGGAGAAGCGCGTGTGGCCTTTGGCGGAGAAGAGTGAGACAGCGGGTGAGACGGGAGTCGAAGTGCCAGTGGTGATGGGGGATTGCGGTGGTGGACGAGAGAGAACAGAGGGTTCTCCCATGGTGTCGGAGCTATCCCGCCGTTTGGCGTCTATCAGTTGGGAGAGTTTTAGCATCGTGAGAGGGTCCCCAACGGTGAACTGTTTGGGTGGAGAATCCGGCGCGGGAGGGAAATTTAGAGGCGTCCTTCACGTGCAGGTGTCGAAAGGTCTTTGACGCGAGAGGGAACAATTCGGAATACGAGGACAAGGATTGAGATTAATTGGAGAGAAAGAACATTATCGACCGGATTCTTTGACTCAGAGGTGGAGATGGGGGTTGGAAATAATAAGACCAGAGAGAAATTGGCTGGGGGATGTGTCAGAAAGAAAGAACAATGGCTCTTTATTGACAGACGGTCCCCAAGGCTCGTAGACGTGGCGTGGCGGTGAAAGGCGTCCAGAAAACGACGAGAGGCAAGAAGCCAAAGACGACGACGTCCCACAGATCAGGTCGAACAGCTTCAGACGACGAACCGGCAGGCGCGACGGGAATCAGCTGCCTTTGCAATAGTCCAGTGAGTGATTGCCGACTGGGACTGGTTGGGAGGGCAGGCAGGATGAGCAGACGTGGAGCCCGTCAGTGGATGCAGGACGAACAGCTGGCCGGGGAGGGAGAGGTGAAGGCCCAAGGCGACTGACAGCTCAGGCTGCAGAGACAATCGGCGACGTTGGGGAAGTGCAGAGGGTGAGGAAGAGAAAGAAGTGGAGGAGAGGATAAAGAGAGAGAGAGAGAGAGAGAGAGAGAGAGAGAGAGAGAGAGAGAGAAAGAGGAGGGGAGCACAGACGTAACCAAAGTCGAGAATTTTATGATATAAGAAATTCCTTTTCTCTATCGATCAGAACTGGTGGTGTAAGATGATGATTTTTCTTTTTCGAGAATTCCCAAAATACTTAATAATAGGGATTATTATTATTATTATTATATTATTATTCTATGATTATTATCGTTCAACCGACGAGTCTCTGCCGCCGCCGAGTATTCCTCATTTTTCGCCATCCCCATCATTCCTCCCTTCCTTCTGAACGACCCCGTCCAGACACTGCGAAAGAATCTGGAGCCGACGACGCAGAGAATTGGGAGGGATCGTCGGGATTTTGTCCAAAGAGTCAAGCCGGTCCGCCTCAATCCGTGGGTGCGTGCCATGGTTCCGTTTGTTCCTTGCCACGGTCTTCGCGGGCTTTATTTTCCGTACCTCGATTTTTCCCGTCCCTTACTAGGAGGGTGCAAAGACGCTTAAATTCGCCATTTGCCATCTGCCATTCCAAGAGAACCCTAAGCGAGCCATGTCAGGTTCACCTAGAGAGATCTCTGTTCGAATCGGCCAAAGCATGGACCGAAGAATGATCCATCCGACGTAGTGTGCCGCCGCTCCAACGGTTTCGCATCACCCACCAGGACCACCCAGAGGGTCGAAATGGGGTCGGGGAACTCACTAGTGATCCTCCCCAGCGAACAAGAGAGCCCGCAACAAGAGAGACAATGTGTCTAGACTCTGACCGACTCGACTGGTCTAGCACTGAACTCCATCGGGATTGACAGTGAGTCCCAGTAGTCCTAGTGAGTCCTAGTGGCTGGTGGATTCCTCCATCCCTCTGTGGTGCTGTGCGACCGACATCGCTCTGCCCTTGTCCCCTGCGACCTGTCCATTCTGCCAACAGACAGATCCCGCACCGGGAGGTTGGGAAAGGGAGACACATTTTCTGGAGCGGCCACCACCCTGCAGGAGGTTCATGTGTGTTCGTTGCCAGACAGTTATGTAGGTCGCGAGCTGAGAAGCTGAACCACTACGTTTGTAGGAGTAGGTAGGTCATGTTGGCTGTACGGAGTCTGTGTGACCCCATAATTCCTAGTCATGCATCACCCGCGACCAGAATTGTGAAGGCTCAGCGGGACCCCCGTCGGCCTCCTCCCTTTCATACCTTGTTCGCGGGTTACCTATTCCAGTAGGTCGTGTAGACCCTTCCAGCAGACAAGAACTCTGGATTTCGCTGGGCAATCCTCTGGTGCCGACGTCAGGTCCACATGGCCAGAGCCAGACGGACGGTGTCTTGTGGCCAAAGTCTGGTACAGGCCTCATGGCGAAAAGTGAAATTTTTTTCGGGTGAACCAAGGCCATCGTGAGTGGACAGGATATGCTAGAGGGTTGCCCCGGTGGGTTCTGATCCTTTGGGTTTACGTCGCCATGATGCTTGGCAACTGGCGTCGGATTCCTTAGGAGCTTGTTCGGGCCTTATCTCGGCTGTACTTTTGTCACTGATCTGATCGCCAGGTGATGCACAATGTCATGAAGTACGGAGTATGCTATATGGAGCATATGAGTAAAACCGATCCGGATAGTATCATCCGGTCCAAGACATGAGACAAGTTCTTTCTCCATAGTGTGAGGTTGATTCATGTTGTCTGCTCCGCATGTCTTCGGAGGAGTCCGGATGGATGAATAATCCCATTGTGTAAAGAGTAAACTCTCACGTGATACTATCCCGAAGCCACCAGAATAGCAACAATTACATCACCTTCGCGGGCCAGGCATCGTCATCCCTCTCCACTCTCATTGACCCTGATCCGGATTCCCGTGTCTCATTCTTCTTGTCGCGAGATACCAATTACTCATGAAATCCGCCGTATCACTTCTGCTGGCCAGCGCGGCCACCTACGTCGGTGCGTCTCCGCACCCCGCACCACCGCAGCTGGTGCTGTCACCGTCGCCGTCTCTAGATGACGCGAGCAGCGCCATCACCCCCAGCGCCGCCGACGATGTCATCAGCGACTCCCCCTTCCTGTCTTTCCACCGCGATCTCGTGAAGATCTCGTCCATCTCCGGCCACGAGCGCAAAGTCGGAGACTTTGTCGCCGAGTTCCTCCAAGCCCACAACTTCACCGTCCTTAAGCAGCCCGTGCCCTACAGAGACGGCAGCCAGCCCGACGAAGACCGCTTCAATGTCTTCGCATATCCATCCTCCGCGTCCGCCGCGCCCGAGATCCTCCTAACCAGTCATATCGACACCGTCCCGCCGTTCATCCCGTACAGCGCGCGTCGCGTCGACGGCGACATCCGCATCGCGGGCCGCGGCTCCGTCGACGCAAAGGGCAGCGTCGCCGCGCAGGTCTTCGCGGCCCTGGACATCCTGCAGCGCGACCCCTCCGCCCCGCTGGGGCTCCTCTTCGTCGTCGACGAAGAAGTCGGCGGCACCGGCATGAAGGTCTTCTCCGAGTCGACCCTCAACCCGTCCCCCTCGCCCTTCCGCGCCGTCATCTTCGGCGAGCCCACCGACCTCGCCCTCGTCTCCGGCCACAAGGGCATGCTGGGCTTCGAGCTCGTCGCCTCCGGCCAGGCCGCCCACTCCGGCTACCCGTGGCTGGGCCGCAGCGCCGTGTCCGCGCTGCTGCCGGCCCTGCTGCGCGTCGACCGCCTGGGCGACATCCCCGCGCACGAGGGCGGGCTCCCCTCGAGCCCGAAATACGGCCGCACGACCGTCAACATCGGCCGCATGGAGGGCGGTGTTGCGGCGAACGTCGTGCCCGCCTCCGCGCATGCGAATGTCGCCGTGCGTCTTGCCGCGGGGACCCCCGACGAGGCGCGCGATATCGTCCGCCGCGCGGTCCGCGATGCCACCGACGGTGACGAGAATGTCTACCCCGATTTCAGCGCGTGGTCGGAGGGATACCCGCCCCAGGACCTGGATACGGATGTCGATGGCTTCAATGTTACGACTGTTAATTATGGCACGGATGTGCCCAACCTCCGTATCCATGAGCGTGCCGATGGTGCGCCTGTCCGTCGGTACCTGTATGGGCCGGGGAGCATCCATGTTGCGCATGGCGATCATGAGGCGATCACGGTTGCGCACCTCAAGGAGGCGCTGCAGGGGTATCGTAAGTTGATTGAGGCCGCCATGTAGAAAGATTTGGCAATGAATGCATGATGTATGACTGGGCCGGTCGGTATAATGCTATGTATATATATCCATGCGCAGTGGGTAACACAACGTCGAGTATGATTCCAACATGTCATTACGTGGAGGGGACTACCTGCCAAGTCTAATGTATTTGGTAGTCTACCAAAGCTAATGCCAGATCCACCACCAACGAGGTATATGTACATCACGTCTCTCGGCTCTTCCGTGTCCATCCCGTTTTCAACTCCCCTCCCAGCTGGAAGCGGGGCATGGGATGGGCCTCGGTGTTGAAGACGTTCTTCTCGAGGGGGAGGAACTCCCGATCCGAGAAAAGCAGATAGAAGTACTTGAGGGTCTCGGCCATCCAGAAGCTCTCCATGTTGTCTCGCTGGACGGCGGGGATCGTGTCAGCGTTGGAGAGCGAGGTAAATCCCACGATGCGCGAGGCAGGCTGTGCCGCAGGCTCCTGTCCTGCGGCGGCGTCCGCCGACCTGTGCGGGTCGTGCTCTACAACAGCTGTATGGCGCACGAAGGACTTGAACATCTCCCACCCCCATTGCCGGTAGGTCTCATCCTCGGTGATGCGGTACATGTAGAAGAGCGACTCGACGGTCTCGGGTCGCTGGAGGTTGTGGCGGTCTTGGCTGTGAATCTGGATGTCCTCGCGCCAGGTCAGCGTCTCGTCGGCGAGCGGGTAGAGCGGTTTCGACCGCAGGGGCAGGTCTTTGTGCTGCGACTCGCGGTTGCCTGTGGTGA
Organism: Aspergillus aff. floccosus IMV 01167; assembly: GCA_001931935.1. Classification (NCBI taxonomy): domain Eukaryota; kingdom Fungi; phylum Ascomycota; class Eurotiomycetes; order Eurotiales; family Aspergillaceae; genus Aspergillus; species Aspergillus aff. floccosus IMV 01167. Next base: position 656,664 of record MSJE01000007.1, read on the forward strand.
GGGTCGAGTCCGGGTACGCGTCACTCTCCATCACGGCGGGGGCGTCCATCTGGAAGTAGGTGATTTCGGGCGCGAGGCCGGTCTTGGTCGCGAGGTACGTAGCCCAGCAGGTCTTCATGAGCTCCTTGGCGAGGAGTATCTCCTCGTCGTGCCGCTGAGTCCACGTCGAAGACTTCTTCGCCTGGGACAGGGGCAGTCCACCAGTGGCGCCGAGCGCGATGGTGCCTGGCAGGAAACACACCAGGTGGTCCATTTTCGGGGAGAGTGCCCCGTCAAGACCGGAAGGACGCTCGCCGAGGATGGTCAGCTGGGCGTGTTTGCTATACGCAATGAGGTGTTTCCGAATGCCCACGAGCGCTTCATCCCACATCTCCTTGTACACTGGCTCCTGTTCAGATGTCTGAAGATACTGTTTGATAAGATATTCTATGACGATCAGTTAGGGACGCGCGCAGATGGATACGGGCAAAATCATACCATAGTAAGAATCGCCCCGACTACCGAGACGGATGTTGTCGCCCCGGAAATGGCCAGTGTCGGGGTATATATAGATCGGAACAAGCCCGTCTTTCACGTTTTGCTCGTCCACAACCTGCATCACCTTCTCTACGACCCGCCAATACTCCGCCTCGCCAGTCAGCTTGGCCAAATACTTGAACTCCAACTGCAACGTCGTAGCCTCTGCCGTTGACGAAGCACCGTTGTCTGCGTGGGATGGGATGCCCTCTGATGTGTTGAGGTTGATACTGGCAAACGGCACCCCGGATTTGGAGTCAAAAGCGCCTATCAGTCGATCGGCCAGATCGGTTGCCTTTTCGATATATAGGTCCTCGCCGGGCGAGCCCGCGTCGTCATCCGTGATCGGCGCCAGGTCGGGGAAGGTTGACGAGAGATAGTGCGCTGAAAGCAGGCCACCCAGCATCCGGATGGTCGTCTCAAACGTGTTCACGTCGTGATTTTGGTTGTACTGCAATGTGTGGTGAATCCAGCTGCGAGCATGCTGGACGCGCGAGGTCAGGTTCATGATCATTAGCGTATCGAGGGCATCAACAATAATCCATCCCATGCCACCTTCAACCATGTTTTTGCCATTCTTAGCCTGCGGGTGGTACTCGTCCAATCCTGGAATTCGGCGTTAGCATAAATCCAAACGAGACTCAGGGCTGAGGGGTCGCATACCCCACCCATGCTGTTCATAGCTATCCCAGCTGATGACCATCGTATCTCTAACTTTCTCTCTCCGCGCCGCCCAGTCGATGCCCTTCTGTAGCTTCCCGTCGTACGTCGGATCCGTGTCATCGAGGCTTTGCACCCACGCCCAGAGGGCTTGTCCCCGTGCCGAATCAGGCGTTTTCAGCGTAGCCCCTTCCCACCCTCCAAATACATAATACCAAACGACAGCCAGAAACACCAACACACCGACACCGTACACACCCCTCCTTCGTCTCAGTCTGGGGCCAGTGCGCCTGGGTGCAAAATACGGCTTATCCTTGTACATAGGGAGGCCGCGGTCACCAGTAAAGAAGTTGTTTAGGTTGTTCGATATCCCAGGTGACGGTGAAAGACCATATCCCCCCAGTCCAGTGGCCCCCGGGCTCCGGCTAGGACGCCAGTGGTTGTTTTCGAGAGGCCGATTAGGAGAGAGCGAAGGGCTGTGTCGCGGATATTGATAAGACATGGCCGTGCGCCTATCCGCGGCGGTTGGTATGAAGGATTCTCAGGAAGTGGTCGCTTGGTTGGAGGTTCGTGAAGTGGGAAGCATATGTTGACTGTTGCTCTCCAAGGCAATGTGCTCTTTTATGTATGCTTCGACTGATTCCGCCTTTCGTCGATATGAAGACACGCTGACGACATCGATAGTCTCATAAAGACTGGAGACGCCTGCGTGTCGCAATAGTCAGATGTCAGCGGGATCGAACTAAGACATCGAGCTGCTCGCATCCAAGGATGCGAGGGAGAGAGTACTGGATGGAGGAAAACACGAACCGACCAACATTCAAGACGGGGTCTTGCCAATCGCAAACGGGGATCTGCGAAGCTTTCAGCTTCGCCAGGACGAAGCAGATGCCAATATGAAAGATTAGGATATCTGTCGCTTTGGTGCGCAGCAGAAGATGAAACGGCAGAGGAGTGGCCACTTGTTGCGACGCGGCGAACATGTAGATCGGAGTTCATTGGTGGAGGCGGCCGGGGAAGCCAACGCCTTGGCGTCATTCAGATGCCGCAGATACAGACAGGTACATGTCATTCATGCTAAAGAATATGTACAAAGCAGTATAAGTTGATTATAGCTTTATTCGGGAGAGTGCTGAGAAACTGACTGCGCCATCTTGGGTACCCAATTACTTGGTCATCAGATGGGAATTCTTAATAGTCTTCAGCAAGAATAAGATGGAAGATCCAGGGTCCTCCAGGTCATGAGCCCGGCGCTCTTCTCATGAGCTAGTATGCTGTGTTTCTGGAATAATGGAGGCTTTGTAAAAGTATGTTCCAGGGCCTGAACGCCCAGATTCTCTCTCCAGCTACCATCCAAGGATACACATATTATAATAAAATTATAGCAAACCAAATCAAATCATATCCAGAATATCCAGAACCCACGCTCAGGATGGGCACTCGTCTAATTAATGTATGTGAATCCACGTGTTACCTTACTCGGAGAAAGCGTTCAGCCGACAACTTATTACACTATGATTTTCTAACCATGCAGATAGGTAATATGTGAATAAACTACAGCTTCTGATATTCCAACTTGCCCTCCAGCTTCTTAGCTTCTGCCACCTTCCGGACCGCGCGGTTGAAATCATCCTGGTTGATCGCATCCCGGTAGTCCTTAATTGCAAACAGACCACTATAACACGAGTTAGCACACCAGTACACGCAGCAAATCTAGACTTAACATACGCTTCCGTGACAACGTTACGAAGATCGGCTCCGTTGAGGCCATCGCTCATCTTCACCACACTCTCAAAATCGATCTCACCGTCCAGCTGGACAGTGCTGGAGTGGATCTTGAGGATCTCCAATCGTCCAACCTCATTGGGGAGAGGGATCTCAATCTTCCGGTCCAGACGACCGGCTCGAAGCAGAGCCGGGTCGAGGGTGTCGGGTCGGTTCGTAGCCATGATGATCTTGGTCTTGCCCAGATAATCGAATCCGTCCAGCTGGTTGAGGAGCTCCATCAATGTCCGTTGGATTTCTCGGTCGGCGGAGGTACCCTCGGAGAAACGTCTACCACCGATGGCATCGATTTCGTCCATAAAGATAATACAAGGCTCGTGTTCCTTGGCGTAGCCGAACATTTCTCTTATTAACCGCGCGGATTCACCGATGTACTTATCGACAATGGCAGACGACACCACTAGGTACGATTAGCAAGGCAGCAGTAAAAATGCGAAATGGATGAGCGCACCCTTCAAGAAGTTGGTCTCCATGGAGCTGGCCACTGCTCGTGCCAACAGCGTCTTTCCCGTACCAGGAGGCCCATACAGCAGGACACCCTTGGGTGGCTTGATACCCACTCGTTGGAAGAGTTCGGGGTTCTTCAGTGGCAACTCAATCACCTCCCGTAGCTCTCGGATCTGCTCGTTCAGACCACCGATACCGGCGAAATTGACCTGACCAGGATCCTCCAACGACATGTTGTACACCAAGGGGTCGACCTCCCGGGGGAGCATCCGCATGATGGTCAGGGTTGTCATATCGAGGGCGACACGTGTGCCTTGCTTCAGTTTCGCTTTATCGACCTTTGAGCGGCAACCGACGACATATCGGGGTCCGGAGGATGCCTTGACAATGACTGGGAGAGGTCAGTATGCTTAGGACAGTGTCACTGGAAACATGCGGCAAGCGCTGGATGGAGAAATTCAACTCGCTACTGGATGGGCGTAGGGAGATAATCGGAGGGATAGACATACACCTTTCCTCATCCAACTGCTTCAGGACTTCACCGATGATCTGGCCAACGCTTTGCAGGGCCTTAATGTTCTCTTCCGAAATGTCAAACTCTCTCTGCAGGTCCTTAATGCCCAATCTGAGAGACTTGAGCTTCGCCTCCCATTCTCGCAGCTCTAGCAGGCTCTTCTTGTAGTCTTCGAGAGCCTGCTCCCTCTCTGGGTCACTGGCGCCGTTCATGATGAAAGGGTGGTGAACCAGAGAGATTGGGTCAAGGGGGATGGTCAGGAGCGGTGGAGGTTGATCCGGGCACTGTGAAAAAGGATGAGGTCGTCGCGGTTGATGGGAAGTGGATGGCTGGTTGGGGTATCTGATCGGTGCCAACAACCAGCTCGGGCGAGCTGTCGAGAGCTTACGGAGCAACAGGTGATGTAAGTCACCTGATTTCTGCCTGAGGCGTAAACTCACGTGCTACAAGTTCACGTGAACATTATATGCCTAATATACAAGGCAGAAATTAACTTACGTAATACATTCCGTCCGCAGTATTGATTATCCGCGGCCCGACCAAGCATCAAGGTGTCATCGCAGTCTTTTCGTCATGACGCCATGTCACCAGCATGCCTCGGAGGGGTCTCAATTGGCCGTATGAGAGGTCCAAGAGGTTGTAGATACCCGTTGGACGAGCGTCTATCAGAGAGGGAGTCTCGTACGTGCCCAATGGTGCACAATGGCATTAGGCATCTACGTAGAAACCTTGTCGGTCCGTCTTGCAGACTCGGTCGTATAAACAAGACATTCACGAGTGGAAGAGTGAGGTGTTAATCTGAACCAGACATTCCGTAATGACACCCGAGTTTCAAGAGGGAATCCCACAAGGTACAAGTTATCAGGGGGAACGGGCCTGGAGAACCACGACCACACCCGCATTACCCCGAGGATATGCGGAAGATCTCGCGTCCATGAATGGATCGAGAGTCGACAAGAGACACGAGAAGCATGAAAGCCCCACCATGAGGTTGGAAAGATTCGGAGGACGAAGACCGTGAGCTTTCCCGGGGCAGCAGATCGTCCTGTTCTTACTCGCGGCGGCCGACGAAGCAGCTTGCAGGGTGGAGAGTGGGCGGTTGGCTATGACACGATTACTGTGACAATTCTTCGTAGTATTGGTAGTATTAGTACTTCCTCCTCCCACCTCTTCCCTCTCTTTCCTTTCCTCCTCTTCTCTTCCATCAAATCCTTGAGTTCTCTGCAATTCCAGGTAAGTTGTGGTTGAGTAAAGACATCCATATCCATTCCCTGTCTTTCTGTTTTCTTTCCCTACCATCAATTACCCCACCATCCCACCTTCACCTGTTGACCCCTCCATAACTATCATTGTCCACGACCTTCGCCTCTACACCATCATCCAACTAGGTCGAAAGAGCCTCCCACGGATCGATCGACCTTGCGGAATCCTCCACTCGTCCCTGACACTGGTCAATTCATTGATCCACTTTCCCAAGAAGAATCACCTGTTGTTGTTGTTGCTCCCCGTCTCCGCGCAGGTCAATCCTTTTGGGTTGTCGGTGAACCACACCACTTACTGTTTTCACCACCCCCCGCTGCTAGTCTCCTCCCAGCCAGAGTCATCTGTCTTTTTCTCCCGTCTTTCCCGTGCCCTATATATCTTCTGTCATCTTCCCGCTTTTCTTCCCTCTCCTTTCCTCTTCCTCCAGTCGACTGATCCATCTCTCAGCTCGTCATCATGCCTATCTCCAAGATCCACGCCCGCTCCGTCTACGACTCTCGCGGTAACCCCACCGTTGAGGTTGACGTCGTCACCGAGACCGGTCTTCACCGTGCCATTGTTCCCTCTGGAGCTTCCACCGGTGAGTTCTTCCCGACGTACTGGTCATCACACTCATGCTAACAATTCCATAGGCCAGCACGAGGCTTGCGAGCTCCGTGATGGTGACAAGACCAAGTGGGGTGGAAAGGGTATGTTGGCTCAAGCAGATATCCTACCGTAACCACGTACGCTGACCGGGCTGTGTCAACAACAGGTGTCACCAAGGCCGTCGAGAACGTCAACAAGACCATCGGCCCCGCTGTCATCAAGGAGAACCTCGATGTGAAGGACCAGTCCAAGGTTGACGAGTTCCTCAACAAGCTCGATGGCTCTGCCAACAAGTCCAACCTCGGTGCCAACGCCATCCTCGGTGTCAGCTTGGCCATTGCCAAGGCTGGCGCTGCTGAGAAGGGTGTCCCTCTCTACGCTCACATCTCCGACCTCGCCGGTACCAAGAAGCCCTATGTGCTCCCCGTCCCCTTCCAGAACGTCCTGAACGGTGGTTCCCACGCCGGTGGCCGTCTTGCCTTCCAGGAGTTCATGATCGTCCCCGAGTAAGTCCCATCCGAAGACCATCAAATCCAATGGCAATACTGATCATTCATAGCTGCGCTCCCTCTTTCTCTGAGGCTCTCCGTCAGGGTGCTGAGGTCTACCAGAAGCTCAAGGCCCTCGCCAAGAAGAAGTACGGCCAGTCTGCTGGCAACGTTGGTGACGAGGGTGGTGTTGCTCCCGATATTCAGACTGCCGAGGAGGCTCTTGACCTGATCTCTGAGGCCATCGAGCAGGCCGGCTACACCGGCAAGATGCACATCGCCATGGATGTTGCCTCCAGCGAGTTCTACAAGGCCGACGTCAAGAAGTACGACCTTGACTTCAAGAACCCCGAGAGCGACCCCTCCAAGTGGCTCACCTACGAGCAGCTGGCCGACCTCTACAAGTCTCTTGCCAGCAAGTACCCCATTGTCAGCATTGAGGACCCCTTCGCCGAGGATGACTGGGAGGCCTGGAGCTACTTCTACAAGACCTCTGACTTCCAGATTGTCGGGTAAGTGGTCCATCTCGTCTCTTCCCCAGGAAAAGATCTAACCAGTTGCAGTGATGACTTGACTGTCACCAACCCCCTGCGTATCAAGAAGGCCATTGAGCTCAAGTCTTGCAACGCCCTCCTCCTCAAGGTCAACCAGATTGGTACTCTCACCGAGTCCATCCAGGCCGCCAAGGACTCTTATGCCGACAACTGGGGTGTCATGGTCTCCCACCGTTCCGGTGAGACCGAGGACGTCACCATTGCCGACATTGCCGTCGGTCTGCGCTCCGGCCAGATCAAGACCGGTGCCCCTGCTCGTTCCGAGCGTCTGGCCAAGCTGAACCAGATCCTCCGTATCGAGGAGGAGCTTGGTGACAACGCTGTCTACGCCGGCGAGAAGTTCCGCACTGCCGTCAACCTGTAAATGCATCCACAATCGGTATTTTGCTGAAGGAGACTCCATGGAGTCAATAACTCCGTCCCGTACTGACTGGATGGTGTGCAATCTCGTTTCCAAGTGGCAAACGTGCAGTCTTTTGGGCAGAAACCCAGCTGCGTCGCCTTGTCGCCGACGACCTTGGTAAAGACTTATGATGACGAATTGATAGGCCATATAGTGGTATAATGAAACAAAAGTTCATTTAATATGCAGTAGACCAAAAGCAAATCTGTAAACATAAAACAAGAAGGTATTCACGTCTATTGTCGATGTCGATAGAGAGGATAGGGTTGGTGACTGGAATATCGGGCATCAACCCCAGCACACGTGACCGTCACATGCCCCACCGGGTGCTATCGTGATGCTGGATCGAGGGGTCGGTCGCCCACACCAAAATTTCTCCCAGTTGTCACCTCATCCACGACGATTCCTTCTGCCGGGACCAGCGGAGTTTCCGTCTGAGCCGTCTGCTGCGTGAAGCCTTTTTTTCTTCTCTGTCCATTTTTGATCGACTTTCGCCATGGCGCCCTCCAAGTGGGGTACGTTGAAATTCTTTCTATCGTGGTGGCTGTGGCTGGCGTGTATACTAACGCGATATAATCCCTACAGATGACGAGGAAGAGAGCACCTCTCCCCCTCCTGTTACCTACCGTCGCAAGTTTGATGACGAGGAAGAAGACGATGTGAGTTTTTCCTCCTATCGGCTCTACGCACTACACTACAAACGCAACCACTCTCAAATGAATACACGACTAACGATCGACGACAGGTGCTCGACTCCTGGGACGCCGCCGAAGACTCCGAAGTAGAGCGGGAGAAGGCCGCCAAGGCGGCGGAGGCGAAGGCGAAGGCGGAAGCCGAAGCCGCCGCAAAGAAGAAGAGCAAGGCGCAGCGGATACAGGAGCACAAGGAGGAGCGCAAGAAGCGGGAGGAGGATGACAGCGACAGTGAGAGCGAGGAGGACGAGGCGGAGCGGCGGGCGCGGCTGCGGCGGACGGAGAAGGACTCGGACTTGAAGCACGCGGAGGATCTGTTCGGGGACATTGACCTGAACCGCACGCGCAACCGCGGCGCGCCAAAGGCCGTCGTGGTCAGCGATTCGGCGGACCCGACGCAGGCGGTGGACCTGTCGGCGATGCCGCTGTTCAAGCCGACGACCAAGGACCAGTTCGCGCGGCTGACGACCACGCTGGCGCCGCTGCTGACGGCGCACTCCAAGAAGCCGCAGTATGCGCTGTGGGCGCAGGAGTTCACTAAGCAGCTGGTCAAGGAGCTCAACAGCGGCGACGTTAAGAAGATCGCCAGCGCGCTGACTACCATGAGCAACGAGAAGATGCGCGAGGAGCGCGCCGCTGACAAGGGCAACAAGAAGAGCAAGGCCGCCAAGACCAAGGTGTCGCTCGTCACCAGCCGTGAGAACAAGATCGATGCTTCCTACGATGATGGTGATGGTTTGGATGATGATGACTTCATGTGATGTGGTTTGACTGATGAGAACCTGCCTTTTCATTCTTATTCGTGTCTCTTTTCTTCTCCTTCCGCGTCTTTAGTTGCGGGTGTGGTCGGTTTGACACCCACTCATCTGTCAACTAAGTGATCGCCTCATGGTTGTTTTGTATATCCATATCTAACTATCCTTTGATTTTCCCCTCTGCCTGATTGCTGGCCTTCTTTCGAAAAGATGTTTCGTTCATGGTAACATATTACTAGATTTGATAGAATCCTGCATAGCAAAATTGCTTCCTTGATCTAACACGCGTGTGAACATTCAGACGTGCCCGAGGAGAGAATGGTAATCTTCTAGGTGCTCTTAAGCCGTGCAAATGCAGCTAAGCAATACTTAGGTAGCTTCGAGTGGTCCGGAATAACGAAATGAAACAATTGTATCTGGCTCTGGGGTGGGAATAAAGACACTAAAAGAGAGATAAATTCCGCTCAGCCCCCTTTTCCTCGCTCTCCAAAGATGAAACTCCGCCGGCCGACCCACATGATCTCAATTAGATAGAAGATATGTGACGGTCCTAACCATTCACGCAGCGAAAACAGATCTCAGAACACTTCCAGGGAGAAGTTCGAACGTCCAAAGAGGCACGCCGAGCACACAAAGCAGTTTTTGATACAACAAAGAAAACGCTCCAAAGCCCACCGTTTAGGAGTCGCCAGCAGCAGGCTTGGCCTCCTCGCCCTTGTCCTCAGGGGCAGCGGCACCCTCCTCCTCGGACTTCTCCTTGGCGGCGCCCTCGCCGTCATTGCCGTCGGAAGAGGTCCAGAGAGTGAGGTTGTCACGCAGCAGTTGCATGATCAGGGTGCTGTCACGGTAGCTCTCTTCCGAAAGGGAGTCGAGCTCGGCAATGGCGTCGTCGAAGGCCTGCTTCGCCAGGTGGCAAGCACGGTCGGGGGAGTTCAGGATCTCGTAGTAGAAGACGGAGAAGTTCAGGGCGAGACCCAGACGGATGGGGTGAGTGGGGGTGAGGTCGGTCTGGGCGACATCGGTAGCGTTCTGAGGGGGTCGTTAGTTAGCTGAGGGACACCGTAGCGAGCGCTCCGGTTCGACATACCTTGTAAGCCTCGTGGGCGGCAGTAGCAGCGACCTTGCGCTTGTTGCCAGAGGCGAATTCCGCAAGGTAACGGTGGTAGTCACCCTTCCTGTTTTATCACGAAGAGGTCAGTCGTGCGACGCGTCTTTCAGCGGATGGATGCGCTTACATCTTGTAGTAGAAGACCTTGGACTCGCCAGTCTCAGCCTTGGGGATGAGAGACTCGTCGAGGACATCCAGCACATCCTGGCAGACCTTTTCCAGCTCGGTCTCGATCTTCTGGCGGTAATCGCGGATGATGGAGACGTGCTGCTCGGAGCCCTTGGATTCCTCCTTCTGCTCGATGGAGGAGATGATACGCCAAGAGGCACGACGAGTACCAACGACGTTCTTGTAGGCGACGGACAGGAGGTTGCGCTCATCGACGGTGAGTTCACCACCGATCTAGCCTAGGGTCAGCTCTGTGAGGGGTGGGGAGAGGGGGAGAGTGTTGAGGGAGCGCGGATGGCGGGGTTGTGCATACGTTGGCGACTTCCTGAAAGGCGGTTAGCGATCGCGTCCTCAGCGGTGAGAGGATTGATAAGACGTTGTTGGTTGGCTTACCTTCATGTAGGTGACCATTTCTGCATCACGAAAAGAGAATCGATCAGCACTCGGATAGGAGAAGGTACAGTCAGGTTGAAGGCTTACCATCGTAACGCTCAGCCTGCTCGCAAAGGCGGGCGAGGAAGGTCTTGCTGAAAAAGGGAGGGGAATGTCAGCGGGACTGTTATCTGGTACGGAGGGACCACGATCGCCTGGGAGCTTACTTCTCACGCTGAACATGAAAGAGGTGGTTAGCTTTGTTTGAAGCAGGATGAATGAACTGCGAGAAAGACGAAACGACAGAAGATTCAAGGGACGTTGGGAGAGAAGCGGTGGATGTAGATACGGGATAGGGCCACTCGATCAGGACGGGAGGGGTCCAAACAAACAAACCACCACAGGGAACAGAACAAGACATGGCGAGTCAAACAGCGAGACGTACCTCAGAAGTCATGATGAATAACGGATCCGATCAACAGAGAAGGGAGAGGGGCAACGAGAGTGATCAGACGAGGGACGAGACGAGATGAGTTGAGGGCGAAGAGAGGGTGTGGAGACAAAAGAGAGGGAGGAAGCGACCGAAGGATGGGCGATGGAAGAGGCAGACGATGGAGAGGGGGGAAAGCACAATCGACGGGAGACGATGGGATGAAGCTGGAGTTGAAGAAGTTCGAAGGACGTTGGAGGAGAGAGTATGGATGATGGAACCGGTGAGGTGACTTGACGGCCCTTAGCGAGGGCGGCGGCTACGTTGTATTCATTGTTTGTGATGTTTGGGTCATTGCTGCCCCAGGCATCACAACACATGACCGCGTGGCATTTCCTCCATCCCCTCTACATACCTAAGTGGCCTAGTAGCTAGCTCTACTGGATAAATAGGTCCAGGCTTTTCTACTGTCCTACAGAGGTATTCCAGTTGCTTCATGATGACATATGTCTATGCCTAGATACCTGATTCTGGTCCACCTACACTCGGTCATGGCATTACACACCGACTCTGACAGCCACATCTATCTGATGGCTTGTTTCATCAGAGGATAACAACTCATATCGTGGGCTTGATAGCTAGGTTCGTGTTTAGGTCACACAATACTGCACGTTGTAAATCTGTCAAGTTGATGGATGCGAGGTCGAGTCGAGTCATGTCCTGCCATCACAAATACATACACTCCTTACGAACAGGAATCTTCTCGGCACTCTCAGACAGGTCAGAACCCACCATGACGACTAGTCAACGAGTGCTTCTCCAGTCTTCATCTACTATTCGAGTGATCGGCCCCATCAGAACCAGTCAGCGTCCCCAATGGCCAGAGCTGCAGAGCCTTAGCATGGGTCTTGGGACAAGGCATCACCATTTCCCTAGAGGGTCGCCAGGTGGATGGTGGTAACAAAGCGTCAGGATTGCGGTATGGGACACCGCCTGGTCCAAGCATCTGTCTACCTGCAATTCCTATGCATCGGTTGTAGCATCATCTGCTTGGTTTTCTTGGAGGACGACGGTTTCTCGCTCAGCATATGCACTGGTGATATAGTCCGCCCCCATTGCCCCAGTCTAGCAAAGTGTAAATACGACCGACGAGGGAAAGAAACCCGATCGATACGGCATTCCCAGCGGGATGGACAGCGGAGAACCGCATATCTGCGTAATGTATCGTTCAGCCCTGTAGGCTGTGGTACGGACAGAATGGATCCTGATACCAGGTAAAAAGAACACGTTGAGGGTCCAGCATCATCTTGCGGTGGTCAACTAGACACCGCACAACTATTCGTGACCGATTTTTTAACAATATATTTAGATAGAACACAATCACCCAGAAGAGTCTGTTAAAAAAAATTCAAACGCAAAGGAACGAGTTGGTAAGCAGCGGAGAAGCGACTTTGCCTCCGCTCTTCTAGATTCTTCCCGCTTTCCTCCACGCAAACTATCTCAACCACGACTTAACTAAGCGTCCGGCCACTTGGCGTCCATGTCTTGATCTAACGGTATATTTGGAACGCCCTGCCCCAGTTGATCCTCTTTCTCCCTTCTTTTCCTTCTCCTACTTCCTCTTCATCCTCCCCCCTCCATCTCCTCTCCTCCCCTGGCTCAGTCTTGGTGACCTCCCTTGATTGTTGTGGTCCACCATGGAGCACTCCTATCTTTACGCTCCCTCCGAGGTGCTCAAGCATTTCGGTGTCTCAGAGAAATCGGGTCTATCGCAATCTCAGGTGCTTCAAGCAAGACAAAAATACGGTCCAAATGGTTAGTTCCAGTTCGATTCGCATGCAATTGCTTAAAGACACTGACGTGATCGGTTTTTTTTTTTTTTGCCATCTAGCCCTCGCCGAAGATCCTCCCACTCCTCTTTGGAAGCTCGTCTTGGAACAATTCAAGGACCAACTAGTCCTTATTTTGTTGGGCTCGGCCGCTGTGTCCTTTGTGTTGGCGCTTTTTGAAGAAGGCGATGACTGGACCGCCTTTGTTGATCCGGCCGTGGTATGTACCCGCGGACATGCGTTGGATGTGTCTCAGATTGTTGCTAATACCGGTTGTCATTCTAGATCCTGACGATTCTGATCCTCAATGCCGTCGTCGGTGTAACCCAAGAAAGCAGTGCGGAGAAGGCGATTGCCGCTCTCCAGGAATATTCCGCAAATGAGGCAACTGTGGTCCGCGATGGCAAAACCCAGCGTGTCAAGGCCGAGGACCTGGTCCCGGGAGATGTGGTCATTGTCGCAATTGGAGATCGTGTTCCCGCTGATTGCAGGCTGGTTTCCGTCCACAGCAACAGCTTCCGCGTGGACCAGGCTATTCTGACTGGTGAGAGCGAGAGTGTGTCGAAGGACACCGAGGTCGTTCATGACAAACAGGCCGTCAAGCAGGACCAGACGAACATGCTCTTCTCGGGCACCACCGTCGTGAACGGTCATGCCACGGCAGTTGTGGTGTTGACTGGTGCCTCGACGGCCATTGGCGATATCCACGAGAGCATCACCTCTCAAATCTCGGAGCCCACCCCGCTGAAGCAGAAGCTCGACGATTTCGGCGACATGCTGGCCAAGGTGATCACCGTCATCTGCATTCTGGTCTGGATTATCAACATCGAGCATTTTAACGATCCTTCTCACGGTGGTTGGGCCAAGGGCGCCATCTACTATCTCAAGATTGCTGTTTCACTCGGTGTGGCGGCCATTCCCGAGGGTCTGGCTGTCGTCATTACGACTTGTCTCGCGCTCGGAACCCGCAAGATGGCTCAGAAGAATGCAGTCGTCCGCTCTCTTCCCTCGGTGGAGACCCTGGGAAGTTGCAGTGTGATCTGCTCTGACAAAACCGGAACTTTGACCACCAACCAGATGAGCGTGGAGAAGGTCGTCTATTTGAGTCAATCCGGCACTGGTCTCGAGGAAATTGACGTCGAAGGAACCACCTTTGCGCCCGAAGGGAAGTTGTCTCACAACGGTCGGACGGTGCAGAATCTTGCTGTGTCGTCCTCGACAATCCGGCAGATGGCTGAGGTCATGGCTCGCTGCAACAGCGCCGCGTTGTCTCACGATCCAAAGACTGGTGTCTATTCCTGTATCGGTGAGCCCACTGAAGGCGCCCTGCGCGTCCTGGTTGAAAAGATCGGAACCGATGACGCTGCGACCAACGCAAAGATTTTCACTCAACCTGTCCCTCAGAGACTTCATGCTTCCAGTGCGTATTATGAGGCTCAACTCCCCCTGCAGGCTACTTACGAGTTTTCTCGTGACCGGAAGAGAATGTCGGTCCTCGTCGGCGCTGGCAAGGAACAACGGTTGCTGGTCAAGGGTGCTCCCGAGTCGATCTTGGAGCGCTGCTCGTATGTTCTCTTGGGACCTGATGGACCTCGCGTTCCCTTCACCAAAAAACATCTTGACCTGCTCTCCGCAGAGGTTGTGGAATATGGAAACCGCGGTCTCCGCGTGATCGCCTTGGCCACGGTGGACGAAGTCGCTGGTAACCCTCTTTTGCACAATGCCAAGACCTCGGACGATTACGCACAGCTTGAGCAGAACATGACGCTCGTTGGTCTTGTCGGTATGCTTGACCCTCCTCGTAGAGAAGTGGCTGATTCAATCACCAAATGCCGGGAGGCAGGCATCCGGGTTATTGTCATTACCGGTGACAGCCGCAACACCGCTGAATCTATTTGCCGTCAAATTGGTGTCTTTGCGGAGGACGAGGATCTCACGGGCAAAAGTTTCACGGGTAGAGAATTCGACGCGCTCTCAGATGCCCAGAAGCTCGAAGCGGTCAAAAAGGCGTCTCTGTTCTCCCGCACTGAGCCTAGCCACAAGTCCAAGCTGGTCGATCTCCTCCAGTCTTTGGGCCACGTTGTTGCGATGACCGGAGATGGCGTGAACGATGCGCCTGCTTTGAAGAAGGCGGACATCGGTGTGGCCATGGGCACTGGTACTGATGTTGCTAAGCTCGCCGCTGATATGGTTTTGGCCGACGACAACTTTGCCACCATCACTGTGGCTGTTGAGGAGGGCCGGTCGATCTACAGCAACACGCAGCAGTTCATCCGTTATCTGATCTCGTCCAACATCGGTGAAGTGGTGTCTATCTTCTTGACGGCGGCTCTTGGCATGCCCGAGGCTTTGATTCCGGTGCAGCTCCTGTGGGTGAACTTGGTGACGGACGGACTGCCGGCCACGGCCCTCTCGTTCAACCCTCCGGATCATGATGTGATGAGACGTCCCCCGCGCAAGCGTGATGAGCGCCTTGTGGGAGGATGGCTTCTGACCCGCTACCTGGTTATTGGAACGTACGTTGGTGTTGCAACGGTCTTTGGCTACGTGTGGTGGTTCGTGCTCAACCCGGACGGTCCCCAGATCTCGTTCTGGCAGCTGGTAAGTCAAGGATCCCGGTCTGGTGGATTTTGTGAAGTCGCGCTAACTTTCGGCCTTGCAGTCTCATTTCCACAAGTGCTCGTCCCAGTTCCCTGAGATTGGGTGTGGAATGTTTACGAACGATATGTCGCGCTCTGCGTCGACGGTGTCGCTGTCGATCCTCGTGGTCATTGAGATGCTCAACGCGATGAACGCGCTGTCGTCGAGCGAATCTCTCCTCAGCTTCGGTCTGTGGAACAACATGATGTTGGTGTATGCTATTATCTTGTCGATGACGCTGCACTTTGCCATTCTGTATATCCCTGCCTTACAGACACTGTTTTCCATTCTCCCGTTGGACTGGACTGAATGGAAGGCCGTTCTTGCCATCAGTGCCCCTGTGATGTAAGTCATACTCCTGGATTCGGTCTGTCTGTCTGTCTGCAGAATTGCTAACGGGAACAGTTTCCTTGACGAGGCTCTCAAGTACGTGGAGCGTCGGCTGTACACCGTGCCCACTGGCTCGGTGGAATACGCGAATGGAGCGGCGTCGAAGCCGAAGAAGGCGTAGAGATAGATGATGAGATATGACGACAGGAGCATTCGGGGGCAGGATTATGATAGAGTTACATAGATGACTGTCCTCGGGTGGATGATTCTCCTTGTTTGGATACAATGATGGCCTTGTACGTATGGTAGACACGGGAATACCACGACGCCATGAGTTTGATATCAGTAAATGCATCTTTGGTTGTGATTTGAATATTGCCATATATATAAATAGATATTCTAGAAGAATTCGAGATCAAGTCAACCTTCGATGCATTGCACTGGAGAAGGATCGTCACTGTGTGAGACATCCTATTGCTTAGTGTTGACATTATTCCTCCGACGTGCACGTTGTTTGTTCTGCACGCCAAGCCCCTATGACGGACGAGTATATCGAATGGGATACTCCGAGTAGACCAGAGGGAATACCTACGCTCGTCCGGGTTAAAGTCCGGGAGAAATGCCCGCGACTAACAGACGCTTTCTCGGCACTACCAGCAATGACACCCCGAGATGGCGCATGAATGGTGGAATCCGTCCGGCGATCGTTGCCCCAGCGTGGAGGAAGATGCGGAGAAAAGTCTGGGGATGGCCCACCAAGAAGCATAGAATGAACACGACGGTGTCATCCGCGTCCAGTCCATCGACGCTATTCGTCTGGAGACTCGAGACAGTCGGAAACCTGCCGAGTACCTCCCTGCTTGGGTAGGTACAAGGTAGTATGTAGTAGGAAGTACATAACCGGACCATCCCCGCGTTAACACCCCTCCCCCCTGCTTCTCTTTCTTCTCTTTCTTCTCTTACTCTGCTTCATTTTCTCCTCTACTTTCTCGCATCCTCGTCTACAATTCTCCTCGTCGTCCTCGCTTTCACCATCCGTCCCTATGGGTGTGTGGCACTTCCTGAAAACCCGCTCCGGGTTCAAGGTCGACAACTCCAAGACCACCTCCGCTGCGAACCTCACCCTTCGCCAGAGTCTCTGGCCTCTGTGTCTGGTGACCATTCTCTTCTTCTTGTGGGTGAGTGTCTACTGGACCCATTCTTCGGTCTGATTATCGCATCCAGACTGATACGCGTAAAGGGATTCGCCTATGGCCTGCTGGACACCCTCAACAAGCACTTCCAGAACACCCTCCATATTGATCGCACCCGTTCGTCGGGCCTCCAGGCGGCCTATTTTGGGTACGCGCTCATTCCTCCGTCTTCTGCTTATCGGTGCAGTGTTACTTGTTGGGGCAGGACCTTGTCATTGATGGAACCCTAGTGCCTATCCACTCGCATCCCTGGGATACGCAAACTATATGCTCCGCCATTTTGGCTACAAGAGCGTCTTCATCTTCGGTCTGGTTCTGTACGGCATCGGCGCCCTGTGTATGTGGCCCGCCGGCCTGAACCGCTCGTTCGGAGGCTTCTGTGCCGCTACTTT
This sequence comes from Aspergillus aff. floccosus IMV 01167, assembly GCA_001931935.1. Taxonomy (NCBI): domain Eukaryota; kingdom Fungi; phylum Ascomycota; class Eurotiomycetes; order Eurotiales; family Aspergillaceae; genus Aspergillus; species Aspergillus aff. floccosus IMV 01167. Next base: position 673,791 of record MSJE01000007.1, read on the forward strand.
TGTAATTGGCTCGGGACTGGGCTCCCTCGAGACTGCGGCCAACCCATATCTTGCCGGTAGCTACATACCTAAGGCCCCAACATCCCCTAGGCAGGACGTTAATCATTTGCAGTCTGCGGCCCCCCAAAGTATGCCGAGATTCGCATCAACCTGGCTCAGGCCTTCAATGGCATCGGCACCTGCGTGGCCCCTGCGCTCGCCTCGTATGTCTTCTTTACCACCACCGAGGATGACGTGAACGCCCTCAAGCGCGTACAATGGGTCTACCTTGCTATCGGCATCTTTGTCTTCTGTCTCGCCATTGTCTTCTTCCTCTCCACCATCCCTGAGGTTACCGACGAGGACATGGCATACCAGGTCGCCGAGACGCACGTTGACGAGCAGGAGAAGCCGTTCTGGAAGCAATACAAGCTCTTCCACGCCACCCTGGCGCAGTTCACCTACACCGGTGCTCAAGGTACGACCTTTCCCTCTCGCTCCGTTGCCTCCTTACTAACTGCATTCGTTGTGTCAGTGGCTATTGCCGGCTACTTCATCAACTACGCCGTCGAAACCTGGCCCGGCACCTCCAGCAGCACAGGTTCCAAGTACCTCGCCGGTGCGCAAGGCGCCTTCGCTGTCGGCCGCTTCAGCGGTGCCTTTCTCATGAAGTGGATCAAGCCGCGCTTGGTCTTCCTGGTCTATCTGTCGTGCGTGGTCGCCTTCCTCGCGGCGTCCACCACCCAGAGAAATCAGAATGGAATCGGTATCCCCTTCCTTTCCCATACTCGATCTACGGCTTCCTGCTAACGACGCACAGCAATGCTCTTCCTGACGCTCTTCTTCGAATCAGTCTGCTTCCCCACCATCGTCGCGCTGGGCATCCGCGGCCTGGGCCGGCACTACAAGCGTGGCTCGGGCTTCATCGTCGGCGGTGTGTGCGGTGGCGCTGCCATCCCGGCCCTCACGGGCCATGTTGCGGATATGCGGAACAATACCGGGTTTGCGATGATCGTGCCGACCATGTTCATGGTGCTGGCGTGGACGTATGCTCTCGCTGTGAATTTCGTGCCTGCCTACCGGGACACCGTTGACAAGGTCGGTTCCAGCGATATTGGGTTGAGGCCGGAAGATGGGCCTGAGAAGCTGGATATTGAAGGCGGGGTGTTGGGTGATTCTGAGAAACATGATGTGAGGGTTTCATAGGTTATTGCTGGGGTTGAAGGGTTTGTAGAGTTCTAGTGTTTGCTTTCCTTATGATGTCTATCGTTCGGGTGTCACCCTGTCCCAGACATGGATGCTGTAGCGCATACCATAGTCATGAATAGATGACTGGTCAATTTTTGTCTGTAATCACGCGAAACGGAACGTTCAGACGGAAGACAGATCTATTCGATTAATGTATACTGCTGCATGGATATCATTGTCTGATCTGAGGGCCAGCCTCTGCAAGGACGAGCAATAAGGAACGAGTTCAGATGAGCAGGATCCCATGCCAAGGGAGATATCTATAAGCGAGAACATTAGACAAACAATGAGGCTGATAGGAAAGAAAGGAGGGTAGGGTTCGGTCAATAAGATACACAGAAGGAAATACAGATCGATGTGGAGATGGAGCCAGGTATGAGTAAGGTAGGGGATGAAAGGAAATAAAACGAAGGTATCATGAATATCAGGAAATGGGCCACCCATTCGTCACTAATGAACGTTCCGCGGAGAAATGCCCAAACAAGTCCAAATAAACCAGCGCCATGTAGCCAGGGGGTATATGTGTATGGGTATAACAAATAAAGCCATATGTCGTCAATATAAAAAGGTGGGTCTTTTTGCTGTCTTTTTTGTCTTTTCTGACGCTCAGTCTAACGTAGGCTCTTCCCCGAAGCCACGGATCGAGGGGACATCTCTGCAGTGACTTCATTGTGTCCAGACCCGGCAGCCGACGAGCCCGGCCGCGGCGACCGGAGGGACGATGAGCGAGGCGGGCGTATGGAGACGGGGTCGATGTCCGGCGCAGGAGCAAGAGCCGGTTTACGGGACCGCCCAGGAGAATCACCGGGTTTCCCTGCCGCGAACTGGTCTTCCGACCGGCGTGCGTCGATGGGAGACCCCGGGTCTTCTTCCGTGCCCGTGAATGTGTCGACTTCTTCGATATCTTCGTCCTCCAGGTCCTCTTCCTCGATGATCTGGCTCTTTCGTGCCGCGGGGCGAGCAGGGCCTGCGGGTTCTGCACCATCGATGCCACCATTCTGACATCCAGGCGCAGCCATGCCGCCCGAAACCATAAGGTTAGCCGTATGAATCATGGGACCCTTAAATGCAGATCTCTTCCGACGGGCAAACACAAGACTAGAAGACGGGGAATAGAGCAAGGGAGCCGGTGCTGCCTCGTTAAAAAGCGAATTGATCCGGCCATTGGAATCATCTGCCTCTCGATACGCGTTATTGGGGCCGCGCACCAGTCGGATATTGCTGGGAAATCGGGACGAGGCGCTTGGAGTCGTCGGGAGGACCTTGACCGAAGAGTGAGGAGACTTTGGCGCCCGGGCTGTGGGTGTGGAGGCCGAGCCAATGCTGTTGGAAGACACAGACGACGCCTTCGAATGAGTGTGGGCGTGATGGATGCTTCTGATGGATGACACCGAAGACGAAGTCGACTTGCGGCCGCGCAGACCGGCCGACGAGAGTCTATAAGAGCCCCGGGGAGTTATGGGGGACGGCGATAATGAGTTCCGGTGGCTCGCCCGGCTGGTACTCACTGGTCGAGACTGGCGAGGGAACGAGTGGCGATGGTTTGAATACGAGGCGTTACTCAATGCCAGGCTGCTGGCATTGGAAGCACGTTTGACTTGTGTTGGGGTCGACAGTTCGCCGGATCGTGTCGTCTCCGAGGGAGCTGTAGCAGTCTTTTTTGCGCCTTCATTCCCTTTCGCTGGACTCAGCTTCTCAGCAAGAAATTTGCGATGTGCCCCAGGGCCGCCAGCGGCTTTACTGTGAGGGGACTTGGCTCGCTTTGCAGACTCCACAAACCAGTGCTTGAGAGAAGCGAGTTGGCTGATAATTGGGTACTGACGGCGGGTGCGGCGGCGGAAGAGTCCATTATTGTGCTGGTTTAATTCAGGCTGAGAAGCACTCACGTGCAATGTGCTCGGCCGTGAGCGCAATCTATCTTTCGGGGGCGGCTGCGGGCGACGTCGAGTAGAACTCGCTGATCGGATGGAATCTTTATCGATAGGAGGCGGCGGCGTCGGAGTGTTGATGGGAGCGGCGGGTTCGACAGGCTTCGTTGGAATGGGCTCAGGGAGCATTGGCAGCTCAGGTACAGCCAGCTGTGAAGGCAAACTCCTCCGATCTCTTCGTCCTCGCTCGTACAGAGGAGTGTCTGATGATGCGTGTCCCTCTTCATCCACCTCGACAAGAGCTGCGGAGATCTTCTCTAGCCGGGTACTCGCTGCACTCAAGCGCCGGATATTTTTCGCTTCTGCGTCTCGTTCACGTCGTTTCCGCTCCCGTTTCCGCTCTTTTCGCTGCTCCTTTTCAATCAACAATGCCCACCACCCAGCAAGAGGGTCACAACGTTGAGCCAGGACGCTATCGACCACCTCATCAATATTGACACCAGCGCTTTTCATTCTCTGCAAGGTAGTCTTTTCCAGAGGTGTTGAGAATGGCGCGGGACGCGGGATCTTCAGAATGGCCAGCTGTTCGGAGGCATGTTCTGCTAGGAACGGGTGTCCTAGGATTTCGTCCAGACTCGGTCGGATGAGAGGGCGTTTCGAGAGAAGTAGGTTGATAAGTGATTTGGCATCCTCGGTGAATTTTTCGTTGAAGGTCGGCTCTTCTGTGAGGATCCGGGTTTTGGTGACCTGATCGTCGTCCTCATCAAACGGAAGCTCCCCCGCCAGGAGGGCGTATAGAATGATCCCCAAACTCCATACATCGACTTTTTCCCCTGCATACTTCTCCCCCTTCAGCATTTCCGGCGCACTGTAACATATGGTACCGCAGAAGGTCTGCAGGTAGCTCGATTTGCCTTCGTATTCCCGGGTGAATCCAAAATCACACAGCTTGACGTTCTCGTGCTTGTCCAGTAAGATGTTCTCCAGTTTCAGATCTCGGTGGACACACGATTTGCTGTGGACATAAGCTACCGCGCCGACGAGCTGCGTGAAAATCCTCTTGACCTTCTCTACCGGGAGCGGGCCATGTCGAAGGAGATAATTATAGAGTTCATCGCCTAGTTATGTCAGCAGTGTTCAATAGGAGCGCAGATGAATTGGTCACATACCAGGACAATACTCTAGCACCAGCCAGACTAGTTTCTCCGTCACAATGACCTCGTAAAGCCGAGCTATGTGGGGATGAAGGAACTGGCGATGATGGTGGATCTCGCGCGCGAGGTTGGTGTCTTCCTTGCTGGACGATTTGAGTACAACCTAGTATACGACAATTAGCCACAGCCGTTGTGCGATCGTCGTGATTTTTTGGGCAGCCGTACTTTGGACCCATTGGTAAGTTTATGCGAAGCGAGGTAGACCTTGCCAAAGGAACCTTTGCCGATTAACCTCCCAACAGTATAGTTTCCTACACTTCGAAGATCCTTCGACGAAAACTCCCTTGAATTGACAGTTAGAATATAGAAAGAAATGTTGAGTGGACGGATACTCACTCCAGCAATTCATGGTAGGACTGGGCGAGCTGTTATCGAGGGACCAAGTCAGCTATGCTTCTTAAAAACACATGGGGACATCTCCCGGGAGGGCCAAGCCGAACCTTTTCCTTTTGCTTCTGGGAATGAACCTCCGCTTTCGTTCTCGGAGGCGGCATGTGTCAAGATAGTCACGCCTGTTCTCAAAGACGTCACGGTATGTATATTGGAGAACGTCGGGAGATTCGGTTTGCAATCAGGAGTCTTCCAGAGATTTCCATTCACAGTACAGACGAAGCACGAGCACCAGTGTGCCGACAGGTTGGTGGATAACAGTTTTGGACGCGACAGTGAAAATTGAAGTACAACTGCCGAGATGTTGGGTATTGGTATGCGGTGCGGCAAATGGACGAGACCGGTAGCGAACTCTCTAAAGAAAACAGGGAGTGGTGCAAAGGAGTGTCTGGTTCGCAATGTCGAGGTTTACAACGCTTGGAAAGGAATGAAATGTAGGATGCAGTGCGCTGAGCCGCAATTTCGGAAAGGGATCGGTCGACTGGAAACGGACCGGGAATTATAACGGATGGTATAACGCGCGGACTATTGGATACAAGACAAGGTTAGATAGGTTTTTTTTCCTTTGCGAGAATCATACCACATCCGATATCTGTACGTCAAGGGGAGACTTGGGATGTGGTTGGAGAAATTGTAGGACAACATACCACAAACAAGCACCATCTACAGGTCCAACCGAACGAAACTGCGAGACAGAAGAGAGAAGAGACAATCAAAGAAGTCTCCACCGGGTATCCGGCAATGGATCAGTCAAAGCAACGGGGGCCGAAGAGTCATGGGTGACCAGGAGGGGCTAAACAGGGGGAAAGAAAAGTGATAAGATGGAGATGGTGACGATGATGATGAAAGATGGCCGGGAAGGATGGATGATTAAGCCGGTGGGAACGTGGACCGTTTCTGTCACAGCTTATTTTATCTCGACAGTTGGAGGGGAAGAGAATGACGATGAGAGTCGCGTGTTGAGATTCATGGTATTTATTGACTACGATATCCTTTTCTATGGTAGACATGGACATGGGAAAGACTGGATTTTGGGGATGCGAGGGGGCTTCCTATACAATGCATTCTTTTCTGCTGCACCTCTGCATATTTCCATCCTTCATAACAAAACTCCTTTTTCGGGTTTCTTGAAAACAGGAAATTATGCCCATGATATTCCTCTTTATGAGCCTTTGTGTTATCAATATGCTTCAAGTAATGGCTCGTCTACCCCTGAATGTCTTAATTTTAGCAATAATAGATTATGACAGGCGTCACTAGTTCATTTAGCCTTTGCCCCGTTGAACTTCTTCCCGCCAGTTTCATCTAAATAGTTACCCGACAGCTGATTATTAACATCGAGGTCTAGTTATGTCGTATGATCGATTTCTGCGCATCGCTTCATAAGGCTCACTTGGGTATAGTTCCTTTACTATCGGGGGAATATAACACAGTCGATAACAACTCGCCCTGCTATCTCCACCAGGGAAGCGAGTGCAAATGCTCCACGGCGCGATGGCTCGCACACATCGTGGGATCGACGCTGGCAAGGCCCGCTTCTCCTTGGAATGCCAGCGACACCATTCCCAAGTAGGAATGTAGAAGATCTATGCATTCACGCCGCGGTTAGAGCCAGATTTTAGATGTCATTCAAAGAATCTTACCGGGTGGCTCTCCAACGCCCTTGCCGAACCCACCAACAATATGCTGTGTCTTTTCCAACAGATATCGTCGATTCCTTTCGGCGTCTACTAGCTGTAGTCGGTCCATCATCTGGTCCTCAGTCAGCGCGTGCGACGGAGAGACAGCACGGTAGTGGACTTACAGCCAATGTTGCTGTGTTCCAGAAGGAATAGCATGTGTCTGCATATTTATTACTTCGCCCATTGAAGCCTGCATAGAGTAACGAATCTGCCGTGGGGACGGCTAAACTGGGGAGTCGATGGATGTTCTCCTCCAGGCCCAGCTGTTCCACTCTGGCCGACAAGTCCTGCGTCTCTTCGGCCTCCGTGCTACCCTCATCTTCATCTTCATCGTCGTCACCGAGTTCTGTTGTCTGTCTGGCAACAAGCCATCGAACTAGAGATTCGTATGCCTCCGTGCCGGGTGTGAGAAGAGGTACCGATTTGCGATCACCCTCGAGCCTCCCCAGAAACGTCAGGGCTCCAATCCCGCAATACGTATGTCCGGCTGTAACATTCCTGTGAGTAGAGTCGCGTATGGAAGAGGACCGGGCAAGAACGTACAGTGTGACTCGCAAAAGGCTCCCTCGGCGATCCCACCATCGTATGTCTGACTCCAGTCTTAGCCCATGTTTGTTCAAACGAAACGAGAAGGGGATTCTCACTTGACAAGCCTCGATGAATGCCACCAATGCGTCTACATCTATATCTTCAACGTCTTCTAGACTATTCCCCTGGCGTCCCCGCAATATATATCGCGTGCCAGCGCCGAAACAGCAAAAGCGCAAGTCACCTCCTCCTTCGATCTGCCCACCTGGACCGAGCACCTCGCCAAAGCTCCCGTCTGGCCGCTGCATTTTCGGCAGCCATTGTAGACACTCGATCCGCTTAACTCGCGAAAGATCGTCACCCAGGATAAGCAGGATCACCAGCGCAAAGAAAGTCGATGGAACATTCGCTGGATCCCAAGCTTCATTGTCCGCCGTACGTTTCTCCGACCCGAAATCGGTGCCTGTAAATCCACGAAATCCGCCTGACGGGACCTGGCAGTGATAGATCCATTCGACATAGCCCTTTCGTTCTTCCGGCGTGGTCTTGTTATGGAGCTCTCCCAGCACATCTAAGCCGGCGACCGTGAAGAAAGCAAGCAGCATGCGATTGGAATCATTGGAGGTGTATAGGTCGGGGAGGAAGGTCTTCAGGCATCGTAGGAAATATTTGAGGTGACGTTCTCGGTTGAATACGGGTTCGGTCATCCTGTCTGTTAGATTTTGCCGTGTGCGCTGCCGTTCAGCTTCGTGGCCATATGCTCTGGCAGTAGAGACAGCTTAGAGGGGCAGGTGAAAGGTCCTGGGGATCGGACACTGCGCAGCTTTGCGACAAGATGTCCGCGCATCTTAGGTTTTCTCCTCATTTGGCGGGCGGGCGGAGTTGACTGCGGCGGACCACCCCACATGGCCTAGAAAAACAATCAGTCATGGCAGCCGTGACATGCCATCCGACTGTCCTTTACTTCAGCAGCTCTCGGTCAATTGGACCGACTCCTTATCCAGTATTTTTGTATTACTCCCAGATCTCTATTTAATAAAGCAAAGACTCATACACTGTCGAAAATGCGTCTGCTATCGTCCAAAACTCTGATCCAGGCACACGCCCTGTTCCTCTTCATCCTCGCGATCTACCTCACAAAGTCGCCGGAAGTCATCACCGACTCCGATGTTGTCTTCATGCTAGGAGAGACGCTACGCATCGTACGTGCATAACATCAATTCCCCTGCGCAGACATCTCATCCCGCTAACACTCCATTTTTCCGTCAGGACGCAGCTCCAGGCCTTTCCCGTCCTCAGTCCCCCTTTGCCCTATGCGGAATCCTCCTCGTAGCCGACGCGCTCGTCGATCTCATCCTCGTGACCAAAGTACCGCAGCTCAACGAGGTCATCGCCATGGCCGAAGCCGCGCGGGCGGCGTCTCCTATCCCTATCGGCGGCGCGATGCGGACAAACCCCTTCCTGGCGCGTCTGGCGTCGCTATACTCTGAGATCTGGACTTTGCTCTCCGCCCTGCGGTTCTGTCTTTTCTTTGCGGTATCCTTCTTCATCTATCAGAGTAAGCCGGACTCGTGGGGGCTGGATGGTGCCGTTCGGGCTGGCTACGGGGCTGCGGAGCCGCCGTCTGGTCTGGACCAGCTGAAGAACCGAGTGGTCTTTACGTATGGGTTTATGGAGATGATGTTCTGGCTTTGGGTTGGTTTCTTTCCTTTGGCTGTGAGGGACGTGGCTGACGCTGGTAGATCTATCTTACGCTGCGCGATGAGCGGCAAGATGCAATTGCTCGCTTTTCTGACGAGCAGTGAATCCTGCATACACAAGGAATGACCACGCTATAGACGATACAGATAGAAAAAGGCCCCCTTTCATTCGGTAGGTAGTGATAATTGTCTTGATTATGATCAGTCCGGTGTTCTCGAAACTTCAAAGGACACTAGTCTGGCAGGCGGTTTTCTCGATAATTAAAGCGTAATAAACATGCCATATTCATCGCCATCGTTACAGGCAATCCATTGATTGCACAAGCCATATGCTTAAGCAAGGAATGCAAAGAGTGCGGCTCCCACACCCGCCAGGATTCCGGTGTCCTTACCGTGGAGCACCGCAGCGGCGCCGGTGGTCGCGCTCGGCGAGGCGGAGGAAGTCGACGAACCGGTACCGGTCTGCGAAGCGGCGGTTTCCGTGGTGGCTCCAGTCGCGGTGGACGCACCGGTAGTAGTGGCCGAGGCGCCGGAGGCCGTGTCGGTCGATTTCGACGCGGTGGACGTGCCCGATGAAGCACCGGACGTCTCGGTGGCCGTCGATTGAGCACCATCGGTACAGCTAGCGGCTTGCGGGAGGTCGGTGATGCCGGCACCGCGGCAGATCTGGTTGGCAAAATCAATGGCGGCTAGACAGAAGATATGTTAGATTATGAGGTGCGATGGCCATCAACATGGACTTGCCTTGCTGCTGGCTGGCTCCGCATGCCTTGGCGACACAGCAGGAGATGTTGGTGATGAAGGATTGGTTGCTACAGATGCAGGCGACGTCAATCATACTGCACTGATCTGTCGGGATCGAACTCGTCGCGCAATCTCGCTGTAGGTGCGTTAGAAGTCATACATGTTGTTGACCTCGAGAATCCCAATGTCTCAAATGTACTATGGGGACGGGGTCATACCGCGCAGGCGGGAAGACCATCCATGCCCTGGGCCGCAGCGGTACCCAGGTAGACGGCAAGGGCAAGGGCGGAGTAATGAAGTTTCATTGTGATGGGGTAGAGAAGTACAGTTGTGGGATTGATACTGAAGAGCGACGAAACGTGAAGTAAGAGAGGGAAAAGAGAGAAGGGGAGAAAAAGAGCAGAAGGAATACTCCGTAAATAGTGTGGCGTATGTCACCTGGTTATGTACTACCAGGCTACCAGGCTACCAGCTGTGTTGTTGCCCCCGCACGTTGGTACCAAAACTCTAGCAAGGAAGGCACCTTGGAGAGACCCTCCTATCGATTTTCTGGTTGCCCAACGGAGAAACCTTCGAGTCGATCGATATAGCGCCGTAAAACATGCTGCCTGGTGGAGAAGGGAGCAGACTATCACAATAATTACCTCATTTCGGCACGGGAGCGTCTGTCTCTTCGTGTGTCACCCCCTTCTGTACTACTTACGACAGCCACCAGCGAGTATATGGCCCGAGGTCCCCTAAGTTCCTGGGTCTGGCTGGTCCACGCATCGCATCCCCAGGGGTTTTAGTCTCCCCCGATGGAACCTTTCTGATTAGTGGAAGAGGAGATATTCTCCACCAACCTATTTCTTCCTGGTATACGATGCGTAATGCGGTCACCCCCGGGTGTCCTATGGGAGTTGGCAACCAGGTCAACCACACGATGATCCGCCCTCAAGATTGGATGATCATCGTCTTCTCCGCACGAAACACACCCAGTGGCGGGCTCGGTCGAAGTAAGCCCCGGCTGGGCGGCATGGACCGCGGTCGTGGATTCTTCTCACTGCACAATTTCAGGTGATCGATCCCCTGTGCACTGCCCTTGCAGGAGGGAGCAAATCACTTGTTGGATGTTGACTGGTGCTGGCATGACGTTCACACACCTAACTTAACTACCCCAGGTAGGTACATGTGAGGGGTCGCGCATCAAACATATCAATCATAATTAGGCTATTCTTGAGCTCGTATTGTACCCCAGCCTATCTCCAACCCTCGACACTCTGTCGACCTCACCACAACCCCTGTTGAATACTAGCTTCTCAGTGCATTCTGTCGCTTCCTGGCCATTCGGCCCCTTGATCACCATGGGACTTGGCGTGTTGGAAGATACCGTCCTGACCCACGTCCCGGGTAAGCGTCCTGCCTCAGGTCATTTTCCTCGATGTGTTGCTAACACAGCTCTGTGTAGGCACGTCGGATCTCCTGGAGAAAGAACGCTCCTCGACCGAACAACCCATCCTCGATACAACCCTTAAATATGATCGGTCTGGACCCGTACCTATTCTCCTAGTGCCGCAACCGAGCGACGACCCAAATGACCCGTTGGTATGTCCCGATGTCTTCGAGTCGGACCAGAAAACATGAATCAAACCCTGACGCTGGTCGCAACGTAGAACTGGCCTCTCTGGAAACGGGATGTGACCCTCTTCATCCTGTCGCTAGTCGCCGTGCTCTGTGCAACAACGAGCTCCATCATGGCGTCCAACACCGTCACGATTGCCCTTCATTACGGCAAAAGCTTCACCTCTGTGGCTCTCCTGACCGGTTATCATCTCTGCGGCACAGGCGTATCTGGGATTCTGATCGTGCCCACCGCACGCGTCTGGGGCAAGCGCCATTTATTCCTATTGGGAAACATTCTGATGGTGGCTAGCTCAGCCTGGGCGGGTGCCAGCGCAGGGAATTATCAAAGTCTCCTGTGGGCTAGGATCTTCCAAGGTGTCGCGCTGGCGCCTTTTGAAGCACTAGTCAATGCCTGTGTTGGAGATCTGTTTTACGTCCATGTAGGTGCCCTTTGCGTGCGGGGTCTGAGAGATTCACTGACGTAGTGATCTAGGAACGCGGTAAAAGAATGGCCCTGTCGAATGTTGCCTTGTTTGGAGCGGCGTTTCTGACGCCTGTCGTGGCTGGCAAAATCACCCATACCCTGGGCTGGGAATGGACCTTCTACTTCGTAGCAATCTTCGCTGGTGTTGCACTCCCGTTTACTTTCTTTTTCGTTCCTGAAACCGCATATAGACGTGCCGAGCACATCAGGACCGATTTCGAGTATTCGGATGACCAAGCTACCGTGTCTGAATCTCAGAATCAACCTCCGAAGAGAGAAGATGCATTGTCGCCGCAAGAAGGGTCTCGCGACATGGCCGAGGTCCCCGCCAAAGCGTCATTCCTTCACACGCTGAAGCCTTTCAATGGCCGCAAGACGGATGAGAACTTCTTCAAGCTACTCCTGCGGCCGTTCCCACTTTTCTTCCAACCGGCCATTCTCTGGGTAAGTATCGTCGCAGCTCATCTTGCGTGTATATCTGACGACGCCAGGCATGTTTGGTTCAAGGAGTGATCATTGGATGGACGGTATTCATTGGAGTCGTTTTGGCTGCGATCTTCCTTGGGCCTCCCTTGTGGTTCAACGAGGTCCAGACCGGGTATCTATACACCGGTGCTTTTGTCGGCTCGTTGTTAGGGCTGGTGTTGTCGGGATTGCTGTCCGACTCCATGAACAAGATCATGATCAGGCTGAATAGGGGTAAATATGAGCCCGAGTTCCGCATCCTCCTGGTGGTCTTCCAGCTCATCTTCAACGGCATCGGACTCTACGGTTTTGGCATAGTGGCCCAAGATGTGGGCCGATATGGATGGCTTGTGACGGATGTTTTCTTCGCGTTCGTCATCATAGGGATGGTGATGGGCGCCGTCGCCAGTGCGCTTTACATTGTGGACGCATATCGTGAGTGGCCTTGGTTCATGGACCGACCTGGTTGCTGATTATTTTCAGGTCATATCACCATCGAAGCATTCACGTGCATGTTGATTTTCAAGAACATGTTCAGCTTCATTCTGACCTTCTTTGCGTACGATTGGCTGGTATCCAACGGGATTAAGCCGGCATTCCTGGCTATCTCGAGCATTCAGATGGCCATCTGTGTGTTGAGTATTCCCATGTGTAGGTTGTGCCATCTGGTTGTATGGGATTAGAAGACTAATCATGTCTAGACATTTTTGGCAAGCGGAACCGCTCGTTCTTTGCTCGTCATGATATCCTCAAGGCGCTTCATCTGTGGTGATCGGTGATGGCGTGGATACTACGGCTATGGGACCATCCCATCATTATGACTTGTATGTTAATACGATAATAGTGATAATTTAGACTTGATTCATCTCCAAGAAGATCTCTGTAGATTATCACACGACCTTTCAACCTTAAACAGAACCTAACCAGCACATAGTATTCTCCTGTGCTGGCTGTCAGATCCCTGGAGCGGTGCTGACATGCATGATATGTGCCTGCGCAACATCTTCGAATGGCTCTAAATAATCTCCATGAGACCACTAGGGATATTGTGATCTTATCGATCTTCATGTGTTCTGGTAGATGAAGATCCGTTTTGGGAGGCCGATCACCTGACTCTGGACGAATGCGGAAGGCACCTATACCTGAAAAATCACCACATCATCACTTTTTCCCTTCAAGTCCAAGACTCATCACCATCCTTCCGCTCTTCCCTCCTTCTACCAGATTCCATCGGAACGTGGTGTCGTGGCTGCAACAACATATATACTCTCGCGACATCGTGACATCAGTGACTCGCCTTCACCCTGCCAAGCTCCCCCGGATTCACGGCCAATCCGTAGTATCCCGTGGTTCGATCTCTGGAACCAACTACGTCAGCGACAATTGGGTTTCTTCCTCAGACTTCCGGGTCATCCTGATCCCAGTGTTCATCCCTAGCGGTTCCATCCAATCTCCGTGGTGCCTCTTGACGTTCCCCTCTTTTCTCCGGCCTTATTTCACCCAAGGAATGCCTGTCGCCGCTGCGCTCCCTTGCTTTCTGCACCCTGTTGCCGTCAGTACATCGTTATCATGGCAACTGTTGAACAACCACCCGTGCAGCGCATCCCGCGCTCCCGCTCAGCCCGGCTAGCCGATCAAGGTAAGCTCTGTCGTTTGGGTTCCTCCTTGGGGGTGTGTGCAATTTGCTGATGCCGTCGTCGCACAGCTGCGACAGCTGCGTTGTATGTGACTCACCCAGAGCGAAGATATTCTGTGCGCGAACCGTATTCTAGGAAGATTGATCTACCCAGTAAGCGCCCGCCTGCTCATTGTGATTAGGGTATGGGGTTCACGGAACGTCAGATACTGATAAGGCCTGCTTCTAGCTCTCAAAGAAACGGGTTCTCGCCCTGGTTACAGCCATGCGTCAGCCGTCGCTGCTCTATCCCAAGCGAGAAGCCGGCAGCAGCAGTCGGACCGACAAGCTGCTGCAGCGTTTTACGTCCAGGACTATCGCACTGAAACCACGTCCGCACTCGGACGTCAGGCCTCTGTGTCGGCGTCTCGGGACCGCAAATCGGTGGTATCTTTCGCTGGTGACCAGAAATATGACATTTCAGCCGCCGATCTGAGTCCCGACGTCCGTCGAGAGATTGATGTTCGGGAAAAGGCCATCAGCGCCGCTAAGGAGGCTTTATACGGTAACAGAAGAAGGGCGGGTTCGGAGCCTGCGGAGGCCTATGGCTTTACTCACGAGGGTTCAGTCGATGGCGTCGACGGTGCCATATCCGCCAGCAGAATCCAGAACGCTGCAAACGTCAATGCTCGCCTCTATACAGCCTCGCCACCAGTCTCGCTAGAAGTACAAGAGCAGAGACGGAAGAGCGTTGTACAAGCTGCAGCTGAAGCCATGGCTCGGGATATGTATCATATCACCGAGCATAAGGATGCGGTAGAGCTAGGTGCTGCGGTTCCGGCGGCCAAGTATGGCCATGTTCGGGCCCAATCTCAGAGATCGGTCACTAAACCCGATGCCACCGCACTGCAGCATGCAATTGCGGTGCAAGAGATCGCGCAGAAGCGTGCGGCAGAGAAGCTGGCCAGTATGCAGGATGAAAACTTGATCTATCGAGAGTACTATGGCGTTGAACAACAACCCACCCGGTCCAGTCTCACCACTCGCAAGCGGAGAGGCTCCATCGAATCAGACACGTCCGCGTTTGACATGGAGCGGTCAAGGGAGATCAGGCATCAGATGACTAGCCTACGGTTCAAGCTCGACGCTGTGGATGAACAGAGAGAAAAGGATCGTGCTCTCCTACTGGAAGCTGCAAGAAGAAACGTCGACGCGACGATGCAAGATATGGAGCTGCGTGTATGCGCCCAGACTGGTCGTGCACCGCCATCCGTGCGGAAGGAGTGGGAGGAGGCAGCCCTGGCACGAGCGCAGCAGGACTTGAATAACGTGGACGCAGAGCTAAGTTACGAAGACAAGGTCAACCTCGGGCTTTCAAAGTATATGGATATGGCCGACATTGAGGCTGTGGCGCGCTCACGACTGCAACCAACCTTCGACGAGATCACCAACCGAGCAGAGACCGAGAGGGCCAAGGCTTTGGAGGAGCGCCTGGATGAAGAGGAAAGACAACGACAGCTGGAGATTGACCGCCAGCGGGAGGCCGACACCAGAGCCGAAGAGAAGCGAGAGAAAGGTCAGTACATGTTCCTGATATATGTGAGCATACGAGCTGACGATGAATAGCGGCTTTGAAGCAGGAACTGAAGACTAAGGAAAGCAAGAATTGGCTCTGGAGAAGAAAATCCAAGCGTGTCAAGGACCGCGATACTACCGCCGGCACTTTCACCACCAGAAAAGTCGCAGCAGAAGAGCCTCAGGCGATCCCTGAACAAAGGGCGTATCAGACCCAACAGCAAACCACAGAGACCCAGACTGGGGATCGCGACCAGGGGGCCATCGCCTCTGGAGCCGGAGCCGGAGCCGCAGAATCCGCTGCCATGGAACCCGTTACCCGAACCGAATCGAAGTTCAAAACATGGTTTGGTAGGCTGAGTGGCCGTCGTTCCAGTGCCGCAGGGGGTGAAGCTACTGGCGAGACTGAACGGGCTCCTGAAGAAGCCGTCGCCGGCGAGTCTCCAGCTGGACAAGCTGTGCGTTCGAGCGAAGCCCCTGAACGGGAAGTTACCACTGCAGGACAGGAGTCGGCTGCTGTGGATACCTCAAAGACAGCAGAAGAGCAGGACCAGAGACTATCTAGCGCCACTGGTGGCGGAGCAACCGAGGCCCCTGAGAATGAACGTGCCGCCGCCCTCATGTCTAATCCCGTCACGGCCGATGATTTGCGTGTAATGCAGAGAAAGTCCGTTGACCAAGGTATGGTTGCTGGACTGGGCGCCAAAGAGGGAATGGGCCGGGAGGGGTCAAGCGATGGATCAGAGAACGGCGAATGGTCTCGTCTGAAGTCCAAGTTCTCCAAGATGGTCTCCAAGAGCTCTGGTGAGCTCAAAACCAACGGGGCTACGGGCTACGGCAAGGAGAGCAGCCGTGGTGGCTTGCCCGTCGAGCACATCGCTGCCGATGACCTGCCGGAACAGGCCCGGGAGGAGCTTCGCGACGGCGCCGCGGAGCAGGGCTTGCCTGTGCCTCCGGCGATTGGGAAGCGGGCAAGCATTGGCACTGGTCGTGAGTCCCGGTTCTCGGAAGACCTGTGAGGGATCCAGCTGAATCAATCTTAGTACGTGTTTGATCTGGCCAAGCCACATGAGGTGGTTTATATTTTTGATATCTTAGTGTACTATGTTGTGATTACGGAGGACAAACTGAAACGGAGCTTTTGGAGTTTATGTATGTTAATGTGCTCATAATTGGATTCTTACCTGGTAGTAAGTATACTTGACCCTGCTGGACACCGCAGGGATTTCGCCTAATTTGATCGTGTTTCTCCGCGTCCGCTGTCTACTAGTACCTATTCTCCCCCGCATACCTCCATCCAGCCGAGATGAAATGCCCAATCGGCCCAAGCGACACGAGATGAATCAAGCATGGACTGGTCTACAGACAAGCAAGCTAAGCCCTTGCAAATTAAATCTCCGCCAATCCCTATCCAGCCCGGGATATCTCTATCGCGAGCACCGAGCCAGACATTTAAACCCATAAGACAGACACCCTGCCGCCTATTCCACCGGAAGCATAATCCTAGAACTCGGTGAACTCATTGACCCCTGAACATGCGGATTTTCAGCCTGCTGTGTTGGATCTGGCTGGGGATCCTGGCCGGCATCCCCACGGCGTCCGGGACGGACAATGGCAAAACCACCGCGGTAACTTGGGACAAGTACAGTCTGTCTGTTAAGGGCGAACGACTGTTCATCTACTCAGGCGAGTTTCACTACCAGCGGCTGCCGGTGCCAGAGCTGTGGCTGGATGTTTTCCAGAAGCTGCGGGCCAACGGGTTCAACACTATTTCTAGTACCTCTCCCTTTCCTGCCTTCTTCTCCTTTCAATTGGCGGTCCCATGGCGAGAGTGACTGACACACACACAGTTTACTTCTTCTGGAGCTACCACAGCGCGTCGGAGGGAGAGTTCGACTTCACCACGGGAGCGCACAACCTGCAGCGGCTGTTCGACTACGCGAAAGAGGCCGGGCTGTACGTGATTGCGCGGGCAGGGCCGTACTGCAACGCAGAGACGTCGGCGGGGGGTTTCGCGCTGTGGGCAGCGAACGGGCAGATGGGCCG
Organism: Aspergillus aff. floccosus IMV 01167; assembly: GCA_001931935.1. Taxonomy (NCBI): domain Eukaryota; kingdom Fungi; phylum Ascomycota; class Eurotiomycetes; order Eurotiales; family Aspergillaceae; genus Aspergillus; species Aspergillus aff. floccosus IMV 01167. The sequence goes on from MSJE01000007.1 coordinate 690,931, forward strand.
CGAGCGCACCAGCGACGAGGCGTACCACACGCGATGGCGGGAGTGGATCGCGGCGGTGGGCGAGATCATCGCGGTGAACCAGATCACGCACGGCGGGCCGGTGATCCTCAACCAGCACGAGAACGAGCTGCAGGAAACGGTGTACGCGGCGGACGACACGCGGGTGGTGTATATGGAGCAGATCGCGGCGGCGTTCGAAGCGGCGGGCATCGTGGTGCCCAGCAGCCACAACGAGAAGGGCATGCGGGCCGTCAGCTGGTCGACGGACTACCACGACGTGGGCGGCGCGGTGAACGTGTATGGCCTTGACTCGTACCCGGGCGGGATGTCGTGCACGAACCGCGACGCAGGCTTCAAGCTCGTGCGCACGTACTACCAGTGGTTCCAGAACTATTCATTCACGCAGCCCGAGTACCTGCCCGAGTTCGAGGGCGGCTGGTTTCAGCCCTGGGGCGGCGCGGTCTACGACACCTGCGCAGCGGAGCTGTCGCCCGAGTTTGCGGACGTCTACTACAAGAATAATATCGGCTCGCGCGTGACGCTGCAGAACCTGTATATGGTGTTTGGAGGTACGAACTGGGGCCATAGCGCCGCGCCGGTGGTCTACACCTCCTACGACTACGGCGCACCGCTGCGCGAGACCCGCGAGGTGCGCGATAAGCTGAAGCAGACCAAGCTGCTGGGCTTGTTCACGCGCGTGTCGACTGATCTGCTCAAGACGTACATGGAGGGCAATGGCACGGGGTATACAAGCGACGCAGCGGTGTTCACCTGGGCGCTGCGCAATCCGGACACGAACGCGGGGTTTTATGTCGTTGCGCACGAGAGTAGTCCTTCGCGCGCGGTGACAAACTTCGCGTTGAATGTCAACACGTCTGCTGGAGCCGTGACGATCCCCGATATTCAGCTCGACGGCCGCCAGAGCAAGATCATCGTGACGGACTACAACGCCGGAAAGAAGGCGTCTCTGCTGTATTCGTCGGCGGAGGTGCTCACCTACGCGACGTTGGACACGGACGTGCTGGTGTTCTACCTGAATGTCGGGCAGATGGGGACATTTGTTTTCAAAGACGCACCGCGGGGCCTTCGATTCCAGGTGTATGGCGACTCGGAGGTGCGCAGCGCCAACACCACTCACGGCACGCAGTATTCGTACGTGCAGGCCGAGGGCGTCACTGCGGTGAAGTTCTCCAACGGCGTGGTAGCGTATCTCCTCGACAAGGCGTCTGCGTGGAACTTCTTTGCGCCGCCGCAGACCTCAACACCGGAGGTCGCCCCTGACCAACACATCTTCGTGTTGGGCCCTTATCTTGTGCGCGGCGCATCGATCAAGGGCAACACGGTGGAGATTTCGGGCGACAATGCCAATACCACCTCTCTCGAGTCAGTACCAGGATCGTTTCGTGGAGGTCATGGCTAACTTCAACAGGGTGTACGCGGGAGACAACAAGGTGACCAAGGTCAAATGGAACGGAAAGCTCATCAAGACCAAAAAGACCGCCTATGGCAGTCTGGTCGGGACCGCCCCCGGCGCAGAAGACGTGAAGATCACCCTCCCATCGCTGGGGCCGTGGAAAGCACAGGATACCCTCCCCGAGATCAACCCTGCGTACGACGACTCCCGCTGGACGCAATGCAACAAGACGACCTCCGTGAACGCGCAGAAGCCGCTCTCCCTCCCAGTGCTGTACTCGGGTGACTACGGATACCACACAGGAACGAAGATCTACCGCGGCCGGTTCGATGGGCAGAACGCGACGGCGGCCAACATCACCGTGCAGAACGGCGTGGCGGCCGGCTGGGCTGCCTGGTTGAACGGGGCGTACGTGGGCGGCGCGGTGGGCAATCCGAGCCAGAAGACGACCTCTGCCGTGCTCACTTTCAACCAGTCCTCGCTGCGAGCCCGCGACAACGTCCTCACCGTCGTCACCGACTACACGGGCCACGACCAGAACAGCCAGGGCCCGCTGGGCACGCAGAACCCGCGGGGGATTCTAGGAGCGACGCTCATAGGCGGAGGCGACTTCACCTCATGGCGCATCCAAGGTAACGCAGGCGGAGAGAAGAACATCGACGCAGTGCGCGGCCCCATGAACGAGGGCGGGCTGTACGGCGAGCGCATGGGCTGGCATCTGCCCGGGTATAAGGCGCCATCGACGGCGGCGGCCAGCAGTCCGCTGGATGGGGTTTCCGGGGCGGAGGGGCGGTTCTACACGACGCGCTTCCGGCTCAACCTACCGGCTGACATGGACGTGCCGATTGGGCTGCAGCTGGGGGCGCCCAGCGGCACGGCGGCGGTGGTGCAGGTGTTCATGAATGGGTACCAGTTTGGACACTACCTGCCGCATATTGGGCCGCAGACGCTGTTCCCGTTCCCGCCTGGGGTGATTAACAACCGTGGGGAGAATACGCTGGCCATTAGTATGTGGGCTTTGACGGACACCGGGGCGCGCCTGGACCGGGTGGAGCTGAAGACGTTCGGTCAGTACCGGAGTGGGTTTGATTTCAATCGGGATTGGAGCTATTTGCAGCCTCGCTGGACTGAACGGGCGGAGTATGTGTAGTCAATCATGACTGATGGAGGGTCAAAGGGTTACAGATGCAGAGCGAGTACCTTTTCTGGATAAGGGAAGAAAACTGGTGGTGATGTTGACGAGCGAGAATCTGGAAAATATATATATATTACTAGAAAATCTATATATCTCTTATAAAGTATCTACGGCTCTCAGACATGTCAGGCTGACGTGGCAGTGGCATTAGCAATAAAGTAAGATACGTTGGCCGCAAGCAGCCTATTCACTATCTCAGAATGAGAGACAAGTTTGAGGAAGCAGATATACTGTGCCAAATCAGGTAGCAATGAGTAACGGAACTGCTGTAGCATCAAGCATACATGCCAGATGAACCTATAGTACTGATGAGAATACGGGGCGGAGCCATAGAGCACGACAGCCAGCCCAGGCCCTGCTCTGGTGCACCTTCACTGATGTATTGGCCGTCCGAGCATATGATCCAGTGTCTTAGTGGACGGGGGGAGACATCGACGGACACCTTGGCAAGGGATGGGTTCTACACAGGGTTTCAGCTAGCCGCACCGACCGATATTATAGGCTGTGGCCTTCGCCGGTATCTGCGACAAACCGGGATTGAATTCGACACGTACCAGTTGGACCTTCTCTGGAGGGATGGTGCAGACGGAGAGCTTCCTCACAATATTCTGGAGTACAGCCGTTGGCGACGGCAACTGCTGTGTATTCCGCGGTGGTTCCCCAGATAATCTTTCCTGAGGAGGGTGCTTCTAACGACAGGTAGCACTCAACATAACACAGACGCTGGTACCCAAACTGCCATCTACTCAATCACGCCAGGTTTGTTCATAATCTTATTCCATATTCCTGTCCTTGCCCTCTCAACAGGTACATAGGAACCAAGCTTCCAGACGGGTTTATCCTCGTGCATAGATACGGCGACTTTTATGATCTGCAGCCAGCGGAGCACATGGGGGTAGAAGGTAGAGACATTTTCTTGTCTCCTTTCAATGGTATACACTGGAGTTGAACTCATGAAGCTAACTGAATGTACCAGAATACAAGGCAAAGCTTGCAGATTTCTTCAAAGGCCACGGAAAATTCTTATGCTATCCTTGGCCACAATGATAGTCCTAACATGGATGAGCGGAAATGATACCATGATCCAACATCGGGAACATGATAGGATCCTTCAGTGTGCCCAGGCTTGCATGTAATTTGGGCACTATTACTCTGGCATGACCAGAGTCGCCACAGGACTTGGGTGTTCTAACCCTCAAGGAACCATCGGCAGGTGTGATCACCACCACATCGGTGAGGCTAAAGATGTAGGCTGGATTGAATGAGCTGGTATTGTTGAACGGTTGTTGTTGAGTAAAGCTTGATATATCAGCAGGCAACAACTTGGACAAACTAGTCTATTGTCTACCTAGCATGATCAGTTTTATCACCCCACCAGAGATCCTGAACCGTTGGTGGTGGATGAATCAATATCAGGACTAGTTGGGGGTGGGGGGAAGGGTGGTAGTCTTCTTTCCCGCATGCATGGGCATGTTCAGGACAATGCTACGCTCTGCTTACGCACATACATAGAATATCCTAGCCAAAATGGAGACATGAAGTGTGAAAGATAATATCCTGCCAAACAAAGCTTCTGCTTATGGTCATGTGTGGCGTTCATATCGGACTAAATTAGCGCTGCTGCCAGACCAGCTACCTCAACTTCCATTCTTCTCTCAACCTTTTCATCCAACATCCATCCCTTCATCAATTCTCCCCCCAATGTCCGGAGAAGTGCTGGAAAGCGACGCTGACTACGGCCGTCTGCCATTTGACATCTTCCTGTCGGTTAGTTTTGCCTCCCATCTCACTTCTAACCTAATCCTTATGCCCAGGAACGTTGGGACAATACCACCAGCAACAGCTGGGAACAGTGGGAGCGTCTCGTCTGGGAATGGCAGGATCTGACGCTGATGGAACGCTGGGTACGTTTCTTGCCCCCAGCAGGATGATGAAACCACTAAGTATATCTTAGCCGTATCAAAACCGCGCCCAGTCCGAGTCCTCGCCGCCTGAACTCAGCGAGGAAATTAAACACGTTCTAGCTACGCACCAGACAGCGCACGAGCGGAATATCAGTCTGGTCAGCTGCGACGGCTGGCAGACCGTCTGGCTGCGCACATGCTACGACCCGGATCTTGCAGACAAGTATGAGAAGATGAAATGGGAATCCGAGGTACCCGGCTGGGGTGTCGCGGAGAACAAAGTCCTGGATGATCCCTCTCGGTATAATTTTGACGACGGGAGCGCAGACTGCTGGCGACGAGTGCTCGTCCGCGTTCCTGGTATTACGGACTTTCGCGGCGTGATTGACATGTACGGCAACGAGAGTAGTATAGAGTATTTGAGTGGGCAGAACGTCGAGAGTGAAATAGCGCTTGCCCAAGAAGTCGAGGAACAGTGGCGGGAGCTTAGTCTCGTGGAGTTGAGAATCCAAGCTGGTCTGTACCTCTTGGATCGCGAAGCGATTGAATATGGAATGGTAAAGATTCTCTGGCTGGATGAACATGGGCAGATCGCGTGGGAAAACCGATGCGATCCGTATAGCTTGCAAGGGCTTACGAGCGCACTCTTGAGCGCCACTCGCCTGGTGGAATTAGGTCCTAACGATGGTGCGCGCGGCGGTGTGATTCATAGGTGAGCAGCTATCTGGAATGTGGAAAGGCAGCGCACTTTGTGCTGTCCTTGCATTCAATATAAGCCTGTAGAATGCTGTCCAATTCAGGGTGCGTTGAATATCAAATCATCACAGGTCCCTGTTCCAGTACCATGTAGACAGGAGAAATTGAAAGAAATGAGATATAGACTTGGCCAGGTTTCGAATGTAGCTGAAATCGCGATAATCATGCCGACTATGGGGAAGTGACCTTTACCACGAAAGCTCCGATAAGACGAGCCTGTACTTTATAGTAAGACGCATTAATCAAGGGCGCTTTAGGCTATTTCTCCGTTCACCCATACCCGGTGCTCAGACTAGATACTCCGTCGTAAAAAGCGGTGAGCAAGAGCACTAAAATGGACAGGGGACACTATCGAGTGGCTAGAAAATCAACGACGTCCCTATGTAGCGGTCAACCGACAATTAATATCCTCATGTCCATCCTGAATCCTCCCCGGACAGACTCAGATAGAGAATAGAACCATGTCCTCCTATCCGCGCGCATCGAGCGTGGACCTCGACTCGCCCGATCGCCCGTTCGACAATATCATCAACTTTCGCGATGTCGGCCGCTCCATTAACAGCATCCTGGGGAAAAAGTAGGTTTTCTCACTATTTCCGGAATCGGAATCTGACAAGCAAACAGGGTCTTGAAAGAGGGGGTTCTATATCGCAGCGCCCGCGTATGCCACGATCAGATAGACGGACAGACACCTCCGCAGGAAACTGACAAAATCTAGCTAGACGACGCATCCGAACGCGACAAACGTCGTCTCACGGAGGAGCTGCATATCGCTACCGTTGTGGACCTGCGCTCGTCGTATGTTCCTTTTCCCTAACGTACGATCCCGAGCTAACATGACACCAGCACGGAGCACCAGATGGCCATCGCCAAACGGCGCTCGGAAACTGGCACCGACGACACGACACCCTCCGTCGGCGACGAGCATCTGCCAGATCTCCCGGGCGTGCAACGGTGTCTGATTAGTCTGACGGGGAAAGCGTTCGAGCGAACCTTGGTGTGGAGGTTAGACTGGTGGAATCTCCTGTAAGTCCGAACGAACCCTGACCCACGATTGTGTTGGGGAGGTATCTAACGGCTACTGCAGCAAGGTCCTCGCGCTGGCCGCATCGGGGTACCGCGACGACGCGGTCGTCCTAGTCGGAGAGCAGGTGATGACGCCGCGGGGGCTGATCGGGCTGGGCCAGGACACGCTGGACAGCAGCACCGCGGAGATCAAGGCGGTCTTTGACGTGCTAGCCGCAGTAGAGGGGGCGTACCCGGTCGTCGTGCACTGCACGCAGGGCAAGGACCGCACGGGGCTGATCATCCTGCTTCTGCTGCTGCTGACGGGGTCGGTGGGCGCGGACGCGGTGGCGGCGGACTATGTGCGGTCGGAGGCGGAGCTGGTCGTCGAGGTGGAGGAGCGCATGAAGGAGATTCGCAAGCTCGGGCTCAACGAGGACTACACCAAGTGTCCGGACGGGTTTACGAGTGCGATCCGGGGGCATTTGCAGGAGAGGTATGGGGGTGTGGAGGCGTATTTGCGGGGGGTGGGGGTGGAGCAGGAGAAGTTGGATGCGATTAAGCGGGCGTTGCTGGCTTAAGACTCTTGTATTATCTTCGGTAGGAATGTGTCCGTGTACAGATTAGCTAGATTGGTCCGAATAAGTAATGATAATGATGTATATACACGCTATATGACTATCCTCGAATTAGTGGTATAAGAGCCGACAAAACCCTTGAACAAAACGAAGACCTCTATTTCCCAGCACCAATGCAAAACAGTCGTAAGATGGATGAGATGTTACATGCGCGCCCCCCGGTAGAAGTTCGCGTTGGGGCCCGCTGAATCCAGCGTGACAGGCTCTTCGTACGTCGCTTCTGCCGCAGGAAGAGGGCCATCGGCGTGGCCTGCGTGGAGATGCTTCTCGCCCTGGGGGACGTGACGACGGGTGCGGACGGACGGCAACAGATCAATCACAAAGGAGAGAACGTAAAAGGTGAAGATGAGGGCAATCACTAGAACGTCAGCATTTACAAGTCGCCATCGCCGGGAACGTTACGTACCCCATTCCAAGACCGCGGCGGCGTTTCTCTTCTGCGGACCCTTGCCTCCGAGGACACCGAACGCAATGGCCAGGGCGATTTCCACCACGACGAAAAACGCCTTGATGATAAAACTGGCGAGCAGCACCCGGTGGTTCGAGCGGTAGAAGATGCCCAGTCGGAGGTATTCGGCGCAGATCAAGATCGCGCTGATCAGGTAACCGACCCTGTAGGCGTTAGTATCTCGATATCCTCGATGCGACAGTCGCAGTCCTTACAGGAACATCACCAAGAACCCGTCGTGCTTGTGCGGATGACGGACGGTGTCATAGCACGACAGCAAGATCAAGCCCATGGCACCCGCAATCGAGAAAAAGATGGAGCCGATGGCGCACGCCTTGTCGAACCAGCCCTTGTTAGGCACCAGCTGGCCGGCATGACGCAGCCAGCGCTCGGCGATGAAGGACAGATCGAGAAAGACCACGGTGATGACGCTGCCGGTGATGAACAGCGGCTTGAGGCCTTGGGCGCCAATGTCGGAGATGTACCTGGGGATCGCATCAGCGGGAATTCGGAATTCGTCGACAGCGGTGGTATCGGATTATGGGGCGTATGGACGTACGCGATGGTCTGGCCGGTCTCCATACTTGAATATACCGGCGTTCCCCGAACGGCCCAGTTTCCTAGCATCGCGAGGAGCATTGCTACGCGTCGACGAGATCAAGATTAATTCATGGTTCCACACAGTTCGCACGGGGTGATCGAGGCCGACGGATCGCGACGGATCGCATACCTATCCACATGCAGGCCGATATAATCGGGAAGATCCAGAAGGAGATGATCCACATGGTGATTGATTTGATCTCGTCCTATGATGTGACGGGTCTAGCAGTCGATCGATGCGCAAGGCGATGCAATGACGGGGCTGCGACAGACAGTCGAAAACAATGCGATAGGGTCTGAAAATGAGCGGCCACAAGCGACTAGGTATCACACGGCTTTATTAGTCCATCAGCTCTGGAGAGCACGACCGGAGGGATATAGACCCCGAAGGTCAAATTCAAGGGCCGGAACGGGCGGATGTGGCTTAGACGGAAACTCACAGGATTACGGCTAGTCGTCGATCCGGAACGGTTGCGCAGGACAATCCCAGGCATCCGTCAAGACCGATCACAGTCGCGGAGGAGCAACGAGGGTGGAGGGAGAAGCTTGAACGGAGCAGAGAGGAAAAGGAGAGATGAAGTGGAGGGGGGAGCCCGCCGGGTGGAACTGGAGATCCTTAATAAGAGACAGAGAAAAGGAGGATTTGATGATGTACATCAATCGGCGCCAAGACAGCGCGAATCTGCAGCAAGGCGCCACGACGGTTCGATCGTTTTCGATTCTAGAAGACTTGATGTTTTCTTTGGGATATTTTTATTCTTCATTTCTGCCTAATCTTTGACGAAGAATTCATAAGACGATATCAATCCACCTGCACAGCCATGATGAATACTAGGTAGTGAGCTCGGAGTATACTGTAGGCGACAACAAAACAAGAATTGACTCGGCTGATCCGTGGACAGTATGACGATGGCATCATCACCGCCCCGGTCGACGACGTCATCCATCTTTACACTCTGCCAATTTCGGTTCAGTAGTAGATTTTTACAGAGTATACTCGATGCATTACAAATCATTTTCACAAAGAAATCATAGAGAAATTTTAGTAAGAACATACACCCTCTATAAACTCCGTACGTTTTGGTCGCAAAAGCCACAATGGTTTTTTCCCACCCAAAAGAAACACAAGGCACGTAGAAAGTCAAACCAAGAGGTGACGCCTCCGAAAAGAAAAAGAAGGAAAGAGATCTTTGCAGGGCACAGACTAGGGAAATACTCGGAAGACTCTATCGAGGACGATTGCTGCGTTGACTCCTCCCGCGGTGGGTCGACTGGCGCCTGGGCGTCTTGCGGCTGGGCGTCCCTGTAGGCACCCGTCGCTCCACCACATCCACCATCTGGACCTCATCACCGCTGTCGTTGCCCTCGCTTTCTTCCTCCTCATCTTCCGACGCCGACGGCGTAGGTCGAGATCGCATAGAATGACGCGCGCTGGTCGGGCGGCGCTCACCGTAAGCCGCTGCTGACAGATAGGCGGTCATATACGGGGCGATGCTCGGGTGACCTGGCGAGCCACGCGAATCCATATGGCTGTGCATCGTATACGGTGACTGGGGAGCCTGGTATGGCGGTGGGACCCAATGCGGCTCATCTGGCAATGGACGTGCAAGAGTCGGACTTTTCACGGACACCGGGGATCGAGCCAGAGGAGAGGAATAAGGCGTCTGCTGGGGGGTTCGAGGTGACGAAGCCCCATATGGCGTTCGTAGAGAGCCCGATCGGGGAGGGGTCTGGTATCCAGTGGCCCTGGCTCGCGGCATATAGCCATCGTTCGCTTCGCCCTTGGTAAAAGGAGGCTTGCGGGGGGTATTTATGGTGCCACGTCGCGGGGACGCTGGGTGACTGCGCACACCGTTGGTTTGTGATCGCTTGTGCTCCAACGCCTCCAGCTCCCGCTTGGACAAGCGTACGTTCTTTTGCCCCAACATCTGCGCGCGCCGAATGCGTTCCAGGGCCTTCTCCACCAGCCAATCCTCCTTATCCTTCATCGCCAACTGAACCGCATAGGCCACAGTACTGTCCGCGTCCTCGTACAGATCATAATCCGTCCCGTCAACCGACTCGGCGTCATCGAGATCGTCGCCGTAGTCCAGCATCCGCCGCGGCCACCCGAAGCGACCCTCCAGGTCCATCCGCGTGGCGATAGCACGGCCCTCCCGCATCCAAAACTCGTCCTCACTCTCAATCTCCTCGATTCGCGAGTCACCTTCCTCCATCCATGGAGCCATCCGCCTCCTGGTTTGTCTCCCTAGTCGTGCCCCGGGTGGTCTTCCCCATCGGGGCATACCGTAAGGAGTTCGCGGCCGACCACCTAGACCGCCTCCTCGGAAAAAGCATTCTCAATTGGTTTATCCATAAAAGCGGCGTGACCGAAAACGGACACACCAGTCGCTCCAATCAGCCAGAGCACGGTAGAGATGGGAGAAGCCCAGATTCCCAGGGGAACCGCGACAATCAACAGACCGGTGTAGAGCTGGGACGTGTTGAAGCGAGCCACGCCGAGATCCAGATCGCGACCCCCGAGCTTACCGATACCGTAGAGACCACCGGTCACTAGGATGATGACGAAGAGCAGCACGGGGTTGGTCAACAGGCTGTAGATGCTCAGCATCACAAACACGACGGCATAGTTGCTGGAGAAGTAGGACAGATTGTAGTTGACGCGGCTCTGGACTTCGCCGAAGTTGGCCGGCTTGGACAGACGCTTCAGGTCCAGGAACTCGGATACCGGACGAAGGTTGGCAAAACGGGAGCCGAGCGATTGGGCGCGGACGCTGTTGAACCGTTCGCCGAAGCGCGAAGTGATGGCATCGATAGGGATCTGAATGGGACTCATCCTGGCGACTGTTCGAGGGTAGTTATGGAGGTAGGGCGAATGAAGTGAACTGGGGAAGCTGGAACTGGACGGCGGAGGGATTGAAGATGGTAGTGAAAGAGTTGAAAAAGAGAGAGAATGTGGAATGAGGCAAATGGCGTGGAAGGAAAAAGGGGGAAAGAAAGATTGAGGCTGAGAGAAAGCGGCTTGGCCGCAGTGAAGAAAACCCTCGTATTATTCTTAGTTATTGCCGGCAGGAAAAGCACGGACGGATAAACAGAGTCGACCGCCTTGCAAGGCGTCGACACTTTGCACGTCAAGAGACTCGATAGTGGTTGTTCTTCCTTTGTCCTTTCCAGGTAGAATGAAGAAATGAAGAAAATGAAAGGAATTGCAGAACAGTCAGTCATTCAGTCAGTCCACTCCGATTCTCCGATTCTTGTCGCCCGGTTTCATGAATGCTAAGAATAGCAGTGGATTGGATTTCCTTGGCTGAGAGCGGACTCAAAGGATCCATCTCGCCTTTCTTCTTCCGGAATCCTACTCCATTCCAGTGGCTACCTTACCTATGGTATTATTAGGTAGAGGGTAGTCTTGGATATGGATAGACTGTCATCCTCGAGATCAGCGGGCAGCGGGCATGGGCTTCTTAAACGCTCTTCCCCTCTCGACGTCTGGACCCCAGGCTGCATCTCGCTTGGCAATCCCGTCTGAACGCTCATTTTATTATCCTTTCTCGCCTCACCTCTCCTCCCCAGACATTGGCATCATTGGTCCACGTTGGTTCCAGCTGCAGGTGGATCACATCAAAGTCCAGTAGGAGAGAGTACGTATCTCCATTCATGTACCTAACAGCCCTACCCAAGGTATTATCCGTATCCATACCGTACGTGCTGCTCTCACCGCCTGTTGACGCCTGAACTCTGAGGATGACACATCAATTCCCGCCAGAAACCTGACTAGTAGAACCATGACGGTCTTCTGTATTCTCCGACTCCAAGTTTGACAAACTTTGGTCTTTGCGGTAACGTCTGAATAGGATGCCTACGTGGTGATGGACAAGTCCTGTCTGGTTTGGATATTGGCCCACACGTCTTAGCCGCCCATCTATACTAACACCCAGTATCTCCCACTTCGCCAGATTTCGCAGTCCCTAAACAGTCTGCGGACAGTCTCGAGCTGAACGTTGGAGTAGCTGCTGACAATATGAATACGGGGTTTGGCAGGAATATCAATATCCGCCAGTCCCATTGAATGGGTGCTCGCTGCTCCGATTAGTACACATCAAAGATATAATTCTTTCCAATCAATTGTGCCAGTATCTCTCCATCTAGTGTGCTTCAGACTGCTCGACTGGCATCTGTATGCCTGTCGTATTGTGTGCATGGGAATTCAAGTGCAATCGTCAATATCGATGGTCTGAATCACCATCAGCATGCATCCCAGTAGAGGTCAAAACTGCATACTATCTCGACCTTCAAAGGCCGATATGCCTCAACACTGTTTAGATATCTGTCACGGGCAAAACAAGGTATAATATAGAAGATCTCACTACAATAAATTTAATCGTATGCTCAAAATCAAGTATGTTGTGAGGACTCAGCTATACATTAGTGTCCGCTTAGGGCGGCGCTGCTTACTTACCACAACCAGAAAAGAGACATCGTAGCTGTAAATCGCCCGTTCTTTTGACCAACTTTCCTATTTCCCTCACCCTCACTCCTTTTTCCATTCTCTCATTCTTTATTTCTCTCAGGCCTCAGCGGCCTTGACCGCTTTTCTCCCAAGATGAAGTCGACCGTACTCCGTCTTGTTTGTTTCGCTGTCCTGTTGGTTTTCGCCGCAGCATGGACCAAGGAAGGTTTGTCCATTAATTCCCTTACTACCCATTGCATTTTAAATTTTGCTAACTTTCCTCTCCTTTGTCAGATTATGAAATCTTCCGACTCAACGATGAAGTCACCGCTGCGGAGGGTGCCAATGTGACCTTCTACGGTATGTACACCTGTCGTCAAGTCCCGCACCCCCTATGCCTAACATTCACCCCCTCCACAGATTTCCTCGGTGTCAAGCCCAACGCCAACCAAGACGAACTCAACAAGGCCTACCGCAAGAGATCCCGCCAGCTGCACCCGGACAAGGTCAAGCGCAGCTTCATCGCCAACCGCTCCACGGACAAGAGCCGGTCGAAATCCAAGGGCGGCGTCCACGTCAACAAGGGTCCCTCGCAGCGCGAAATCGCCGCCGCGGTCAAGGAAGCCCATGAACGGTCCGCCCGCCTCAACACCGTCGCCAACATCCTCCGCGGGCCCGGTCGCGAGCGCTACGACCATTTCCTCAAGAACGGCTTCCCCAAGTGGAAGGGCACCGGATACTACTACTCGCGGTTCCGGCCAGACCTGGGCTCCGTGCTGGTCGGGCTGTTCCTCGTCTTCGGTGGCGGTGCGCACTACGCGGCCCTGGTGCTGGGCTGGAGGCGTCAGCGCGAATTTGTTGACCGGTACATTCGGCAAGCGAGACGCGCTGCCTGGGGCGATGAATTGGGCGTGAGAGGCATTCCTGGTGTTGACGCAGCGGGAGGTGTGCCTGCGCCCACGCCTACGCCTGATGCCGGCGACGCCGGCGCCGCTGCCATGCCTATGAACCGTCGCCAGAAGCGCATGATGGAACGTGAGAACCGCAAGGAGAAGAAGGCACCGAGAGCGTCTCCCCGGGGTTCGGGCACTGCCACTCCCACGACGGAGTCGGTTGAGCCCACCGGGGAGAGGAAGCGCGTGGTCGCGGAGAACGGAAAGGTCCTGATCGTGGACTCGGTCGGGAATGTCTTCCTTGAGGAGGAGACCGAGGATGGCGAGCGCCAGGAGTTCCTCCTTGACGTTGAGGAGATCCCCCGCCCTACTGTGCGTGACACGATGGTGTTCCGCCTGCCTGGCTGGGTGTTCCGCAAGACCGTGGGACGGGTGTTTGGGTCCTCTGATGCCGTCGACGAGGAGGAATCGCCCGAAGCTACGGAGCCCGCGAGCGACGAACCGACGAGCTCGGCCGTGGCGTCGAACGGCAAGTCCTCGCGCCGGAGAGGGGGACGGTCTCAGAAATCCTGAGGAATGGGCTGTCTGCATCATCGGATGGCCGTCCCTTTACTTCTTTCATTGTAGACATTACTTTACTATGGTCGGTGCATGGTGAACAAAAATGTATGGCTATATTGTCTGGGCTAGCGCATAATGTCTTGGTCCATTGGATCGTTAGAACCAACCGGGGTACAGGAATTGTGGAACGAATGTAGGCGGTAGAGGTTATCAATAACAATGGACCATCCGAAAACCAACTGCAGCTAACCTCCCAAGCAACAAACCGGAAAAAAATTGCAATATCACATGTACATCATGTCGTCGTGGTCGTTTTGACTGTGATCATTATGGGTTCGTTTCTTGTACTCGACGCTTCGAAGATAATGCTCTATGCCGAATGCACAAATCACCACCCAAAGAACATCCAGGCGGAATTGATGTATTCACATGAACATTTTCGCGATATTCATCAAGCCGTTGATATTATCCGCCATGCCCGATTCGCCGCCGCGGTGAGAACCGCCCCCAAAGCCCAAGCTCTTAGGCAAATGGATACCGATCATGGCGAAGAGCCTCTGCAGTACACCACTGGTAAGAAGCGGCACGACAACCAAGAGCAGCACCTTGAACGGATGGCGCCGGGCGTAGCTGTAGATGTCGCGCAGCAGCCGTTTGATGTACCGGACGACGCGATGGATGAAGCCCGATCTAGGGCGCGCCCGTCGCGATGACGACGACGAGAACACGGACGGGCTGGAGCGGCCCGCGCGACTGCTCCCGCCCATGCTGAAGATGGACGGCGCCGACGAGCGAGAATGGTAGGTTGAGTATCCGCGGCGCGCGGGCGACGACCGCCGGCGGACGTAGTAGCCGGAAGACGAGGAGCGTCCGTCAAACCAGCCCATTTTGAATGGAAGTGGAATTAATGCGGCGACGAGTGAGGAGGTGCAATTCGGAGGATGGCGATTGAATGTCTGTTGCCCGTCGCAAGCTGAAACGTCGTCAGATGGTGTCCTCTTTCGTTGTGGGCGTCCCTCGCATTCGGTTCTGAAGCTCAAGCAATCAGGACGCAGTTGCGGAGTCGACTGCTGCAGACGCACACAATTGCAGTTCTAGGCTCCGTGCTGCATGTGCTGTCCCCACTGTAGATGGGTGGGAGGTGGTGCTGGATATAGTACGGAGTACTTGTGTATGTGCACGTACAGACACCAGGTGGAGCTATCAAGTCAACAATAGACAGCAGGGAGTGCGCAGAGGAGAATGATTGAAGAGGACACTCAGCCAGCTGAGAGGATTGGAGGAAGAGTCCCCCATGGTCTCGGACTGCTGCGCATCACAGTGGAAAATGGGTGGCTGGTGGTGGAGTTAGCTCATTGGTGGTGTTCTTCAGGGGTCTTCCCGTGCCAACATTGGAGGCCTGAGGCAACAAAAGTATCTGTCCTGGCCTTGAGGCAGCTAAGGAACGACGTCATCAGGCGGAATCTGGATCTGGACTTAACCCACGTATCCTTAGCATATGCGACTGCATATAACTCGACGTTCTCCCTGTACATACCGATCTCGACACAGAGTCTCTACAACATGTCTAGTAAGTGCACAAGCGAGTTTTACTGAACCGTTGCTGATGCATGATCCAGGCCTTCCAAATTACTGTAACGCAGTCTACGTCCTTGTCGGCCGTCGCATTTCTAACTGACTCTTATTCTAGATAGAATCCTGGGTGTGAGCCGGGATGCAACATCTCAGGAAATTCGCAATGCATACAAAAGGTGTCTATCCAACCGACATCCGCTCAGATCACAAGACTAACGACTACAGAGAATCACTAAAGTCTCATCCTGACCGAGTATCCGTCGACTCGCCCGAGCGACCGGCTCGCACTCGCAAGTTCCAGGAAATCAGCGATGCTTACTATACGCTCTCGGATAAAACCCGTCGAGACGAGTACGACGCAAAGCTCCGGGCGCAAGAGGCAACGGAAGAGCCGCAGGGTATGCCAGGAGGGTTCCCGTGGTCGAGCTTCGGATTCGGCACGGAAGATCGCGAACGACGGGCATCAGAACAGTTTGGGTCTGTGTTCGAGGAGATGCTGCGTGAGGAAGGTCTTGCCAGTGACGAAACCGATGAGAACGGTCGCCCTCGCGCCCGACCTACATCGCGCTTTTGGTCCATCGTTGGCGGAGTGAGTGGTGGCGCGCTGGGGTTCATCGTAGGCAATGCTCCTGGCGCCATTGCAGGGGCCGTCGCAGGGAACCGCCTCGGGGCTATCCGAGATGTGAAGGGCAAGAGCGTCTATGAGGTTTTCCTGGAGCTTCCCCAGAGCGATCGTGGGCGGCTGCTCAGCGAGCTGGCGGCCAAAGTATTCCAGTCGACTATGGGGCGGTAACCAATACCTGGGTTTTATCTCTTTGACATGATGATTCGGGGCAAATAATGCGACGATCCACGTCCTTGTAGCTATTCAATTCATATCTAGAATCAAGACTTTGAAATTGCAACCTCCGACTTCCTAAGGTTATCGATAAGAGACCCCACGTCGATCTGACCGCCTTTTGCCCCCCCAAAACGGGTAAGCTGTCTGGACCCGCCCCTCTTTTCTCACCGCATGCGGTCAGGACACGTTCTGCTCGGTAGTATACAAAACTCCTGTTCCTGTCGTTCCTGTCGATCTCTGTCGTTCTGAAGTGGTTTCGTTTGGATATTCCTCTCTTCTTCGTGCTTCTTATTACCATTGAACCTCTTCCTATCACCCCCGCCCATCTCCGACACCATGGCCGCCGAAGCTGCAAGCTTGTACCCAGCTCTTGAGGATCGTCCCGTCAAGGAGACCATCTGTCTCTTTGATGTCGACGGTACCCTGACCCCGGCAAGAAGAGTGAGTCAATATCGATATGATCTGACAATCGCTCCTGGATATCTTTTCCTGACGCTGACATTATTGAATCATGCAGAGTGTGTCCCCGGAGATGCTCCAGCTTCTTTCCCAACTTCGTCACAAGTGCGCTATTGGATTCGTGAGTCTCTCTTGTAGGTGCTACCAGGAACAGAGCAGCAATCTCACCGGTGACACGACAGGTTGGCGGCTCGGATCTTGCGAAGCAGCAGGAACAGCTCGGCACCGCCTCCACGAAAGTTACCTCCCTCTTCGACTTTTGCTTCGCCGAGAACGGATTGACCGCGATTCGTCTGGGCAAGAGCCTCGCGAGCAACAGCTTCATACAATGGATCGGAGAGGACAAGTACCAGAAGCTGGTCAACTTCATCCTCAAGTACCTTGCGAATGTTGAGCTCCCCAAGAAGCGCGGTACTTTTATTGAATTCCGCAACGGAATGATCAACGTCAGCCCCGTCGGCAGGAATGCCAGCGTCGATGAGAGAAACGAGTTCGAAGCGTATGTATTGGCTTTGGCTGTCTCTGGGCCTCTGGCTAATAATCCGCAATCCGCAGATACGACAAGCAGCATAACATCCGGAGGGACTTTGTGGAAACCCTCAAGAAGGAGTTCCCCGACTATGGCCTCACGTAAGTTATGAATTGCCTTCTCAGTAGCTACCGTTTCTCGCGGCTGGTCTGACGGGTTCTCCCTATAGTTACTCCATCGGCGGTCAGATCTCCTTCGACGTTTTCCCCACCGGCTGGGACAAGACCTATTGTTTGCAGCACGTTGAGGCCGAGAAGAACATCACCGGTGTCGAGTACAAGACGATCCACTTCTTCGGTGACAAGTCCTTCCCTGGAGGCAACGACTACGAAATCTACAGCGACCCCCGAACCATCGGCCATGCCGTCAATGGACCCGAAGACACGATGAAGCAACTCAAGGAGCTGTTCAATCTTTAGCGGAGACTTAGAAGTTTTTAGCGTTTGACACTCATTCTAAAAAGCAGCCTTAAGTTTGGTTATGACGCCATCTACTGATATATAAAATGTACCCTGTATGTTTACCAGACTTCTAGAGAATCGATATGTGTTCTGGATATAGCATATCATACAATTCTATACGTTTGACTATGTCTGGGTCGAGTGTATACGTTTATAGAGAAAGCTGAGTCCATTCCATAAAGCTGTTATGGTCATTGCCTACGTCGCTCTGCTGCCGCAAGTCAAAGGTAAAAGCATGGCTTGTAATTGGAGAGCATCAAATCATCAAACAGCAGCTTTGTACTTGATAGACAGCCTCAAGCTCGGTGCGCATTCGTTATGCCTCATTAACTCTAATCCATGTCCGGAGTATACCGACAAGAGTTGCGAAATCCTCGGCACTCGCTTTCGATCAAAATGGAATTTTCCACGGCTTGAATGAGCACAACGCAATTGACTACACTTGCCTCGATCCTGCATACTGTCCTTGATCAACGTATGGCACTTACCGCTAGTGACTTTGTTCACAGTTGAAGCACAAAGACATTATTTACCTCTTTGTTAACTATAGATATGTTTGGCCTTCGGCTATATAAAGTCCAGACATCCTAAGGATTTGTGCTGCGCAGAATCTATTATTCTCGTGGCTTCATCAGTGCGTCAACACATCTTCGAAACTCACTATCTGGTTCTTAGTATTGTCTAAATCAAAGTGTTCTCGTTGCTGCCACTATCCTGCATATTACCTTTTCTGACAGCAATCCAGCATGTCTTCCAACGAAGATCCCAATGAAGAACCCCCAAGTCCTCCGCATTCCTCCTGCTTTGCCAAAGTCCCTCCTGAGATCTTGCTGGAGATCTGTGGGCATCTGGACGCTCCATCGCTTGCGAGATTTTCGCAAACATGCAAGTATATGGATTTTCGACTTTGCTACGAACGGAAGAAAGCTGCAAAGCAGTACGCTCTACCAAGCCCAGATGAATACGAGCGCGAGCATCATGACTGGGACGAGGCTTGCCGGCCCAGGGAGCACATGGCAAAGGCCGTGCGGGATGGTCGGTACCTTGCAGTTCAAGGCTTTCTAGAGGCTGAGGTGGATCCCAACTCGTATACTTCGGAGACTCGTTCCCTGCTTGGCCTCGCAATCTGCAAGGAGCAAGTGGACATCGTCCAGCTTCTACTGAGGTATGGCGCAGATCCCAGCTGCCTCAATTCGATCCCCCTCGCAGCAGCGTCTCTCACCTGTATTCTGCTGCATTGACTTGTATGGCAGCCCGGATGGAAAACGAGGGAGCCAATTTGCCCAAGCTAACCAGGATAGTAGATCTGTTGCTGCGGTTCGGCGCAAAGACCAACCTGATGCGCGAATTCACAGCCATGGTCGGCGCCCAGCTCCCTACAAGTATGCTCGATCTCGCCATTCTCAACGGCTCGGATCTTCCTAGCCTCTCTCTCCACCACAGCACGGTGCTCCACATCTCAATCGACCACCACTACGACGACTACTCGTATTTCCTCCTACGCAAGTTTCCCGAACTTCTGGACAAGACTGACAACACCGGCTCTACTGCACTGACCCACGCGCTTCTGCACAGCAACGAGCCGCTCGCGCTGGAACTCCTTCGTCACAATGCAGGCGTGGGAAATGTCGACGCGTGGGGCGTTAGCGATATGTGGCTGGCAGTCAACAAGGGGTATATCCCCGTGATCCGAGAGATGTTAGCCAGGTGGCATGGCTCTCAAGATACCCTTGGAATGGATCCTCTTCAGAGTGCTATCACGATGAAGCAGTTCGAAATCGTCGCGCTGCTACTTGAACACGCGGCTTTCCAGACCCGCGAGCAGATCCGCTTGGCGGTTGCTTGTCTGTCCGCGTACCCTGAGGAGGAA
Organism: Aspergillus aff. floccosus IMV 01167; assembly: GCA_001931935.1. Taxonomy (NCBI): domain Eukaryota; kingdom Fungi; phylum Ascomycota; class Eurotiomycetes; order Eurotiales; family Aspergillaceae; genus Aspergillus; species Aspergillus aff. floccosus IMV 01167. The sequence continues at coordinate 710,530 of MSJE01000007.1, forward strand.
GCTCAGGGGCTGGCCCGAGCGCTGAAGATTAGGTTCCCTGGATTCTGTCTCTGGACAAGAGCGGTTATCTGATACTGCTTTCAGGGAATGATCACACAAGATGACGCAGTCCTCGATTGTTTAGACTCGGTTTCAGACATCAGGTATGTCTCCCTCCCCAGAATGTGAAATATAATTTTATCATGTCGACTGGTTTTGTGTTTGTGAGTTTTTATGAGAAGGTCTTTTCAAATTGAAATATTCAGACCCTTCGTGTCTCCACATCTTAGTCCTGTAGTTGTAGACTTCTTGTAGAAGTTCCCCGATGCAGCGGGTCACCCAAAACGGATCATCGAATCACATGTCAAGTTTCCCGAGTTAGTCATCCGTTCTCCGGCGACTTTGATCCTTCCATACTGCGACGACATCACATCACCGCATCACCATCGCTACCCTACGGCTTACTATCATTCATGGGCCTCAACTTGGGATCGCATTAATCATGGCCCCTCAGAAATCCGTCACAGAGGTCCCCCGGTCGATCCTCCCCCGCCTGACCTGGAACGGAGCCTCAGCCCGCACCACCGTTCCTCCTCAAAGCGCCGCTCTCTCCGCCAGTCGTCACCAGAAACAGCAATCCGTCCACGGCCGCAACTCGTTCTCCCGGGAGCTACACACGCTTAAATACTCCTCTCGCACGTCTGCCGTCGTTTCCGCCACATCCCGTGAATATAGTCTCCCACCGTCGATCGCCAGGCGCATTCCGGCGTCAGCACGCAGTGTCCCAAGTCGTCCAACTGTCGAGTCTCCAAGCAACCCCATCCGATATAATGGTGTCTATGTGGCAACGTTCAAGCCTGCGCAACGCGCGTTCCATGCCTCTGCTCCTCGCCAACGGGATCACCATTTTGATACGCTAAAGTTCGTGCAACGGTTGAAGGACGAGGGGTTTAGTGAGGAGCAGGCGGTCGCGATGATGAGGGTGCTTAATGATGTTATTCAAGAGTCGATTCAGAATCTCACCCGGACCATGGTTCTAAGAGAAGGTCAGTTACCTCCTTTTTGCCTTGGTTGTGTCGCCGGATATGGACGGCGATGCCCTCATTGCTGAAGGTTCTAACTCTGGTCTCTGCGCAGACACGGAAAGATCAACGTACACGCAGAAGGTCGACTTTGCGAAACTCCGCTCCGAACTACTCAATGCAGACTCTACCGAAGCGCAGCTGACACGCTCTTCCCACGAGAAGATCGCTGCGGACCTGGCCAAACTTAATTCTCGTCTGCGAGATGAGATTGGACGCACGCAAGCTTCCGTTCGTTTGGACTTGAACCTCGAGAAAGGCCGCATCCGCGAAGAGGCGAACGGCCAAGAGATGCGCATAAAGGAAACGGAAACAAGAATTGAACAAGAGGTGGCCGGGCTGAGAGAGCGTGTCGAGGCTGTCAAGTTCTCCACTCTCCAATGGCTGATGTGCGATCCCTTCCCCTCGGTATATTTGCGGAGATACTAACATGGTCCTCTAGGGGTGTCTGTACTGGTACTGCAGCTCTTATTCTTGGTGCGTGGCGTCTGCTCATGTGAGCTGATGTCTCGCGGCTTGTTACTGTATACAGCAAGGTCATTTTTCAGCGTGGTTTGTACAATATTCCCAAACTGGCTCCCTAGTTGGTCTCACAGACCAGCCAAGAGGCTATTTCTCTCCTTTCCTATCTTTCCTTTGTCTGTGTTGGCGAGAGACGGGCGTTATATTTTCATTCTACTGGCACGGAGGAGTGATGCATTTTCCTTATGGAGTTACACATACTGTGATGATTAGCAGGCGAAAGCGGAGGCTTTCATTTTCTATCAATACTAAGCCGAGATACCTGAGGCAGTGGCCTGATTCCTTTAAGACAGTTCGTACTCAGTAAGGCCGTTCATCTTGACACTCATGCTAAAGTATCCAAGGAGGTTTCGATGCTGAGCCTATCCTAATTTCATCCAGACACGCCCGGCAGCCACCGGGTGTGAGGAGTTTCCTCGTAAAATCTAGCCTGTGCAATATCGCCTTTCGAGTCATAAGATACCCCAGCCATCCATCTGCACCTGTTTCCAGGATGTCGACAAGTTGGTGGTTGGAATGTGAGAACCTTGGTGAGAACACATGCAGTTCTGGTTCGTATAAACCATGTAGCGCATCCCCGTCTCTTCCACATTAAGACAAGCTTATATACAACTAATATAACGGTCCGATCTCCCGACAAATCAAGATCTCTTATCCTCTAAGATAGAGGCTCAGTTGTTGCCATAAGATAGCTTTAGGTTAAATGGAAAGCATCTGAGTGGTGTTGTTAACAGCAGGAACAGGGGGTTGTGGCTCCTATAGTATCATCCTTCCGTAGCATCAACCCACAACATTGGAAGAAAGGAAAGACTTCGTATATGCATCACCTGCAGTGCATCATAAGCAGCCACTTGAGGCCAACTGGGCGGCTAGCTTTCTCTTATTCATTAGAATTGGGTTGTTTGCGGTCCTCATGCCTCGATACGATCTGCAGCGCTCTTGGGTTACATTAGACAAATTGCCCGCACAGGGGTATGATAGGCCACTTCTATAGATGCTTCATGCTCTATACAGAGGTCGACTGAGACATTGGAGCTTCATGCGGGGAAAGAGTGTATGTTCTAGCCCTTTCGACTTGCCGTTTGTAGCCGTTGTATCAACATGATGGTGTATACGGTTCGAGCAGTATATAAAGCCTCATCTTTCCCAGGACATGCCACTAGCAAGAACATCGCCAGTTTCTTTTCTCATCAAGTCTCCAGTCTTGTCTCAATCCTCACTATGAAGGTAGTTCTGACGCCATCTCGTGGCTTTAGGTCAACTGTTAACCATCATACACAGTACACTGCCCTCCTTGCTCTCATTGCCTTGGTCCCAGCAGCGCTGGCTGAGCCAATTGTACCAGGACCGGCCCCTGAGTCATTGGAGGCGCGCGCTGCAGCTGCAGCCCCGATGGAGGGATCCTTCGAGAGCCTGGTATACAAAACCCACCCCCCAATAACCTTTCCAGTCTTCTATCGTCTAACGCACGCTATAGTTCGAGAAGAGGGCCTGCAAAGCTACCAAGTGTGTTTGCAACAAAGTCCAGGGACAGTTCTGTGGCAATACCAATATCAACAAGTACTGCCTTAACGACCATGTCTATGAATGCAACCGTGACACGGGAAAGGCTTGCGACTATGGATATAGGAAGTCTTGTGACCAGTGTGGAAAGTTGAAGTGCTGAGGTGGTTTTGGAGGTACATGGGCGAGTGGTGGTTCTTGGATTCTGTCATGTCCTTCGTGGTGTGCTGGTTTCCACTTCTGCTGTCTGCTATGTTGTCTGTATTGCACTCTCTATCACGTCCCAGTAGGTAGTCCACTCATTCGAATACGTGCGGTGTTACTCAAAGTGCAGCTATTTCGTCTATATATTGTATTTGCAATTGTTGTAACGCGTTGCTGCTCTCTGTGTCTCCAAGCTTTGTTGTGCAGGTTTCCATACAAGCCATCTATAGATGACGCACAGAGATGCGGTTGCTTCCTCCTGGAGCAGAACATGGTCCCGATATACAACTATATCTAAGACACTATTGGCCGCAGAGGCAAACCTCCTCTGTTTCCTTACGGATATCATGCTACAAATTCTCGGCAACATGACATACCAGCGCCCATCAATCGAGCTCGAAAAAATTATCAATGAGAGTATACTGGGAGCGCCGGACAGTGCAGGCAGAAAGATAATCCCAGACACGCCTTAGCATCACTTGGCATATGATATACATTCTTCTAATTCTTGGATGGCGTCTATTTTCTGTGTTTGATCTCCTGAGCGTTTACTCGATATGGAGATAGGATCGCAGGCGGTGCATTTGGTAGGCTATGTTCGCCAAGAGCCGCCCTTTTCACTGCCACCCAGTCCAACGAGAACCAGGAACTACCTGACTAAACTAGCCGGTATCATCCAACACGTTGGTGGGACTTGATCTCGATCAACAGCCACTGGTCTCCAAGTATTGTCAGGCAATTGTGGGGGATTGGTTGGAATCCACCTTGGGGTGCTTGCGCCTCGCGCCGATCAGTTGGATTCCAATCCACCCCATGGCGATGAAGCAGGAGTCAGCATGTGTCTGCCATGATTCTATGTTCAAGCTATCTCTCGTCTTGCAGGGCTACATCCTAACAGTCCACTACCAACAGGATCTGCAAAAGCCCTGCGTTGTCGAGCATATGCACTCGTATTGCGAGTCTTGGCTGATGTTATTGTCCGAGGATCTGTCTATTGTCTCACCTGTGCCCAGAACATAAATAAGGTGCATCATCAACCTCTCCCTCCTGATGTCTTGCTAGACTTGCTAGACGGATTTTCGCTGAAGCAACTAATCCACGATGAATTCTTCCAATTACACCGTACGAGACATGCATCGTGCCGTGATGTCTCTGCGCATAGCCGCAGGCATCTGCTCCCTCGCAGCACTTGTCGCTTTTGGATGGTCACAAACAAATTTTGACAACCACGAGGTGCTCGCTGAAGACCTGGGTGCACCATTTATTAGTCCTGTGGTTGGAGTCGTATGTGATGCCTTCTTGACCCCTAACCCATACCGCCATCAAACCCGGCCTTCTAATGTATCAACAGCTTGAATACACCCTTATCTGGTCACTACTAGCCGTGTCGATTCGACTATCCTCCCTGTCTCCCATCCATCCGGCCATCTACGTCACATTCGACTGTATCGCCTGGGCTGCTCTCCTCGCGATCATGATTCTCTATCTTGCGTTGATGAGCCCTTACTACTCGGGTGATGGATACAGCTGCCCGAATTACTCGGCGGACTGCATTGGAAAAACGGTAGCGAACGTGGAGCATTTCGGCACGGCGATGGCGCTTCTTGCAGTGTAAGTGTTGCTTTGCTCTGTTATGCAGGAGAGCGAGTGTACCATGTTAGGATGCTATACTGACAGGTTAGCATAGGCTCATCCACTTTGGGCTGTTTGTCTGGGCCTGTCGGGTTGCTGATAAATTTCGAAAGAGTGTCTCGAAGAGCGGCCATGGCCACGCAAAACACGGCAGCGCGGCGTAAGGGTCTAATGATACAAGCAGGCGGATGAAATTCTCCTGTTCCTTGCATGCGCCCTCGAGAGTGGAATGTGGGATGTCAACAATTAATGTTTAATTCTAATGGTAATGATGCGACTACTATAATGACCTATGGCTTGTACTTAATCATACTATCAGCGATACCTAATTACCGGGTCGCGGATCGACAACCGTGTCTTGTGCGTTTAATGGAATCAGACTACCTGTATGATTATATATATCAATACTTGCCTGTAAAGATGCCATATAAATAATCTTAAGATGAGTCTTGTTGCGATATATATATCCGTGGAACTATATATCTACAAGAACTCCGCAGTGCTACCTTGATTTAACCAACCTGTTCCGGCCTAGCATAGGCACCCATGCGTTGAAGTAAGCATCAGATCTCGGATCTTGCCTCCGTACTTCCCAGGGAATCAATAGTGATGGATGAAGTATCCTAGCCATCATGAGAATGGTTATCGGATTATCGGAAAACCGGATCATCGGACGGACGAGGAGTCTATCTCCACGTGACCATATCGATAAGCTCCCTCCGGTCCCCGAGACGAGTCTCGCCGTCTGATGTTCAACTCCGCCGCATTGCGACAAGACGAGGAGAGTCCCAGAAAGTGTATCCGGGATGGCCCCTGTTATCGCGGAAGTCTTCTATACAGGTAATTGCTATCGAATACCCAAGCCTCTTAAGATTTTGTGACTGATGCTTGATGATGATGCAGACGCTGTTCCTGATGCCTTGGCCACCGCGTTCGCGCGCGGAAAGCCCGAGTCAGATGGCCCTCCGACGAAACGCAGAAAGCTAGCCTCAGCACCACAAAGCCTCGCGGAGCTGAATGGAGTGACGGAAAAGAAAGAACCTCTGGGGTATATACCATTGGTGAGGTTTAATTTATATTTGGTATGGCAAAATAACTCGCAAGTCTATGTCGGGAGCATCGCTGACCTGCTCAACTGTGAACAGGAATTCGCGCAGACCAGCCCTTCCTTCAACGAGTCTAGCAATTATGTTGAGACACTCTCCGACCTACCAATACTGATTCGAGATGCAAGAATCCATAAACCCTTCAGACGTGCGTCGCAAGCCGGGGCGTTAGGTGGCTGCTCCAAGGTTGCGCTCGTGACCCCGAATAATGATAAGACACTTCTTGAAGTGGCATGCACGGATCCCAAAATTATAGAATTCGGCGAGAACCTGAAACTTGCAGCCGGCTTAGCCTGTGCTGATAGGATCCTGCGAACTATCCCACCAGTGTGTTATCAGTCGAGGCTCCGCCGCCTGGACGATGGAAAGAGCTTTCGCCTGGAGACAGTCATCCTGTGGAAAGACTCCCTGGACATTCTCGATTATAAGAAGCTCCAGGACGGCCCATTAAAGGTGTTTTCAAAGTATATATTGCGGGAACCCGAGTTTGTGAATAGCAACCAAAAACGCCGAACCCCGGGAAAAAGCGCAGGGTGGCATCCCCGCGACTTTTACGAGAACGTCCACGTTCCCGAAGATACGCCCAGCTCTTCGGCTGAGGTGAAGTGCAATATGATTCAATGCGAATTATTCCCATTCCAACGCAGAGCAGTACGTTGGCTCCTGCAGCGGGAGGGGATGAAACTTCAGCCAAGCGGAGAAGTCGTCCCCGTCAAGCAAGAACCTATCGACTCACTACCTATGTCCTTTCAACGATTTGAAGATGCGGATGGCCGAGTTTGCTTCGCCAGTCAGTTGTTCATGGTAGTCACAAGCGATGTGTCCAACTGGTATGATGCAGGGAACCATCTGAAGGGTGGAGTGCTTGCCGAGGAGATGGGTCTTGGGAAGACGGTGGAACTAATAAGCCTGATGTGTTTGAATCGCCGGTTGTTGACACCAGAAGAGACATTCGCCAAGAACCCAGATGGTCTGCGGCCTTCTGGTGCGACGCTGATCATCACGCCGCCGGCGATTCTGGAGCAATGGGAGCAAGAAATCAAACTTCACGCTCCTGGGCTCAGTGTACTTCATTACACAGGCATACAGCGCCATCAAGAACTCTCTGACCAAGAAATTGTCGAGTTGCTTGCTGACCACGACGTCGTCCTCACCACGTATAACGTCCTCGCGCGCGAGGTCCATTACTCCGGCGACGCCCCGAAAAAGAATCTACGGCACGAAAAGAAATACGAAGCTAGGAAGACACCGTTGGTGAAGATATCATGGTGGCGTGTCTGTCTGGATGAAGCCCAGATGATCGAAAGCGGCGTCAGCAATGCAGCCAAAGTTGCCCGTTTGATTCCGCGTCGGAACGCCTGGGCAGTCACCGGAACGCCACTTCGTAAAGACATAACGGATCTTCTTGGACTTCTGATGTTTCTTCATTATGACCCATTCTGTGGGTTTATCTGGCATACGCTGTGTGTTGATTTCACCTCGGTTTTGGCTAAAATTGTCAACACTATCGCGCTCCGGCACAGCAAGGACCGCGTCCGCGATGAAATCCAATTGCCAGCTCAGAAGAGGCTTGTCATCACTATACCTTTCACCGCAGTTGAAGAGCAGCATTATAATCAGCAATTCGAACAGATGTGTGAGGATTGCGGCTTTGATTTATTCGGAGCTCCTACACGCGACGATTGGAATCCCGACGATCCCTCGGTGATTGAGAAAATGCGGAGCTGGTTGGTGCGGCTTCGCTTGACCTGCCTTCATCCAACTGGAAACTATAGGCGTGGCTTTGGGGCGGGCGGGCCTTTGAGATCGGTGGCTGAAGTCCTCGAGCAAATGATCGACCAAAATGACGCCCTGATATACGGAGAGGAACGGACAGTGCTTCTATCCCAACTGCGAAGAGGGCAATTGCTGGAGAACGCTATGCATCGGCAACAAGCTCTCGATCTGTGGATGGCATCCTTGAAGCGAGCCGTTGCCATTGTCAAGGAATGCCGTGAACGACTGGAGTCCGAGCGCAAGAAGATCAAGACGACTACGGACACGCCTGAGAAAGATGTCGGTTCTGCTGATACAAGCGATAATGAGGGAGAAGACGCAGACAAGAACCCCAGAGTAGGTGCCATGCGCCAGAGGCTGCGGTCTGCGCTCGAAGTCGAGCATATATGTGTTTTCTTTACCGGAAACGCTTATTATCAGATCAAAACCGACCCAAAACTCACGGAACCCGAGTCCGAGCAATTCGCAGCCTTGGAGAAACTCGAGGTGGGGGCATACGAGAAGGCGAAGATAATTCGTAAAGAATTGCTTACTGACATCTCTCGGAAGGCGGGTCGACTCATGAAGGTGATCAGGGAGAAGAACAAGCATAAGCAATTTGTGAAGATCGTCAAAATGAAACCCCAGCTATACAACAAGGGACTGGAGTCCCGGAGGGTTCTCGATGAGTTTGAAGAATTCTGCGAGACGATGAACAAACACGCAGAACAATATGACGAGTGGCGACAAATCATGGTCAAGCTGCTTTCACAGTCTCTCATCGATCAGGAAGATGAGTCGGAACTTGAAGGCGATGAATATGAGCAGTCGACGAAGCAACAGGATGAGATGTACGTCTACATGGAAGCATTGCGTGCAATGTTTGCAGATCGCCACGACGCCCTGACAGGGCAGAGGAACATCCTCATCGCACACGAAGTGAAGACGGGTATAGTCCAAGCCAAAAAAGGGGAAGGTCCTTCCCCAAAACTCTTCCTAGAAGTTATGGATATCCGGAGTCAGCTCAAATCTGACGCTGGCCGCTCGCTTCGCGCCATTATCACCGAGCTACGCAGTCTCGCGACTTCCCTTGAATGGCAGGCAAATGAAGGAAGTGCCCGTGCTCGCGCTGAGCTAGAGATCGTCACTCTTGTCATCCAGAACGCTGCCCACATAGCATCAGAGCAGGGAAAGATTGCTTCAAACCTGGAAAGAGAAGTAGAAATGTTCCGAGATACGATGAACAACCGTCTCGCCTACTATCGTCAGCTGCAGCAGATTTCTGACACTGTCGCCCCTTATGATGAAGAAAGTGTCGGCAAACCTCTTGACCAAGCGCTCTTCGATTCGAAGCTCAGGCAGGAAGAGACGTTGGATGAGAAAATTTCAGCGTTAAAGGCTAAACGCCGTTATCTTATCCATCTGCGGGATGAGTCCGGTTCGGATGATGTTTCACGAACATGTGTCATATGCCAGTCGATCTTTGAGATTGGTAGGACTAACAGCCTCCTCGCCGCCAGAAGGGTTATGCTAACAGTGGATAGGTGTGTTGACTGTTTGTGGCCATAAATACTGCAAGGATTGTCTGCGCATGTGGTGGAACCAGCATCGGAATTGCCCAACCTGCAAAAAGCGCCTGAAAGGAAACGACTTCCATCAGATTACATATAAACCGCAGGAATTTGTCGTGCAAGTGGAGAAGACGCCTACTAAGATCGAGACAGAACGATCGTCAAAAAATCTGATATATGCCGACATCAGTTCTGGGACGATGGCAGAGATCAAGAACATTGATCTGGACAGCTCCTTCGGCACAAAGATCGATATGCTGGCGCGTCACATCTTGTGGCTGCGTGAACACGACCCCGGGGCAAAGTCTGTCGTCTTCTCCCAATATAAAAGCTTCTTGACCTACCTACGCGTGGCCTTTTCCAAGTTCAAGATTGGTTTCAGCAGTGTCGACAGCAATGATGGCATTCATAATTTCAAGAGTGACCCATCGGTAAGTTGCTAATATCCAGAGTGTACGGGAGTCTCAGTTCTGATGCCTATAGGTTGAATGCTTTCTCTTGCACGCCAAAGCCCAATCATCGGGGCTCAATCTGGTCAACGCGACACATGTGTTCCTCTGCGAACCGCTGATCAACACAGCAATCGAACTCCAAGCTATTGCCCGTGTGCATCGTATTGGTCAGCATCGGCCAACCACGGTGTGGATGTACCTGGTGCAGGATACAGTGGAAGAGTCTATATACGAGCTGTCCGTCTCTCGCCGCCTCGCCCACATTGTTCAGAAGGAGAAGGAGAAAGAAAATCGGGCGACCGAGACATTCGAAGTCGATGATCGCACAGTCAAAAATATTACGGAGACTGCGATCGACTCTGCGAATTCTTGGGAAATGCAAGACGCCGCATTGGCGCGGCTCATGGCTGGGGGAGGGGAGGGCGAGCTTGTGAAGAAAGACGATTTATGGCAGTGTCTTTTCGGAAATCCTGTCACCAAAAAGGATGACAAGAACCTCCAGGCGGCTGCTGAATCGGAGGTGGCGAGGTTCCTGAGAGGTGAAGCAGCTGAACAGAGGAGAGCTGCGTTGTAACATAGATCACAATTTATTGAGAATATTACGGTGTATCACAGCGAGTTGGGGTTTTTTTAATGATTTTTTTGATTAAAATATACAATTATATTATCCCCATTGTCCTTTTTAGATAAATTGGCAAAAACTCTGGTCTTTTGTATGCCTTGTAGTGGGCATAGGGAGGGATGAACCAGGCACTGATGACTAATCCCAGGGACTGCCAGATCAGGATAGTAGCTTATCGCTGCTCCATCGCCGGGTAACTTCAACAGCTGACGTGGGTGTTCTCTGCCTGAAAATACATGACTCTCCTCACAGCTATCACTCGTTAAATATTTCCCCTGCAATTCACTGCACTCTTTGGGTAGACAGATGTGCGAAACTGTCTATCCTTCCTCGTCTTCCGAACTCTCGTGATGGCTTCGGAATCCACCCCAGCGAGTTCCGAGGCTCGCGAGTTGAGTTTAATATCGAAAGTTGAGCTCAGAATCGCTCTAGCGGATACAGACGAGAAGCTCGAGAACCTTCTCAAGACCTATCTGGCGCCGTTGTTGCTCAAACTAGGCTCCGAAAGCCTGGCCGTCCGCAACAAAGTCATCGCCGTGTGTCAACATGTCACCACCCGCGTTCAGGCGCCGTCAATCAAACTTCCAGTGGAAGCGTTGCTGAAACAGTTCAAAGAGCAAAAGTCCCAACTCATCCGACACTTTGACTTGATCTATCTTCAGCAAGGAATCGATCGTCTGGGTTCCGATGCTAGAATCGAAATCCTATTGCCCCTACTCCAGGGTATATCCGAAATCGGGACGTCCACCGACCAGGCGGCCGTTGTGTTTAATCTTGTCTTGCGCCTGCTGCCGCTGTTGAAACTGCCACCAAAGAATAGCGATGATGATGTGCAGCTAAAATCGCGCCTGGGCCTCTCCGATCAGGATACCCAGTTCCTGGCTTCGTGGTTTGAGAAGTTATTGATTTTGTCTCCCCCGGCCAGTGGTGAATCCACGTGTCCAGGACTGGCATCTTCAGATTTCAGGTTTCTGAACAAAGGTGCGCCTATGGCAGAGACGTGGAACCCATCGGCAAATGGTGGCCTGAACCTTACGGAGACCAAGGTTACTGCTTTGAGGTTCCTTGCTAGTAGGGCTTTCACTGATTCGGAGCGTTTTCTTCCTGCTTTGGTCGCCTCCGCTGATGCAAATTCTCGCCTTTCCGACATAGGCGAGGAAATTTTAAAACGGTTCATTCCGGATCTTGAGAACGCAGACGTTGTACAGCAACTCTACAACATGTACTTCGGAGAGGGGACACCCGATGGAGCTCCTCCCGTGCGGCCTGCTCTGCAGACAAAGGTCCTAGCCTATCTAGGAAAATCGATACACGCCACGACCAAGACGGATAATGTCCTGAGGTTAATCGAAGAGGGTCTTCTCTCAGACACGGCAAGATCCTCCATGGGATTGCAGGCTTCCAAGCTGCGGACGCAGATCTTCACATTTACTACATGGGTGGTTCGGATGGGGTCACCGTTAGACCTTAAGAGTATGGCACCTAGGCTCATAGCTGGCTTGAGAGACTTCATTCAGTCTCAAGGATGGCCAAGCCCAGGAGCAAGCGGGCAGAAATTACCCGCCACTGACATGAGCTTACGAAGCCTTGCTTATGAAAGTATTGGTATTCTGGTGCCCAAAGTCGACTTTCAAATGCACGAGGACCAAGAAAGTTTCTCAGGGTTTGAGCTGATAAGATGGTTGTTTATATCACTGAGTTCGGATGACTCGAGCTCTCAAATATTCGTCAGTATTGAGCAAGCCCTGGGCAGTATACTCAACTCCTCAGTAGATAGCTGGGATAAGGAGTTCCAGGAGCATCTTCGCCCATTTTTGGTCCATCAAATGAACAACAGCCCTGGCGGAGAGGACTCAGTGACCGGTTTTCAGGTAGTCCGCGGTACGCAGTATGCTGCCGTCCGCTTCGCCAACCGATTCCTCCCGTTCAACGATGTCGTTGCTCGCTGGATCGACCTTATGGCAGTTGCACGGGGAGCAGAAAGACATCAAGAGGTGGTGGAAGAAGGCAAGAAGGGGCTGCACCCATACTGGTACCGACTCACCAATCCCAGCAAAGACAAGATCTGGGTCACTTCTGTCACGGAAGAGTCGCGTGCATCCTGGTTCAAGTTTCCACAATTCTCTGAAGCAGTCCGTTTCCTGCTCGGGTCGAATCCTTCCCCAGTAATGACATTGCATGGCCTGTCTGCTGCGGAGATGCTGCCGGGCCCTTACAAGGATGCGTTCGCCCCGACTATCTCTTTCCTTAGGGATGTCCTTCTTTGGGAAGCGTTCTCTGAATCTGGCATTCATGCGGACATAGAGCAAGACTGGGATATCAAACTGGACTTGCTGCTTACTTCTGATGAACAGGCCCGAGAGGGCCTAAAGAGATACATACGGTCTTCCAATAAAGAAGCAGTCGTGCTCTTCCTATTGGGGGCTCTGAAGGGCCTCATCGGGGAACATCGGGAAGGACGGCAGAAGTGCGGAGAGCAGTTTATCAGTATTTGTTCGGCATCGTCAAATGATATTGTGGAAGCTCTTGTCCTCCAAACGGCCATGTTGACAGACCCACTATTCAGCAATGATCAGGGGATCCAGAACGTGGCTGCGAGGGCCCTGGGAATTTTGGCTTCTCACCCTGCGTTCTCGCAGGATAACTTGGCAACACTCGTCAACGACCTGTCAAGCCCTACCCGACTGTGGCAGTCGGCTATTGGCGAAGCAGTTCTTGGAGTGCGCGGCTCGATTCTGGCTATGGCATACTTACTGAGCCGACTTGCTTTCCGCGACAAGGTCGACAGAGTCTCTGATTCACACGTGGGTCAATTTATAGACTTGATCTTTGCTATAACCGAGAATGCACGCGACTCTCATCTCCGACAGTCAGCGCAGATTGCGATCGGTCAGCTTGGCCTTTCGGGTGTTCTGTCACCAACCGCACTTTCTGACGAACGGTGGAAGGCGATCAAGGACAAGCTGAAGGCGGATGCCAAAGCTGAAAGTGAGATTGCCATCATGTCGTTGGGATTTTTGTCCATGGTATTTTCGCGAGAGGATTCCGACAATCAGCAGTTCAAGGGCCTTCTGGACACCCTCTACGAGTTACATGAGATCCGCAGCCCTGAAGTACAGTTCACGGTGGGTGAGGCATTAAGCAATACTGCAGTGGGTTGGAAGTCCAAGTCGCTAGCCACTGAATTTGATGTTGACCAAAGTCCCCTTGAATCAACGGCTCCCGGCTCAGTGCTTGCCAGTATGCTTGATAAAATCATCTCTGACTGTACTGCCTCGAAGCCGTCGCTCAGGAAAGCGTCTGCCATTTGGCTATTATGCCTGGTGAAAAACTGCAGTTCTCTGACGGAAACACAAACCCGTCTACGTAAATGCCAGGGTACTTTCGCGGCGCTGCTCTCTGATCGCGATGAAGTGGTGCAAGAAACTGGAGCCCAGGGTCTAAGCCTCGTTTATGAAATGGGCGACCAGGGTTTGAAAGATGATCTCGTCCGCGACTTGGTGGACTCTTTTACTGCGAACAATTCCAATCTGGCCGGAGGTCGCGTCAACGAGAACACTGAGCTGTTCGAGCCTGGAGCTTTGCCCACTGGAAATGGATCATCTGTCAATACCTACAAGGATATCATGAACCTTGCCTCTGAAGCCGGAGATCCTACACTGGTGTATCGGTTCATGTCGCTGGCATCCAACAACGCCTTGTGGACCAGCCGTGCCGCGTTCAGCAAGCTGGGAATCAGTAGCATTTTCTCTGATTCTAGTGTGAACGGGTACCTCGCCAAAAATCCCAAGATCTACCCGAAGCTGTTCCGCTACCGCTTTGATCCTAATCCCAACGTTCAGCGGTCCATGAACACCATTTGGCAAGCCCTGGTCAAGGATCCTTCGGCTGTGGTCAATGACCATTTTGACGATATCATGGGTGACCTGCTGAAGAGTATAATGATGGGACGAGAATGGCGAGTCCGACAGGCAAGTTGTGATGCCATCTCGGACCTGATCCAAGGTCGCCAACCTGAGAGATATGCAAAGTACATGGACGAGATCTTCACCAAGGCCTTCAAGCTCGTGGATGATATCAAGGAATCAGTTCGGACGGCGGCACTCAAGCTTTGCCAGACGATAACCGGTGCTGTGATTCGTTCTTTGGAAACAAGTGATGCTGACACAAAACGGGCGAACACGATGCTGGAGAGCACTATACCCTTCTTGCTAAGCGACAAAGGTATGGAGTCTGGTGTGCAAGAGGTGCAGGGGTTTGCGATTGGGTCGTTGGTGCAGATGATAAAGAAAAGCCCTGGAGGTCCTTTGCGGCCATTCGTTCCTCAAATAATTGAGCAGTTCTTGAGTTCCTTGAGCTCACTGGAACCCCAAGCTGTCAACTATGTCCACCTTAACGCCGATAAATACGGGTTGACTGGTCAAGAGATTGACAAAATGAGGCTCTCCAGCATTCGCACGTCTCCAATGATGGAGGTGATTGAACGATATCTCATCGACATGCTTGATGAAACTAGCATGAAAGAGTTTGCGACGAAGCTGGAGGGGGTACTGCGGTCAGCTGTTGGGCTTCCAACCAAGGTCGGTTGCAGCCGAGTGCTGGTGCTTTTGAGCATGAAGACTATACTCTTTCAGCCTTATGCGGATCGCTTTATCCAGCTTCTCGGGAAATATGTCGTCGACCGCAATGACACGGTCAGTGCGTCTTACTGCACGTCGATAGGGTATCTTGTTCGGTTGGCATCAGACGACCGGGTCTTGAAGACTATTGAGCATGCAAGGAGTCTCTACCTGACGGCGGAAGACGCGACTCAGCGAGTCATCTCTGCTGAGATTCTTCAGTCCACGTCGAAGCTGTCGAATGACCGGTTCATGGCCTTTGCGGCTAGCGCCTTGCCCTTTGTTTTTGTGTCGAAACATGATACCGACGAGCACGTGAAGGAGGTGTTTGAAAGTACGTGGCAAGACAATGTTGGTGGGAACCGTGCAGTGATGCTGTATATCAAAGAGATTGCGGCGCTCGTCTCTGAGAATCTGGAGTCTCCTCGCTGGGCGATCAAACACACGGCGGCTCTTGGCATTGCAAGCGCGATCACATCCCTCGATAACGAACTTGACCTCTCGACGAGTGAGCTCTTGTGGCCTGTGCTCGAGAAGGCTCTGGCAGGGAAGACCTGGGAAGGTAAGGAGGCTGTGCTCAAGGCTTTTGTCAAGTTTGCCAGCCAGGCAAAGAAACTGTGGCAGGGGTCTCCGCAGCTAAGCAATTCAATGAAGGTACGCCTTTCCGCCTTACGCTGTCAGCAAATGGGCTTGAGCTGAGTTACTGAAATCCGGTAGGCTATTACCATCCGCGAGGCGAAACGAAATCACCAAGCCTATCGTCCGCATGGGATCACGGCATTGGGTGGGGTGGCCAAGGCACGACGAGATCTGAATCTGATGCCAGAAGCGTCTAGTATTGTGTCACGCGTGCTGGAAGATGTTGGAGAGGAGGGTGATATGATGGATGTTGATGCTGGTAGTGGTCGAAATGCTAAGTGAGTCTACTGCCGTCTGGATGCTCCTTAAGTTACTAATGCTCCTTTAGGCAAAATGTGGAAGACACACTGGCGGCTTGTGTTGAATGCCTCCTACAATGCCTCAACCCATCGTTGAGCATATCCGCCCAGGGTACGTATCCACGTCGTTTGTCCCTACATGTCGTATTTTGTTAAGATACTGACGAAATCCAGTGGTCAATGACTATCTCGCCGAAATTACACCGCTTCTCAACAAAGCCTTGAGGCACGGCGGGCGCAAGGTGCAGGTTACACTATACGAGCAACTGCAGCAAGTGTTCCGGGGCCTCGAAACGTGGGCTCCACACCGGGGCAGTGAGGAACCCGATCTACGTGAGCTGCAAGGGCCCTTGTCTGCGCTAGTGGGGGAGATGTTTGCGCGTGAGATTGATGTGTCGGCCGAAGCTATCCGCAGAGGGCGAGCTGAGGCCGCCGTGTCGTACATCTCACTCTGCCAAGGGAATGGGATGGAGGTGTACGGGGGGTTGCGGGAGGTGATGAAGACGTGGAGGGCGGGAGAGAGGTCTGGTCCGTTGCAGAGTATTCTTGATCGGGGGCTGGAGAAGCTTGCATAGGCTTGGATTATTGAGCCAACAATTAGACCCGATGGGTACATGGGACTTGCAGAAGAAGTGAGGCTGAGTGGGTTGGGTAGGGACTGAATTCTCTGTTCGCTTAAGAGGGTATGAGTCTAGAACGGCGTGACCGATAAGTTTAGATGGACTGTGGATCGGGTGACCTGCAGGGGACCCTGATTTGCGATCAGACTAGCCTTATCGATCTGTACGTCCGCGGTGTCCGTCTGTGTGATGATAGGGGAAGAAACCCGGAAACATTATCCCTGAAGGACGGCACTACCTGGAATCCTAGAATACGGGGATGATCTGTCGACTCTGTAGGAAAGGATCAGCTGATGCTGAGGCTCTCTGGGGTTGGGATGTGTTGGATCAGTCGGTCTGCATGAGAAGATTAGGGTCGGCCGGGAGGATCCGAAGCATAGGATAAGCGAGTCTCCATGAGTCTACCACTAGCCTACCTCGTGATAGGTACCTACTAGTGGGTAGGATAGTCTGTCGTGTAGCGACTAGAGGCTAGCGACTAAAAACGATCGATAGGGAATGCGGACGGCCAGACCAATCGTTGAACTGGTAGTGAGACATGGCGGGTTGGGCGTCTGCGGAGGAGGATCCAGACCGGTCCAGGCGAGTCTCGCGATGGGAGGCTAATTTAGATCGAGAAAAACGACCGGACTTGCGGTCCGTCCACAAGGTGATGTCGGGTCCGAGAATAAGATTAAGCATGAGTTAGAAGAAGAAGAAAGAGAAAAAAGGGTTCGGAGTGGCCGACACTATATATAGACTACTTTGTGAGTTGCATGCGCAATTAGATAGAATAATCATAGTCGGGACTAGGTATTGTATGTACAGAGGACCCTCTGCCTCTGAACTACCTTGGTTGGTACCGAGATGGCAACATCCGTCGACTACCGCCCAACCAACCAACTAACTACTACCTACCTAGTACCTAGCCTAGTCCTCCTACCTAGTCGCTACTCCGAGGAACTGTTGTAGACGGAGGCAAATCGCCTCTCCAATCACATCACATAGCTCGCTCACTCAACCATACTAATTATACTAATCAGACTAATCGTCCTATCTGTAAATGACTGCGCCTCGCGTATGATTCTTCCACATGGTTGGCACCTGCAGTCTTTCGGATGTATTCCTTACTTGGTTGATTCCTCCACGCGAAGAGACTCGGTTCCTGAGAACCGCCACCGGACGGACCACGGACACTCGGGCTGGCTGATCACTAGCTTCTCACCGGATGAGCTCCTTTCTCTTTTCTCTCCTCCATGCATGCATCGTCTTAGTTTTTCTCCCCTAGCCTTGATCGTGGACTGTGGTTTGCCCCCACCGTGGCCTGAATCAACTGCCCTTCATCATGTATATACGCGCTGTCGGGCGGGCGGTCTTCTTTTCTTTCATCAACATTCATTTCCCCGCATCGTCCCAATCTCTGATCTCTCTTTTCTTGTCTCCCCGCAAGTGGGTGTCTTGTCTCGTGTGGAGTCTTAATTGTGTCCTCTATACAGACCACTCACACCGGACCCTCCGCGGAAGTAAGACTGTAAGACTCACCCTCATCCTTCATCCACCCTCTTCGATCCTCAGTCCTTAATCCTAACAATTCCAGCCGCAACAACCTCCTCATGACCGCCGTCAGTGTCGTGAAACCCAGTCGTCGCGGGAATGTCTCCCGAAAACGTCCCCTTTGGCTGCCCATCATTGCGCCAAAAGACGAGGCCATTCCATCCACTGCTGGCCCAAGTCTGTCCGTCGGGCCCATTAAGAACCCAATTCCCAGGTCGCGACTCCGTTTTCCCCCGCGATCTCGCACTGGATGCTGGTACGTATAAATTCTTCCAACCGGACTGTGGTGGCGCCATCTAATCTCATCTAGGACTTGTCGGGTGAGTTGGCCTTTAACGTGAATCATGGCGACTTGAGATAGGCTAATCTCCTCGCCGACCGTGTAGAGTCGCAAAGGTGAGTTCAAACCAACAATTCCTCGAATTCAATCACTCGAATTCAGCCCTAACGGACTGCGCCAGTGAAATGCGATGAGAGTCACCCCCAATGCAATGTACTACACTCCGTCTCCAAAAAACCATCGTCTTTACTAACTCCTCCAGCAATGTACCCGCCTCGGTCACGTCTGCGACTACAAACCCCGCCTCTGTTTCCGCGATGACACCCGTCGCGTCATGGAGCGAATGTCATATGTGAAGATCGCTGGGAACGTCGTCTGGGATCGTATGAGCCACTTCTGCCTGATCCGTGTTCTCAAGACACTAACATGTACTAGCCAACGCCATCGCTCTGAAGGCGCTTTCTTCCGACGCCCTACCACACGACCTGCTCCCCTCCTTCGCCGTCCTCGCATCAGACGAGGAACGCGAAAGAAAAGCGCAGGCCTCCATCCCCGGCACCTATCATGTCATTGTCATCCCCGAAAGCTTCGCCCATCTGCCCGAATACACCGCGACGCCGTGCGACAAAGATCTAGACCCCATCTCTTCGCCGATCAGTGCAGATGGCGAAAGCGATCACCTCGGCAGCCCCGTCGAAGTGGATGATCCCAATGTGGTGATCGTCAAGATTATTCGAGATACCCGAAGATTTCCGTACTCCCACCGCAGAGACTCGACGCAATCCCCCGACTCCGACCTCCCGCTGCCTTTACCGGTCGACTCCGCCTTGTACCCAGCGATCCAGAGTATTGTGGACGAAGAACCCCTCCACGATAAATTCGATCTCAGGAATTATGAGATCGCCCTTTTTGACCACTTTCGCAATGTCGTCTGGCAGCAGTTGATGGCTGGGGGCGCGATATTTGCGCATTCGAACCACCACCATTTGGATGTTGAACTGTTTGAGCAAGAGGCGGCGAACTTTCCTCCGGTGGGTAGATCTCCCCATTTACACAGGAATACTTGCTTACCAGTTCTTACAGTTGTACCATGCAATCCTGGCCGTGTCGGCTCTCAGTCGATTCCGCCAAGGAGACGACCAGAGCGTCCACAGCTTACATTATATCAACCAAGCGTATGACTATCTCCAGAACAACTTCGATAGCGCGAACGACGTGGTTTCCGACAGGATTTTTCTTACCTATTTCCTGCTTCTGATTTATGAGGTGCGCTCGAATGTTTCGCTGTCTGCGACACTGCTAATACGACTCTTAGACGATTGCGCCGAGAACCAGTGCTTCCTCCGTATGGTCCCATCATGTCTCTCGCCTTCTGCAAGTATACATCGCCCGGCAAACGACACTCGGTGGAGAAAGGTATCCGTTTATTATCTGGTGGATCTGCAATATCGACCTGCACGCTCTTCTCAGCGGAGTCGGGACGGGAGAGTTCGTGAGGACGGTCATCGATCACAACATATACCCGGGGCTGGACTTTCTGCTCTACCGCATGGAGGATGGTAACTTTCCCGCCGGGCAGGAAAACTTGTCCATGACATTGCGCCTATATCACAACACGTTTACGCTGCTTGTGCGACTGGGGCTGTTTGCAACCAGCGCGCGAGAGTTCCGACAGTCATACCCTGATTCGCCCCTCGACCACCAGCTCAACGTCGCAGAGGAACTGCGCGAAGAGCTGCGGCGGCTGTGGGGGTCCTCGGAGATGTGTTATTTGGTCGAGAATCGGGAGAGTCTTCCCGAATTGGCACAGTACATCCTCCAACAGGTATGCCAGCTCCACAGCTCCATCACTTTCTATCCACAAAACGCAGCTCTAACATTTGAATTGCAGATCACGATCCTCTTCCACACCGCTCTCCTCTTCTCCTACACCAGCCTCTGGCCCCGGCAGCGGTTGGAACAGGGGCAAGCGACCGAAGACGAAATCCACCACCATGCGACGATGATCCTGCAACTGGCGGAAACCTTGATCCCCAGCGACGGGGAGTGCGGCCGCAACCTGATCGCGTTCCCGATGTTCTTGGCTGGGGCCGTTGCGGCGTCGAGTGGACTGAAAATCCGCGCGTGGCAGTTGCTTTCCCGTCTGGAGGAGGAGGAAATGGGGTATAATGCGTCCACTACGAATTACCTGCTGCAACTCGTCTACGAGCGACAGATGCAGCATTCGCGACATGGAGGGGAGGCGTTTTGGATTGACTGGATGGAGCTGGTGGCTGCGCGCGAGTGTCCGCCCGTGCATTATGGATGAGGTATGATGTTATGACTTTGTTCTTTATGGATGCGATGATACGGAGTATGGTTATGGTTATGGTTATGGATTTTGATATTGATACGGATGGATGTAAATATACCAGCTTATACCACGTCAACGAGGGGTGTGGATCCCAACTGGATCAATCCATGGATCGAGTGTTTACCTACAATTGCAACTTCACTACTACCTACACCTACAAGAATTACGTACCTTGGGCCTGTCCCTAATCTCTCCACAGCAATCTCTCCATCACAATCAAGGCACATGCATCGTACTAGTATACGATATCATTCGCTGCTCCGATGGCGCCGAGTCGGTTAGATAATTCGCCGGGGCCAATGGCCGCATGCGCCCCAGCTGGGAAAATCCCCGGCGCTTAACGAGTCCGACTTTCGCATGAGCATCTCATGAGCATCGGGTACACATCCTCCTCCTCCTCTCCTGACTATCCCCCGCCA
Organism: Aspergillus aff. floccosus IMV 01167; assembly: GCA_001931935.1. Taxonomy (NCBI): domain Eukaryota; kingdom Fungi; phylum Ascomycota; class Eurotiomycetes; order Eurotiales; family Aspergillaceae; genus Aspergillus; species Aspergillus aff. floccosus IMV 01167. The sequence continues at coordinate 731,720 of MSJE01000007.1, forward strand.
TCCAGAAAGGGTTCTACACCTTTTCTGTCCCTTTCCGTGGTGGTCGCCATCTCGTCACGGACTGCCCACTGCCCTGGTACTCTAAGCGCCGACCCCCCCCCCACCCCCCGCATTGCTGCCACACATCCCCCTCACCACTGGCTGACATCGTCGTTTATGGTGGCAGCCTGCAATCTGGTCAAGGTACTTTTGCTCGATAACCCCCGCCACTGTCAACCAGAACAGGCTTCTCCTCATCCACCATGAATCCCGCCATCCGTCAGGGCAATCGCTCCGAGGAGGAGCTGTTTCTCAACACCACTGGGCAACCGCGGGCGGAATCCCCGGTCGTTGAGCCATTGCGCATTAACAAACGAGACACTCCTTCGCCCGCCGCACAGAGCAATCCTCTCCCCTATCCCGACGACCGTCCTCGCCCGCAGCAGATGCGCACCTCCAGTTCCAGCAGCTCCAGCCCCACCACTGACCCGGGACGTTCGACCGGGTCGCCTTCCACCCCGAGGCCCGCGGAGTACCCAGCAGCGCTGCGGCCGCGAGATGGGCGTGAACCGAAGCCTGCGACGCTGGCAGAGCGCCGAGGGAACATCCCCAAGCCGCTCCCAGAGTCCCCCGCCGGCGAGGGCCCGGACCGGGAGGGGCTCTTTGCAAGGACATACCAGCGGGGTCCAGCGCCACCCCCCGCAGTGACTGGGGGACAGTTTGATGGGAATAACTATACCGACTACCGCCAGCAGTATTGGCCGCCGCCCCAGCCTTCGAGCTCTGCTGGACCCTCCGCGAGCCAACCCCAGCACCCAGCACAGACACTGCAACCGCCCAACAACTCCATCAATCGCATTAGTTCCACCGCATCGACCTCCACCACGCGAGCCCAGCGAGGCTCACCCCCGCCCCCGGAGACCCCCATCGTCGAACCCGGTCACCCGCCGGCGTCGGATATTGAGGCGCGATATGCCGCCTCGGGCATCGCAGGAACCTCGACGCTCACCCGCTTGCAGGCTCAGAGCGCCGCGGCGCAGCGACGAGCAGAACAGTATGCCGGCCAGCAGCCCCGGAACCCGGTGCAGAGGCCGTGGACGCCGACAGAGCAGCCGGGCACGCAACCCCACGGACCACCCACGGTGTACCAGGGAGCGGGCGTCGTGTCTGATAGCCCTGCGCCGAACACGCTCGCGGCGAACACACCTGCCTCGGCTGCCTCCCCGCCGCCGCCGCAGGCTCAGCATCCCGCGAGAATCCCGCAAAATGCGCTGGAGCACGACCTCGAACGCATGCGCATCAGCTCGTCGCCTCCGCCGGCGTATTCCAGCGTCTCTGGACCAGCTGCTTCACAGGGGTATCCGAATGAGAAGCAACGCGTTCCGGCGTCGACTGCTCAGCCAGTGTCGTCGGCAGCACATCCTGCCATGGTAGCGCCTGCTGCAGCCAGCCCTAGTGCCATGCCTGTGACTCCGGCGCAGGACCATCCGGCGTTTGCGAATGACCCGGCGCACCAGCAGCCTCTCCGGCAGTCGCCGATAAACGGTGCGCAGAATGGACTCCCGCAGGAGCCCCAGCAACAAGTTCAACAAGCCCAAGTCGGCACCCTTCCGACCCCCTCTGGAGTCCCTCCTGCGTCGCCTCCGCCGCTCCCAGAGGGCTGGATCGCCCATCTCGACCCGAACTCGGGACAGTACTACTACATCCACCTGCCCACGCAGTCCACGCAGTGGGAGTTCCCGAAGGGACCAACGCCGTTGAACCTCAACGAGACCCCCCTGTCGCCGGTAGGAAGCGTGTACAGCAGTCATCCGCTCACGTCACCAGGGCTGTCAGCGTTCGGGAAGCCGATGGCTTCTCCGGGGCTTCCTATGACACCAGGGTTTGAGAGCCTGCAGTCACCTGTCGCAGCGGGATTCACCGGCCCGCCCCCCAGCAGCGGCGTCGACTTGTATAAAGTGGCGCCCACCAATGGAGTCTACTTTGGGCCGTACCTCCGCTACACCAACATGGACATCGAGCGAGGTCTCTGGCTCGGGTCCATCCTGCTGGTGACGGATGCCGCGCAGCCGCCGACCATCCACATCCACCAAAGCGTTGACCTGTCGCCCAACCCGCGGCAGCTGAAGCCGTTCCCGATTGCCGTTCACCGGCGGTGGACGTTTTACAAGTATGAGGTTGATCTGCGCATGGAAGAGTCGGGCCCGGCCAAATGGACATACGCGATCACCTCGCACCTCGGCTGCACGCGTTACGAGTTTCTAGTCGCTGGACGATACGAAACGAACTGGCGGTTCATTGCCACCTCGGGCAACGACTTCTCATTGAACGTGAACGCAAACGAGCGGTCCCGGCTGGGCGGCATGGGCTTCATGTGGAAAGACATCATGCAGAAGCACAACGAGATCGGCGGGTTCCATACGCAGTTGTGTCTGGGCGGGCAGATCTACGCAGACCGCATGTGGAAGGAAATCGCCTCTCTCAAGCAGTGGCTTGCGATTAGCGGGAAAGATGCCAGGAAGAATACTCCTTGGACGGCGGCCCACGAGGAAGACGTGTCGCATGCGTACTTCCATTACTATACGAGCCACTTTGATCAGCCGTACCTGCGGGAGTCGTTTGCGCAGATTCCCTACGTGTGTCAACTGGATGACCATGATATGTGAGTAATCGTACCTTATACGCGGCTGATAGAGTGGCCCATAGCTGACCGTGCTAGATTCGACGGGTTCGGCTCATACCCCGAGCACATGCAGTTCTCGAACATGTTCAAGAACATCGGCCGCATCGGCATCGAGATGTACCTGCTCTTCCAGCACCACACCACACTGGACATCCTCCGCAACGTCAGCACCGACACGGACCTGTTCACCATCACTGGCACCGGCTGGCATTTTGTTAAGTATCTTGGTCCCGCCGTGGTCGTCGTCGGTCTGGACTGTCGCTCTGAGCGCAACCCTCACCAGGTCGTCGCCGGCCCGACCTACCAAGGCATCTTTCCCAAAGTGGCCATGCTGCCGCCCTCCGTGCAGCACTGTTTGTGGATGATTTCTGTTCCTGTGCTGTACCCGCGGCTGGAGACAGCCGAGCATATCGCACACACCGTGGCCTCTGGCAAGCGGGCCGTCACCGGCGCCTACAACGTCCTGGGCAAGGTGACCAGCTCTGTGGCTGGGGTCGTCGGCGCCAAGGAGGTAGTTGGATCTGGATTCGACTCGGTGAAGCGGGCAGTCGGGAAGTCCGGCCTGATGGGGGGAATCCTAAGTCCATTCGGCGAGTTTGACCTGATGGACGAGCTGCGCGATCAATGGACGCACGAGTCGAAGGTAGCCTTGTCATTGGTGGATTTGAGATTCCCAGCGGAAGCTAACATGAGTACAGGACCTCGAACGAACATACCTCATCCGCACGCTCCAAGGCATCGCACATCAAAAGTCGTTAAGAATGACCTTCCTCTCCGGCGCCGTCAACGTCTGCGGCGCCGGTCTAGTCCACGATCCCGCCCACCCTTCCGACCACAAAACCATGTACCAGCTCATCTCGTCGTCCGTCGTGAACAGCCCCCCGCCTAGCTACATCCTCAAAATGCTTCACAGCAGCAACAAGCCCATCTACATCCCGGCCAACGGGCACCGCTCCACGCCGTCGCAGCCGACAGATACGAAGGAGGACATGATGGAGATCTTCCAGTCGGATGTGACGGGGCAGAGTCGCGAGCATCGGAAGTTGATGGGGCGGCGAAACTACGTGGCGATTGTTGCGTATGATCCGGACCTTGTCTCGACGTTTGGGCAGCAGGGACATGGCGGGAAGCTGAATCTCGCGGCGGACTTTATGGTGCAGGGCGAGGGGGCGTATGGGAATGTGGTGAAGTTTGGGCCCGTCATTGTTCCTAGTTTGGGATAGTCACCCCCAGACCTGTTGACATTATTTGTGTTGTTATTTCTTACTTCAGTCTGTTGTCGATCCAGCGAGTATTAGATTTAGTCATAGCATACTGTTCTTTCAAGTCGTTTCATGAGAGCATCAAGACCAGTTCAGCCTTGCCGAGACAGGTTTCTGCATTACTGCAGCTCCGTCCTTGCTCAGCTGCAGTACCCTTGCATCTAGCCAGCACATTGGAGTATACGAGCATCTTGCTGTCGTGATGTCATGAGTCATTTCGTTCGTACCACTTACCTAGTAGTGTTGTCTAGCCAGTAGGATCACCCCCAGGAACACACAACCCCAACCGCAGAAAATAATCTCGATGCGCAAAGAGCAGCTCCCAGAGGCGGTACTTGGCCGGAACAAGATCCCACAGACTGCCCCGGGCCGACAAAACCACCTGTCTCTGTCTCTGTCCCCTCGACCCCAGCTCAGAGTCAGTATCCGCCCCCGCAATACACCGCACATCCGCATCCCCCTCACAGAAAACCACATCCTCCACCCCGGGCGCCAGCCCCTCCTTGGAAATAAACACTTCCCCAGCATGCATCGCAAACCCCCACTCCGCAGCCGGGAGCAGCGGCACCGGATCATCCACATGCGTCACGCGGCGGAACTCCTTCTCCCCTACACCGCCATCCAACCCAAAAACCCCATCGACAAACCGCGCAAGCGCCTCATTCCCAACACGCGGCTCCCCAAATGTCGTCACCCGCGGCCTCCACCCGCGCAGCACCATCTCCGTCCCCGCGAGCGCGGCAACCGCCCCGCCGAGCGAATGGCCCACCACTTCAACCGTGTACTCGGGGTAGCGTTCCCGCGCGGAGGAAACGTGGTAGAGGACTGTGCGGCGCGCGGCGTGCCAGGAGGTCAGGAAGCCTGTGTGCACTGTGCAGTTTTCACATCCCTTGCCACTATCGCCGTCGGGCGGCTGGTACGGTGTGTACGGCTGCGGGTAGGCAGATAGATCGAGGATCGTGTTGGGTAGGGAGTAGGTGCCGCGGAAGGCGACGATGATGCGCTTGGGCGGGTTGTGTGCGAAGGCGATGTAGCCGCTGGAATCGGTGAGGAAGGGGCCTGTGTGCCAGGTCTTTTCATAGAGGTAGTATTAGTTAGAAGAAGCGCGTTTGGGGATGGGAGGGGAAGGGACGCACGGTAATAAGCTCAAACCCCTCCAGGTCACGACAGTGGCTTAGACATTCGAACGGCTTCTGAATGCCTGTGCCTGTGTCGCCGACGCAATATGTTATGTCGACGACGCGCGCGAGCTCGGCGAGGGAGGTGAAGAGCTCTGGGGAGATTGTGCGGTTTGTTGCATCTGGTTGCGCTGCGCACAGGGGGGTTAGGGAGGCTAGGAGATAGTACAGTGTGTAGAAGAACATTATGAGGGCTATCGATTGTGAAGAGGCATGGTTGTCAACGACTCAACATGAATTGTTCAGTTCCAGATGGGTGACGTGAAGTGGCTCGTGACGAGGAGCGTGACGTTGAAAATCCGGGGTAAGTTTACGTAAGAGCTGGACTGTTCACGGGAATTGATAGGGACACAACAGCTTTTGTTAGAGACACAACAAATTATGTAATACAACTGATTATCTAATTTAAATTATCATGTGATTTGTATTAGGATTACCACAGCAACATCATTCTATAATCCGTATACTATAAATCCCTAGGACTTCCACTCCCTCTTTTCTAAGTTATTTATTTCTCTACGTATCTGTTCCGATATGCAACCCCCTTCTGAACAGATATTTGATAGTAGGGAGCTGCTGATAGCCTTCGTGCGTCAGCATGCTCTCTCTCAAGGCTACGTTATTACCATAATAGCTTCGAATACTAATCGCAACGTCACTCTTGGCTGCAACCGTGGTGGTATCTATCGTGATCGAGTGAATGCTCCAGAGGGAGCGAAACGACGAAAGACGACTACACGACGGAT